>CM055272.1:43822931-43966692 GCA_029237695.1 Conchocele bisecta
GCATTATGCAAGGTATACTCACTATACTGTTAGCTGTATGGTCCCAAATGTTGGGATCAACTTAAAAAGCTGAAATTAGTGTCAAACTAGAGGTCGATGTGACATCGCATACATAGCCGCAAGGTGGCCTGGACAATAAGGCACAATTGGTCGCATAATTATCTCCCCTGCTGAGACCCCCGGGGGTCTCAATTTTGTTTGTCCTGGCACATGTAGTCACCATAATGAGCAATAATTCTGTTAAGTAAAGATAGGTCTCTGCTGTTAGCGGTTTCGCCGCGGTCGTCATTACGGACAAACATCACCATTTTCAATGCGATTATCTCCCCTAAGGAGCCCCCGGGGGTCGCAACAAAACGTATTTTTCCTTGCACATGCGGTCACCCTAATGAGTAATCCTGTGAAGTAAGTCTCTACTATTAGCGGTTAAGCCGTGGTCGTGGACGGACGTAGTGACGGACGGACGGAGTCGATCGCAATATACCCGCTTTTTTACTTCGAAAAATGCGGGTATAATAATACCACAAGAAGCCAAAAAGTGTTGGGTTTTCGCCAATTTATTTACAGTTGTAAATGTTTCCCTGTTTAAAAATCATTTCGTGAGCAAATTAAGCAGTCTGAGACCAGCATATGTGTGAAATAAGTACTGGTCGGCATTATTTTATGAAATATAACAAATGATATGATACTGGGACTCGTACGAAAGATGTATTATTCGAGAGAAATTCAAGACGCCTACCTTTCCTCGTCCAGTCGATCCGCCATCTTGGAAAATGTAAAGATTTGGGACCGTACAGCGTACATTATAGTTATACTGTTGAAGAAAATGTCGTTAAGAGTCAATACTCATTGACATTGATCCCATTTAATTACCGAAAACATATAGGCCAGAACACTCATGTGAGCAGATCTGGATCTATACTGTTTGACGTTCAATAAATAAAAAATGGCACATGTATAGCGACTACATGTATGACGCATCCACACATCAAGTTTCGTGTCCCTAGTTCAAATAGTATGCTAGATATGGAGCAGAAGGGAATTTTGAACCAAATGCGGTCAATCGTGAAAGGTCATTGTGACCTAGTTGCAGTACGGGACACATTTGTGAGTTATGACGCATTCGCGCATCAAGTTTCGTGTCACTAGGTCAAATAGTATGGGAGATATAGAGCGGAGGCGAATTTTGGACCAAGTGCGGTCAAGCTTGAAAAGTAGGTCGCGGTGACATACTTTGGGTACGCTACACACCTTTCGGATATGATACATACACACATCAAGTTTCGTTTCCCTATGTCAAATAGTATGGAATATATGGAGAGGAAGGGAATATTGGACCAAATTCGGTCAACCGTGAAATGCAGGTCGTCGTGGCCTACTTTCGGTACGCGACACACCTTTGGGTTTTGATGTATCGACACATCAAGAACCGGGTATGGAAGGTGTTCGAGCCAATTCCCACCCTTAAATATAAGCTGAATAGAATTGAAAAAATAATAATTAGCTGGTCTATTGATAAGGTCTCAAACTGACGCTTTTGTCGCAATGTGAAATATTGACCCCCGGGTCAATTTTCAACGTTGGTAACTGACCCCGGGTCAGTTTTAACTGGGGGTCATAATTTCATGAGTGGGGTCAAATCATCACGTATCAGATCGGCTATTATTTAATGACCTGTGGTCAGTTTTCAACGTCACCGGCAGCGAGTGTATCGCCGTAAATTTGAACGCTACGCACTAGTAAGTGTGCGTACGATAGAGAGACAGGTTTGGGGGTGGTGGCGTAATGGTCTGGGGAGATTTTATGGGAGGGCGTAAAACAAGACTCATTGTCATTCGTGAAAACATGAATGCCACTCGCTACATAAACGAAATTCTTACTGCTGAGGCGATCCCTTTTCTGCAGAAACACTCACCACTCGAAACCATTTGGCCGCTAGCAACATCACCGTTGTGTTTTTCAGTTTTGCACCTTGTTCCCATAATCATAATTGTTCGAGTATGCGATCAACTTTTATATTTCCAACAGAAATGCAGATGTGTTGCCAAATGGTCACTTGACATATACATGTACATATCAACATCATTGATGTATCTCTTGAAATGACCTAGATATGAACAAAATAGGTACAGCAAAGTGGTTTTTTTTGCTCAGTATATCTATACATGGTTTATCTTCCTGGACTGCGCAACCTTGATTACTAATGATAATACTATTTATTTTATCCGATAACAATATTGTCTAAGGGGCCATCGTGGTATATCAGTTAAAGGTTTGGCATATTGTAGTACTTAGTCTCATCTGTGAACACGCATATGAATACAGTCAAACTATCATTAAGCGACCACTCAAGGGAGACACCAAACAATGGTCGCTTAGAACATTGGTCTCTTAACACAAAAACGAAAGAAAAATGGAAATAAATACATTAGAATACTACCGGTAATGTTTACTGTGCACTTTTCTGAACTATTCAGGCTTTATTTCATCAAAATAGATGAACGAATTTGAATGTTATTGCGAAATAAAATCGCCCAGCTGAAATCGCAAATAGGCAGTAGTGACTGCGATCACTTTGAACCAGACGTGTTTCGCCCAGGTGAGTTTTACCAGTCGTAGACTGACAACCAAACACCAGCTGATGGAATATTTTATGTATTACCGCAGTGTTCGGTATATACCAGTATCGTTACGAGTCAAGAATTGGAATTGGGTGAAATAAAAATGCTTGCGTATTCTGTACATAACAAAAAAAGTATTTGTTTTAAATTAGTGAAATACGCAGATGAATATTTTAGTAGCTTTCCCTTTTATTGTTATCAGATGTTGTGATTTTCGTCTTCAATCACATTCATTGTTATTTTGGTGTTTGCTTTTTGTCCGATAGATTTACAAAATTATCGTTATTTGTTTCAGTAAATACAGTTTTGTTAAATCTAAAACGCTGGTCTTAAAAGTGGGGCATGCCCTCTCTCTCTCTCATGGCACCCATGGGATATGAGTAGTATATATAACACATAATAGTGTCTCATCATTTATGGTTATCCCTGATATGTCGAAATTGAGCTATGATCAATTTTAGTGTCCATGTTTTTATAGAACGCCTATATTCTCGTGAATAGTTACAGGCGTTCTATAATTACAATGGCTCTAGGGGCCGAATGGGGTTCGCTGCGGGAAACTTCGTAAAATGAAAGTGTGCCAATACCAATAAGATTCGATAGGTTATATTAAAATAATAATAATACGCATGTAATTCGCAAAAAATAGCTTCCCAATGCAATTTAGTTTAAATAGATTATCCCGTATGGAGCCTCAAATAGAACGCCTCGTAGCCATATAGTAAATATTTGAACCTGTTTACTAAGAGCCATAGTGTCATGTGTCCAATTTACACAGGACACTTTTTTTTAATGTAATATACCACCCAATAACAAATTTAAGTTTAAAAAGTAAGCTATTTATTGTAAAATGCGATTTTATTTACATGTGTGACGTCATACCATATTCCGTGTTAATTATGGTTAATTTTATTTTTGTTTTTCAGTTTTATGTTTTTTATTTCCATACATAGTCATATACACACAATACATGAGTTACAAGCAGTTTAACAACACGCATTTATAGGTTACACTCCTTGTTTACAATCAACTATGAGTACATGTATTATAAATAATTGTAGATTATAACGTATTGTTCATACATGGTTAGGTTGGATTTATTAAATAATGTTATGTCGATGAGAGAATAGAGTTGAAAATGAGATATGGTGAAATAGGTTTAGTGAATACTAATTGAGTTACACACCACGATACAATACTATTACGGTATATGCTGTTATACCTAACTGTAATATTTGTATGAATAATCAGAAGGTTCGTGTATCTCTAAATGAGTGTTAGTCTAATTGGATAACATTCCATTTTCGTTCATGAACTATGAGCTTATTTCTATTCATTGCAATTTCTTTTTCAATGTTTTGTGTTGTATTTGGGTAAGACATAAACTCTGGAAAGTTAGGTTCCGTGTTTCGTAATTTACATGTATATATAAAGTATTTTCCTAGTATTATACAAAAGTTGAAAAGCTTGTTCACATTGCCCGAAGCAAACCGTGTGCCAATCAAAATTATATACAATATCATTATTGTTTAAAAAGGTATTCAGTTGTGATCAAAAATGTTGGCTTATAGTGCATTCCCAAAAAAGGTGCTTCTTTGTTTCTGGAGCCATGGCGAAAAAATCATACAAATTGGAGCTGACAATGTTACACTTAAGTAAATAATCGTTTGTAGCGACAATTCTCATCAAAAATTTGTACTGAAAATTCCTAAGTTTAGAACTTATAGTGTTTGTAAAATGATTTGTGTAGGCTTTATGCACAACCGGTTTCTGTTGATTAAGAAACATGCTATATAGCTTCTTATTACATTTGGTCGTGGTTTTTATTTGTTGTTCCATAAAATTTGCTTTGATATTATTTCTGGATTATCGCAGAAGTTTAGCTTGCACCATGATTTAAGAACATCTGTCAAAAACTTATTGTTTATCAAATGTTTTACGTCTGTTTGGTTTACATTTCCTTCAAATATATGTACACCACCAAAAGGCTTCAAATAGTTGAAATAAAGTACTTTCCATTTTCCGTGATTTTCAGTTTCTGCAAGTCTTTTGACCCATGTAGCCCTTAGTGCATCAATAAACGATTCTAATTTTATCATTTTTAGCATAATGCGTATAATTTGCTTTAAAGTCTCCTGCTCCGGATTGTCTAGAACTGTTAAAGGGAATATTAATTTTGGAAATGCAAAACTTTTAATGACAGTTATTTTACCTAGTATGGTGAGCTTTCTTTTTTTCCATTTGCCTAAACATTGCTGAAATTCCTTTATTTTAGGATCTATGTTTAAACTATGCACTTTATTTTTATCATTACAAAAATATATCCCTAAAGTTTTGGCCACATCTGCAGTCCATGAAAATGGTTTATCATCACAGTACGTAGTTGTAGAGTTCTTCGTCGAACCTGTTCTAAACAGTATTGACCTAGAATAGTTTAAACGTCAACCTAAAATATTTCCAAAATTATCTATTGTACTGATTAATATTTCGAGAGATTGTCTGGACCCATCCATGCAAAATGTAGCATCATTCGCGAACATACTATTTTTTATTTCTTCACTATTTATATTTATTCCTTTTATTAATTGATTTTTTTCTGACACTGTGCGAGAGTATTTCTATTGCGATTATGCATATATATACGTTTGCTATATCCAGAATTCAATCAACTAATAACATACATGTATAATATAAGGAAGTGAGTTGTGTCATTATCTATTTGTTGCTTGCTTTATTTCATTTTACCTGCCAAACGCGTAATAATACAATGATTGGTCATATTGCCGATTACACTGGTCCAAGCCATCACATGTTGCTGTCTTCATTGTTGATAAGATCTAAATACGGAAATACAGATACACATTGAGTACTCAACGATTTGTGAATGGTACAGACGTACATTTCTGCAAGTTTCCTAAAGTTCAGAGGAAAATACGGCTACAAGCGACTCCCAATACGCATCAATAATTGACCTACATTTTACATAAGTCATAACGAGAACTGGGTGCCAGCCGGTCTAACTAAACTACGTTTCAGGTAGGAATTATTTCTTTATTACTGTTGACCAATATTTGAATCGTGCTGACTTCGACAACACTTTTAACAATAATTAATGTGTCCAAAAAAACAGTTTTGCTTGTGTTCTGAACATATGCCGATTCATTGGTTTTCGCGACCAATTTTATTTCCATAATTGTTGTTTAAATTATGGTGCATCTCGGACTCTGTGTGTTTGTGGCACCTCGATATTTGTAGATTCATTTTGAATATATGTTTTCAGTCCAACAATTCAATAAAATAAATCTCTTTTTTCAACTCCCATTGACATTGTTAATGTCATTATTGTCTATTTAGGCTTTTAGCCACTTTAAAAAAAAAAAAAAAAACACAATTTTACACCCCCCCCCCCCACACACACACACACCACAAGCGTCCCCCCCCCCACCCACACCCAACTCTTTCGCGGTCATTTTCTTTTTTGGAAATCCTCTTGAGGCCAGTACTATTGGACCTATTATAGTATTAGTACTGTCATTTCGGCTAATTCTGCGCATCGGCTAATGCGCCATTCATGTCAAATTTAGTCTTTCGTACATCACAATAAAATATGTGCTTCACGTTTAATACCAATTTTCCTATGCTGATCCAGTATGCTGTTCGCCATTTTGTTTACAGTAAACTATCATATGTGACGTTGCAAACACGCATGTGATGTCATACATCACACAATTTACGTCACTTACACAGGCGTCTTTGAAGTGCGTTGAATATTCTGGAAGTTTTGACTGAATATGGGAAAGTTAATGACTTATCAACTTGCTTGGAAAGCCTTAGGTGTGCAGAATTAGCCGACACCATTGTATTCAAGAAAATATCTACTTTTTTCCACAAATGGCGGTGGGGGTGGGGGTGGAGATGGAGTATTCTGTTAAAGGGTGGGTGGGGGTGGGTGGAGTAAGTGTACACGGCTTCGATTAGTGTATGTGGCTTTGCGCACACCAATATTTTGTCAGATTATTCATGCAGTTTTCATAAGACAGGTGTTTTCAGAAAGTCAAATGTGTTTAGAAAACTGTAACAACAGTGATCAAATAAGTAAAAAATCGAGGTGTGCGAATCCAGGTACACGATGACTTTTCCCCCGAAATATCATGAATATAGGCCGGTGCAGTATTTCTATTAAGTAAGTGTACCCGGCTTCGCACCGTGTATGTGGCTTTGCACACACCAATATTTTACATGTCTGATTATTCAATTTGTTTTCTTAAGACAAGTGTTTTCAGAAAGTCACGTGTTTACACGATTTAGAAAACTATAACAACAGTGATCAAACAAGTAAAAACATTGAAGTGCTGTATTTCTATTAAGTATTATTGCGGTGGGTGGACTTCCTAATGTTTGGTCTGGGGTGGTGATGAGGGACTTCTTTGCTTCTTTCAAGTTCATTGGGGTGACCTCACGAAATATGGGCTGGGGTGGAGACTGTATGTTTGTTGGGATTACAATCGTGTCTGTTAATTCTGCTCACCTACTAATAATTTTCGTGAAAATGTCCATATTCAGTCTAAATTCCCTGAACATTCAAGGCAGTTCTTAGCCGAGATAATCACGGCTAAACGGATGGCTTTTACTATTGCATCTGTCGTCTATTTTCCGTATCCGCCTAGCGGAGACCCAGCCAAATTTGGTCAAAATAACAGTCCCTTTTGTCCTTGAGTTTTGCGAATAATACGGGAATAAAATGATAATCAATATCGGTATATTTGCATGTGTATTATTGGTTTATGAAGCTTTTTTTAACAGGTCTGTTGTTGATCTATTAATTTAGTAAGCAGGACTACTAATCATTTTGACCATGTTCTGAATAACTTTTTACCAAACTATCGGAATGGGATAAAATTGTGACTTAGTATACCGTTAATCAGCTGGTTTATTCCAAAAGCAACATAATTTATTCTGACGTACATGCAAGCTGGGCAAAACATTACGTGAATTGTGCATTAACCGGTGTGCAGAATTAGCCGAAATGACATTTTTTATATGCAGATCAGAATGTCAGTTTTCATTGGTTTGATACATGTACAGATATGTATGTCTCATTATTATTGAACCATGTTATTGTAGCTGCGAACAATAAATCTACTCATGTACCGTCTGTAGCAGAGTTACGATTACATTCATACATGTAGGCTTCTTCAACATAATAGCTAATCAGATCTGATTTACACTTTAGTTGTTAATTGTGACACAATTTGTATATTTTCAATCTGAAAACAATATTATAAAAGTAATACATATGAATCACGATTTGCCTGGTCTGGCCCTCAGATACGTTTTTATCTTTGGCTCTTTCTGTTACCTGGGAGTTGAATTGGGATATTGCCCACTATAAAAGTAGTAAGATTATTACTGATCCTACTGCTTTTGGGAGGGGGCCAGGTGATTCTGGTGTGGCGAGGACCTGGCATCAGATCAGGATCATCCTGATTTCAGGGCTGAATATATAGTTCTTTTATTGTAAATATTAATTTCTGATTTTCCCCCCATTTGTACATGTACTTGAACATGTACTTGTACAGGTAATATATGGGATTTAGTACTAAACTCATTGACCCGGCCTTAAATGACCATAGCTGTTGATAGGCCGTTAAACCCCAACAAACAAACAAATGATACATGTAGGCTTCCTCTACATAATAGCTAATCAGATCTGATTTACACTTTAGTTGTTAACTGTGACCTAATTTTTATATTTTCCATCTGAAAAAAAAGTAATACAAAACTTTACGTGGGTGGTGGTCGGGCGAACGAGACGGCGTAAATTAACGGTAGCCTGGTTTGACCCTCCGGTACATTTGTATCTTTGGCTCTTTTGTTTCCTGTGAGTTGAATTGGATTATTGCCCATTATAAAAGTAGTAAGATTATTACTGATCCTACTGCTTTTGGGAGGGGCCAAGTGATTCTGGTGTGGCGAGGACCTGGCATCAGATCAGGATTATTCTGATTTCAGGGCTGACTACATGTATATAGTTTTGTTATTGTAAATATTCAGTTCAGATTTTGGGATTTTCCACCCACTTGTACATGTACTTGAACATGTACTTGTACATGTAATATATGGGATTTAGTACTAAACCCATTGACCCGGCCTTAAATGACATTAGTTGTTGATAGGCCGCTAAACGCCAACAAACAAACACAACAAAACTTTACATGTTCAATTTGGCTGCCGTTGACTGGGTTACTTGTTGAATTAAGCTTAAATTTATTTTATCAGGTCATTTACATATCTGCATAATTATGTAAGTTTATGTCATATTTACTGGAATATGTTATTTTCATAATGTTAACAATCATTTTAATCAAAAATATATAAAATATTTCATAATTAAACATAGAGTCCCACATGCCAGGTTATAATATTGGGAGACGTATTTGTTTTGTCCATTCTTTAGATATAACATTTTTCGGGCAAAATAAACATTCATTCACCATTACCCGACATATTAATTGGCGTTATTTTTCTTTTTATATGAAACGTGAATTTCGTCACTGATATTAGGGGCGATAACCGTGTTTCCATAAAAGGTTAATGGAAACTATATTCTCTCCACTTAGTTTTCTTATGTGCAATGATCGTACTTTATAATGTGTCGATAAAAATATGTGTTTGGGTGACAAATTTAATTGGTATAAATAATTTACAAATGTCCTGTCTCATTTGCATATCAAGATAGCCTGATACCACCGCGAGTCACTATCAGTAAAATAAAGATTAATAAATGATTATATCTGTATAGTGGGCCGGCACTCGTATTTTTTAAAACTGGCGGAATACATGTACCGTAGTTACACAATTATACACTTATTTAATTCTTATAGACCAAATGTTATGTCTACTAGATGGGACCACATGTTGAAGTAACGGACCGAGGTCTATAAATACATTAAATATGCATAAAAGCATCCATAAACGAAAAAAAACGCGAAAAAAGGTTGTGTTACTCCCTCTATAACACACACACACACATATATATATATATACCTCGGTCCGTTACTTCAACCTGTGGATGGGACTCCAACTTTAACTGTTACATGTAATTTGCGAATAAGATTTCTTATTCACTATACTGCAGAGGAAGATTATGAATGGAAACGTAACTCTACTACGGACAGTACGGTTGTAGATTTCAAGAGTTACTGTTGACTATGAACGATGTGGCTTACTCTCTTACCACATTTATCCAAGTGTTGTGAGTTTGATGCCCGGGTGGGATGTAGATCTCTAAGCACTGTTTCATTTTGGAAAGTTGCGGATTCATTTGCTGAGAAATGGTTAATATTTAAAAGCAAGAATAACATCTCTTACCATATAGATTTCTTTTGTTTTTTTCGCATACTGATTTTGTGTCCAGAGCATAACTTGAATTCCTTTTTGTTAAAATGGAGGTTGTCGCATAATCCAAGATGGCCGTTGTAGAAAATTGGGTAAAATTCTTAAAAAATCATATCAACCATGTTAATTTTACATTATTATTATTTTTATATCAAGCTTGCATTGCCACTTTGATATCAAGGGCGATAATCCTGACTCCTTAACATGTTAATGGAAACAACTATTTATTCTTTCTATTTATCTTTTGATGTACAATGATCATATTTTGTAAAAAGTCAATAAAAATATTTATTCAGGTGACACATTTAGTTGATATAAATAATTGAAAACTGACCTGCCTCATCTACAATCAAAATAGCACGATGATACAACCGCGCGCTTTCAATCATGATTCATACCCAGGCATACAAAGTATGTCGACGTGTATATATTTTTTTTATTTTCATCCATCCGTGTTTTTGGGTATCCATTATATCTGCAACCGTAAGTCGCATTGAGTTGAATCTTCATATACTTCTTTATCGTCATCCATATTGTTATACTGTAGCCCACCGATGTGGCTTTCCTGCACAAGGTCCAATTACTTAAAGTTTTTAAATATTTGCGTCAAACATGCCAAAGTTTTTAAGTACACAATGTCTCTGAAACCGCAAGTCGGGTTGACTTGAAACTTCATATATATACTTCTTTATGAAGTCAGAAGATGACTATTTTCTTTCTATAGCCCTGGTGTGTGCATGTGATGGGTAATTTAACAATCGAGATTCCTCCTTTCCGAAATTCCGACTGGAGACCTGGTTTGGCCCTCACATACGTCTTTGGCATTTTGTATCCGACATTTATATCCCTTATGTGAGTATTAGACCATAGCTGTTGATAGGCAGTTAAACACCAATAAACAAACATCCTATACACCACTCATGCTGCTTTCGTGCACACGGTGAAGGTGAAATTACTTTGAAACTTGCGTTAAATGTTTTGAAATATATGCATTAAAGTTTTAAGTAAACAATTTCTCTGCAACCGTAAGTCAGATTGAATTGAAACTTCATATATTTCTCTCTATCAACATCCATATTTTCATTTTATAGCCCACCCATGCGGCTTTCATGCCCAAGGTCAAGGTCATATTCTGTTAAATGTTTTGAAATATTTGCATTAAAGTTTTAAGTACACAATTTCTCTGCAACTGTATGCCGGATTGACTGGAAACGTCACATACTTCTTTATCAACAGCCATATTTTCATTCTATATCTCACCTATGCGGCTTTCATGCCAAAGGTCAAGGCCAAATGACTTGGCGGCGGCCAGTGGTATGTGTGAGACCATGCTCACTTTCTCTAGTCATTCAAAGCAAGAATAACATCTCTTACCATACTGATTCCTTTCGTTTATTCCGCATACTGATTTTGTGTCCAGAGCATAACTTGAATTCCTTTTTGTATATTTATCATAACTCTTGCCTAACTAATATTCCAGTGTTCTCCCTTTGTTTTTTCACGCATTGATTTTGTATCTGGCACATGGCGGTATTTCAAATTTGACCAAATATGGTACTGATATATATGAAATCGAAGGTATCGTGGAGACAATCACTCTGGATATTTTTTTTGTCAAAATCGGATGATACATCATACAAGATGGCCGCCAACAGATCATCCTTTAATTATCTACTTCGTCTTCTTCTCATGTACCGTTTGGCCAACGCTGGCCAGACTTCACAGTTGTGGTGCGTGGGTGAAGCATTTTCATATTTGTTAAAATGGAGGTTGTCGCATAATCCAAGATGGCCGTCGTAGAAAATTGGGTAAAATTCTTAAAAATAGTGCAGCGGATTACCTAAGAAATTCAAAGCTATTGTGCACTTTTTGATAAAAGCACCAAACTTGGCACAGAGTTAGACCAATGTATTATGAACAAATTTGGATGTGGAGCCATCGGCCAACTGCGCCCTGGTGGCTGTGACGGCCATTTTCCAAAATGGCCGCCATGTGACTGCCGAGGAAGCCTTATCCCTAGATGAATGAGAAGTACTGAGTAACTCAGCAGTAAAATGATTTGAAATACCACACACAAATGTTCATCACGATGAGACAATGTGTCGCGTACATGACACGTGTCCCTACACCCAAGGTCAAGGTCAGACTTGGAGGTCAAAGGTCAAATTTAGGTCAAATTTAGGTCAAATTTAGGTCAAATTTCATTTTTCATCAAAGGCAGTCGTGTAATATATCAAATCGAAGGTATTAATGAGCTGATGGCTCTGATATCACAATCATCATCATCACTTTTGTCACAATTGGATCAAAAGGTGATACTTTTCTTTAAAAATGTATGATACTTTGTCAAAGCAATGTGCGGGGGTATGAATCACCTTCAGTGATAGGTCTACTTTTTATTCTGTAGGGTTGTGCAAACATTATGTTGCATGTTGCTGCTAAATATCATAGCTATTCTTGGAAATTGTCCACGACAATTAAGATGCCAATTAACATGTAGTAATCCTTTCAACCGAGTAAGGAGCAGTCTCATCAGGATCTGCACTATTTGCAGTTATTATTTTTAAAAATCAGAAAACAACCCTTTTGATGAATGGACTGACCCAACTGTTGTAAGTTCTATGAATATGATTGGCCTGACATTGAATATAGAATACTCCATTAATATATTCAGGGTTGAAAGGGTTACCACAATTATGCTAATCGTATTGATAATATAACAAAAGTAACATAACCAGGTAGTAATGATTCTAGTGGCTTGTTTTTATCAGATCAACCGTGGGTATTTGAAAGATTATACTTCTGTCGTCAAACGACACCGCTAAATTCAATTTTCATGTTAATCAACAAATAATCTGCTCAATGCAATATCCAGATACATTCACTGTTTCACATTCCCTCTGTACTGTCTGGAAGAGTTCAGAATTTTTAGCTGAGTTTGCGAGTTCAGTTCCGAGAGCAGCATCCCCTCACAAGCACACAGTGGTGTGCAATCCAGCCTGGCCTTCTTGCACTTGCACCTTTTGATGCAGCCCTTCTTGCATTTGCAGGAGACAAGCTCCTGGCAGACCTTGGATGCCTCGGGGAGCGTTGTCCAGAGAGGTTCGTACAGTCCGCTGGTCTTGACCCAACCCCAGTCGGTTGGTGATGGCAGTGTTTGGTGCAGGAACCAAGGCCTGACCCCAGACATGTCCGCCCTGGTATATTGCTCGTCGGACGTGCTGCTTCAGGGCTGCTCTTGTTGGCGGAATCAGTTGAACATTACTCTTCTTTGCAAATAGTTTGCAGCGTGCCTTGTTGATATCGGTTGCAGTGCTTGTTCTGTCGTAAAGCAGGATGACGAACCGCTCAATGGTGTGCATGGCATCTTCATCAATCTGATCCGGTGCAGTGGAGAGGTAAGTGAGAGTCTGTGTCAGCTGAGGTAAGAGCTGTCCATACTGCCCATGCTGTCCTCTTGCCATGTCCGGCGAAGCAGGAGACTGTGTCGCAGCCTGTCAACGCATGAAACATCGGTAGTGCCTGTGATTCTCTAGGGCCCAGATCCCGTGCCATCTCATGGGCTGCCAAGAACCGGAAAGACTTGCCCGTCCCGAAGGACACCCACACTTCAGCTTCTTCCTCCAGGGTGTGTGCCAGAGCCACTGCTAGGACAACAACATCAGTGTCAACTGTGCGAATGAGGATCTTCTTGTGGCCATTATGAACGGCGTGGGCGGCATGCAACATTATGCGGTTGTCTGCTTCTTCGTGGTTGCAAGGAGCCAGGGTGGCAGTATCTAGGAGCGGTGGCTTGCTCAAGACACTATCTTCTTCAGTGATGATTAGCTCCTTGTCTGCAAGCTGGAATGAATCGTGGAGGACGCGAGAAAGGAAGCTGAACAGCTCTGTCTTGTTCTCGTCGACTCTCAGGAAGTTGGCCCAGTTCCCGGGGAGCGTTGCGCCACCCACCACCCGTCTTCTCAATCCTTTTCCGCGCTTGGCCCTTGCTGTACCCTTCAACGAGTCTGAATTGGTAGCGATCCCAAAACCAGGTCCAGTCGCGTTGCTTGATGGAGTTTTGACAATATGTAGGGCACGAAGACCTGCTGTGCATACTCATTGAAGCATTTTGCTGTAGCTGGCTTGAGCATCTGGATGATGACTGCTCCATCTAACACAACGCAGCTGGTTGGAGGAACCTCAGACTTGGGCTGACTTCGTCTTCAAGACAAGCGAGAAGAGGTCACTCTTGACACCCAGCCGGATGCTACCACCATCTGATAGTGCAGGGGGGTAGGCTTGGTTTTCATGTTGGAAGAATTCCTCTAGATTCCCATCCCGGTTCTGGCACCCGATATACAGACGAGAGAACAGATCCACGTCATTCTTGAGGGATTTCATCTGCTGCTTGCCCTTTCCCGGAGGTTTTGAAGCAGGTTGACCAAATTTTTTCAGCTTGTTTCTGTGGATAGTCTCATCTATGGGTTTTGTTCTCTCCAACAGGCGTTCTCTGACGAAGTTGTCAAGCTGCATCTGACCCACTTCATGTGCATGACGGAGGGTGTCTACAGCCCCGTGTGGTGCTATTTCCTTGGTGTCGAGTACCAGCAGATCACGTTGACCATTGATTGTACATCTTTGAGGAAAGCAGTCTGCACACTTGCTGACTGATCATGGTGCCTTGTGTCTTGTGGTCTGTTCCCCATGTCAGTTTCATTCTGGAACTCATCGATGAGCCTGGCAACCTCCCGGTCCTGCCACCATCCACGTCGGAGAGCGCTGGGGTTATCAGTCAGGCCCACTGCACCTCGTCTCCTTTGATGGCAGCATTGTTCTGTTCGTGGGCCTGATCAATGGGGATGGCGGAGAACAGCCTATTTGTCTTCTGGACGGTGAAGTTCCCAGCTCGGAATTCCTGGGCTATTTCAGGGTGTGTCTTCGGCAGTTCCACCATGTCTCGCAGATGCACAGGAATCCAGCGCCCATAGTTGGTGTGATCCAGGGCATGGAACCACACTGCCAGTTCTCTAAGGGCATCTACGTACATCGCAAACGACGCTTGGCGCAGAGACCGCACATACACCAGGACCGTCACCTCCAGATGCAGGACGGTTGCCGCCCAGTAGTGGAACTGGGGGCAGGTCTCCACCTTTTGCTGGCACCAATCGTCAAACTCCAGCAGCTCATTGCGGGCGTCACCCAGCTGGTCAAGGTATTGGTTGTAGGCAATGTGCTGCAGGGTGAAGAGGGCTGCCGCTGTCACTTGATGAGCCCTCCTGGTTCGACTGACATGGGATGCCCGCAGGAAGGAGTCCGCTGTCCCGGCACTGGTGATCTCTGCCTGAACCAGGGCTTGCACCCATCCGCTCCCTTGCAACCAGTCACCAACGGTCTTCAATGCTGCCATCTCGATATGAAGACCGCCGAAGAGGACAACAAACTTCTTTTCACCATACTCCAGTGGCCACTTCCACTGGATTTGCTTTGCCAAAGCAAACAGCGGCTGGTCGAATGTGACCACTGGCGTCTGGCCAGGGTTGAGATGTTCCACTGCATTCCTGACCAGATCCATGGAGTGCTTGATCATAGCCACGGTGTTGGCGCTCTCCAGGAATAGTTATAGTAATTATTTGGAGTTGTATGCAAAGGACTAAGTCGAACTATGCTCATTAATATCTTCGATTTTATATATTACATGACTACCTTTGATGAAAAACAAAATTTGACCTAAATTTGACCTTTGACCTTGACCTTGGGCGTAGGGACAGGGTCATGCACGCGACACATTGTCTCATCGTGGTGAGCATTTGTGTGTGGTATTTCGAATCATTTTTACTGCAGAGTTACTCAGTACTTCTCATTCATCTAGGGTTAAGGCTTACTCGGCAGTCACATGGCGGCCATTTTGGAAAATGGCCGCCACAGCCACCAGGGGCAGTTGGCCGATGGCTCCACATCCAAATTTGTTCATAATATATTGGTCTAACTCTGTGCCAAGTTTGGTGCTTTTATCAAAAAGTGCACAATTGGTCAGCTTATCCGCTGCACTAAAAATCATAACAAACATGTTAATTATACATTATTATTATTTTTATATCAAGCTTGAATTGCCACATTGATATTAAGGGCGATAACCCTGACTCCTTAAAATGTTAACGGAAACAACTATTTATTGTCTCTATTTATCTTTTGATGTGCAATGATCATATTTTGGAAAAAGTCAATAAAAATATTTATTCAGGTGACACATTTAGTTGATATAAATAATTGAAAAAATGACCTGATTCATTTACATATCAAAATAGCACGATGATACAGCCGCGCGTCTCTATCAGTAAACTTAAGATTACTAAGTGAATATTTCTGTGTAGCGGGCACTCGTAATTTTTAAAACTGTTGGAATAGTTACACAATTATGCTTATTTAATATTTAATTCCTATAAAGAACGCTTTGTGCCAAATAGATGGGACCCCAACTTCAAATCATGATTTGCAACTTTGTTGAAGGATGTCTGGCACCCGGTCATTAAGTGCAAAGGCACGACACTTGTCTTATCAGCTCATTCACAAACACAACATCATACAAAACACTTGTCACATGGATTCCCCAGTGGGTGTACAGTAAAAAGTCCAGTGACATGGTGTGTAATTGGTGCGATTGCATCCCGTAACATTTGGTCAGGTGTATATCTTTTTACTTCAACCTACGTTTTCTGGGGTAAATAACTACCTGTATAATATATGTGAAAAGTGTCGCTTTAAAAATCACTACAATGGAAGAAATTGTGAACGTATATTCTCGCACCCCATTCCAAACTCCATTCACAATCCACACCCCCTCTGCAAGAATCTGGCTACTCCATTGCAGTGCAAAGTCGCAGAAGTATTTTTGACATACAGCCGTTTGAATGTGTACTTGTGTGTGTGTAATATTTCTCAGACTTTTTCAAGGCAATGGTTTCTGTTTCGATGTATGACCTGTCGTGAATTTCACTCACAAGTTCACATTGGTGCTTGTAGGAGTATTTGATATCCAGTATACCTTTTCCATGGCTTTCACATTCTGTAAAACCGTCTGGAGTTTCGACAATGAAATGGAGAAATGCCAAACATTTTCACGTGTCTGAATGTGGATTATTTCTGGCACTCATATCTAATGCTTATAACGTTGTTCAAATCGTATTGCGTCAATTTTATCGAATTTAAGATTGAATATTTCATGACTTTTTTCAAAACGCCAGTTTTAGAAGTTGATGGTTTTAGGATTGTTATATCATGCACTGCAGTGCCAGTGATAAGTCGCTAGGTGGCGTTGCCAAGTCGGACTGTTGTACTGTGCGGACTCACCGAAACAAACCGCCAGTGAACGGGTTACACTATATTTGCAATGTAATGTCCCTGGGTAAGTTTATATATCGCGGCTCAGTCAGCGTGCGACTAGATGCCCTTTTTTTTGTTAGTGGAAAGTACTAAAATTGGGAAACAAATATGAAAACTGATGTCAAGACAGTGCGTCCTCCGGGCCCGCGCAATATTTAAAATTGCGCCATTTCAATTAAAAGTGGGCCAGGATGGTGCACGGGGGGGGGGGGGGGGTATAGCGTTAGTCCATGTACTTGCGTACGTACGTACGCACGCTAGTAACACCTTTCATTTTTCAATAACTCGTGAACTGCTTCACCAATTTTGATATTATTTGACCATAATGTGTGTCTAAGAATGGAGCATTGTTTAGCATACGACCCACGTCCGACCGCCCAAGGTCACTGAGTACTTTTTTTCTTTTTTTATTATCAAGGCTGCCAGCTTCGTTTAATGATGCCAGTGCGAGGGGATTAGCTTCTTTTAATGATGCCAGTTCTTGCATTATTGTATAGTTTGCTTTAATCTAATAATTTTCTGGTTTTGACGAAGAATCGGTTACCATGGATGTGAATACAAATCTAAAGAACGTGAATGTAAGAAATGATAGGTACTCGATTCTTCATGACAGTTATAGGTTATCGTAAATAACTTTTAGAGCACCCATACAACACATATGTCACTTCTGTGGTGTGCTACAAATCATCGAAATCCGTCCGTTTGATTGGAAGTTTCAAGAAAATCTACTGTAATAATAATAATAATAACATACGCTCAAAGCGTTCTTTTATAACATGGTAATTCATGTTATAATTGTTCTTGTTTAATGTTTTATTCACTCACAGCACATACAGCAGTTGGAACTGGGATCCAAAGTATGATGACACACACCTGAAACAATCGGGTTAGGACATAGGACCGAAGACCCGGGTTTGTACTAAATACCAACTATGTATCAAGTACTGTATGACTTGGATTCTCTATATTGTCATTCTGGCTGAGTATTTCCTCCTTTCTCCGTCATTATTTCTATTGAGTCCTGAAATATTAACATCTGCTCTATCGAGATTGCTAAGAGTAATTAACGGATATGTTTTAATTACACGAGACACAAGGGGCTGACGTCACGGCATGACGGGGTTGTCGTCTCGCTCGATATCACAATAAGTCACGATGACGTTACAAACCCCTTATATGAGTTTGCACAGTTTATATTTGTTTCCATGGGTTTGCTTCAGTTTCGCTAAAGCTGGTTTATTGGAACGTTTGTGGCATAGAATGTGGCAATACAATTGATACGATTATTTGCTGAAGCCTTTTCAAATGTAATAAAAATGGTGGCGCCACGCAATCCAAAATGGCCGCCATCCCAAAAGTGAGTCAACTTCTTAATAATTTTCGCATGAACTGACTCACAAGCCAATCTGAACGAAACTTTACAGAATTGATTGACCACTGTTGGAACAAGTATGTTTCTTTAAGCAGACATGTTTTCGGATAGTACTACATCCACACAATGTGAATGATATTATTTAGTACAAATGTGAAATCTCCATGTTTGGAAATTAACGCACACTGAATAAACCAAGACGTTAAGCTGGAAGTATCATATAAAATGTTTGGCATGCTACCTATGTATACATGTGCAGCGTAATGGATGACACGCCTACGATAGTTAATTTGTTATCACGAAATTGAAACTGATTTCAGTAATTGTTCAATACATTTAATTTGCTTCTTGCTATATCACAATGATAGAAGACCAAAAACCAAAACGAATATACACTTATTCATTGCATTCTGGGTAATGCAGAGGCATGAACACATGGGTATGATATGAACTCATATTTTGTTAAGTAGCACATTCTCCTTAATCCTAGGTGGCCGAATCTTTTATTTAACAGAGACTACTGACATGCGTATTCGGCATCGATATGCAGGAGACTGGGTATGTGAATGATTCGTCATACTAAAATATAGCGGAATAAAACGTATATGGACCCATTACACGTTCACGAATACATAACTGTGTTACACAATATATTTAAATTATGTTCTATGGCTTTCAGCTAGACTAAATGCAAAACATTTTGATAACAAAACACGTTGATAAACAACAGTGCCGAAGGTCACGATATACGCGCGTCGAGACAAGGCCCGTCAACAAGGGGAGATTAGTCACTGAAAACCAATAGGATTCTTCATCTTGCCTTGATAAACATGTATGCTGAATTTGGTTACGATCCGTCAAGTAGAACTTGAGTGGACAAGAAGACAGAGTCCGAAAATTAAAACTGGACGCCAAGGGGAGTGAGTCATCGAATTTTTAAAAAAAATAGCCTTCTTCATGTTACAGTGATAAATATGTATACCGAAATTGGCTACGTGTACAACTTAAGTTATTGCGTGGACACGGATACATAGTGTGCAAATAACAAATGGCCGCCAAGGGGATATAAGTCATCACAAATTTCATTGAAAATCAATAGGCTTCTTCGTCTTCCCGTGATAAACATGTATGCAGAATATGGTTATGATCGCTCACATAGTACTTGAGTTATTGCGTGGACAAGGATACAAAGTGCGAACATAAAAAATGGCCGCCAAGGGGAGATAAGTCGTCGAAATGTTTTGAAAATGAATAGACTTATTCGTCTTGCCATGATCAACATGTATACCGAATTGTGTTACGATCCATCCAGCAAAACTTGAGTGATTGCGTGGACACGTTCTGCATGCCGTCCGCCGCCGCCGCCGCCCGCCGCTCGCCGCCGCCCGTACAAGGTGAATCCATAATACGTCCCGTTTTTCAAACGGGCGTATAAAATGCAATCATACGGTCAAAGACTATCCCCTGACATAAAAACCTTTTCTAGATTTGGTTCATTCCATTTCGTTCTTGTTTTGTAAACAACATTTGTATGACTATTAGGAAGCATAGTATATAACATTTCGTTACATTCATTAGTGTAGGTGGCAGATGGGAGCACGCGATGGGTAATTTAACGATCGGGGTTCATCCTTACCGGAATCCCGACTGGAGACCTGGTTTGGCCCTCACATACGTCTTTGGCATTTTGTATGTGACAGTTGAATCTGGTTATACCCCTTATGTGGGTATTTCGATATTCGTAATCCTATTTTAGGGTAAGGGGCCAAGTGACTTGGTGTGGTATGGACCTGGCACCATGTCAGGTTATTGTAATTTCAGGGCTGAATATATTTGTTCTCGATGTAAATATTCCGTTCTGATTTTGGGATTTTCCCCCCAATGTAGCAGGTTAAAATGGGATCGAACCCGTTTGCCCGGCCTTACATGACCTTAGCTGTTGATAGGCCGTTAAACACTAATAAACAAACAAACAAACAAACATTATTTAGTAGATTTAATTATTTATATTAGTTCTGTGTTTGCGTTTATTGCATTCATTCTTTCGTTTTTTATCTGTCTCTTTAAATCTGTAGTTATGCTTCGAAAACTCTTGTAATATTTTAAATAATCGTTATTACTGATATCGTATAGTTGTTTTATATTGGTGAATGACTCTATAATCATATATTTGTTCTATATACTTAATTTCAAGTTCATGCCACTCTTTATAGAAAAACATTCGGCCATTTCCTAGCGAAATTGCAAAAAAATGTAGATCCAGATGAGCCGGCTCGTGCGACCAGTGTTAGCCCTGATCAGCCTGCACATCCACGTAGTCTGATCAGCGCCTACACGGATAACCAGTCAAATTGAGAACATGATACGCTCAGTAGACACATGAACTCGCGCGAAGCATAAATTAACGCAATACATCGTAATAAACACACGACACGCACACATCGGTGGTCGAAGAACCTTCAGCCTTCAACGTGGCGCAAATATGCATTCAACGACCAGCGGTGTGCGATCCGAAAAGGAAAGTAACAATACTATCAGTATATAAAACGTAAAGCAAACCCAACGAAACACCCCCCCCCCCACCCCCAATGAACTATCGAGAAAATACTAGTAGCAGTCCCATTAGCAAAAAAACGTTCAAGACAAACATCAAAGAACTAGATAATAAATAGAATAAATTTATTTTTTGTTAATTATGTTCGCCTAACAGACAGTGCTCATGTGCAACATTCTGCCTTTACTTCGAAAGACTCCATATCAGCCATGTTCAGGAGACGACAGTTCTGTATCTTATAATGGGTCGTTGCTTTTAATTATCATGCAAATACATAGTATTCACATAATTATCTCACTCAGTGTAACTAATTGACAATCAACCAGTGATATAGTGTTTTATGGTGTACATAATGCAACATTTGTTTTAGTATTTCATTTGCGTTTAGGCTCGCACGCACGGCTGCTGCTAATCAGGTGATCACAACTCTGAGTTGAGACGATATAGATGTTTAGTACTTTTCTAGGAGTTTTCCTTTGTAAACAGTGATTCGTGAGTGGTTTATGTAATACATTTTAACATACTTTTATACATGTGATGAAAACGTATAGCATTCATTATGGCGTCTCTCAAAGCGGCAGCTATGCGTGATGCGATACAAGCAAGCAATGAATGTACCCTACTTGCTGTTGTCGCCGATTGTTTTAACCAGGATAAGCGTAGTGACGACGGCAACTACTAATATTTATTGCGTTCCTTACTTCCAATCCCTATTTATTTTTTTATTTTAGTGAAGTCCGTAGTACTTAGTTTTGCTTATCTAGTAAGACAGCCGTGATAATGTATAAGCGTTACATGTATATATAATGCTATATACTATGTGCAATGCAATACTGTGACATAGTGTCTCGTAAGTCAAATATGGCTGGGTGTCATTTTATATGACGTGCTATGTATTATCGATATTTTATACTATGTACAAATGACATGTGACACTTTAATCAACTATATATACATTGTACATACATGGTCATTCAATTGCGATCAATAATGCACTTTGTCTCCACAGAAAAGTCTGGAGTTACGTATGGAGCGTGTAAAGCAAACTTGGAATATAATCAACCTCAACCTATTGTTACGAAGCAGGGGGGCCGTTTCACTAAGCTTCGTAAGACTAAAATGTTCGTAAGTGCAAACTTATGATTGTCTGTAAATTTAACATTAACAATGTTTTCTTGTAAACACTTATTGAATTTACATTTATTGAGCATAGGCTGCATGTGCAGCCTATGCTCAACTATAAATATAAATTCATGAATTGAAATTTACAGACGATCTTAAATGTGCACTTACGTACATTTTAGTCGTACGAAGTTTAGTGAAACTGCATCCCCTGCAGTGTCCAGCGCAATTCAGAGTGATTAATTGTGCAAACCTCGAACAGTTAACTTTGGCCGAAACGTGTCAATTATCGCGGGAGATCGGCAACGAACGAACTTGCATTATAAGTTTGTATCTCAGAAGTTGCCGAGACACTTATCCGTTCTCTTTCGAATATGTAGTTTATTTTAGGGAAGTTACAAATCCAATAACGGGTTGGGGTTAAATAAAGAATGGAGACGCATGTGGAGCAGTAGCGGAGGAACACGACACACACTGCTAGCTGCATAGACAGTATATATATGTATTTATTTTTATTTACATGAAATAGACAGTATATTAACTACATGTTCTGATGACGATAGTGCGACAGAAGTAACGAGCGATGCAAATCTGCTCGAATTACATCCAAAGAGCCGCACACATTTCCACTGCAGACAAGCAAAGGCTGTTTCGGGTTATTTATTGAAATGTCTAGGTGAATAGGAAGTATGCGACCAAACATGTGAAAAAATCACTGCAAACAAACCAATGAAAACGGCAGGACGATGCGTGACCATTCAAACTTTGTAAAACATAGCAAAAGTGTGTCACGGACACTTTATTTATTGATTCATTCAATAACGCCCTATCAACAGCTACGGTAATTATATGCCGGTTTAACTGGGTCGATACCATATTTCACCTGTATCGATGCGGGCGTGGGCGTGGGCTGGGGGTGGGTGGGGGTAAATTCCAAAATCGGAACCGAATGTAGTAATAAAAAAAAAATTCAACCCTGGAATTAGAATAACCTGATTGGTACACACAACACCACACACACTAAACAAAAAACAACAACTACAATGTACTTGAGGGCTATACACGTGTGCTTACCGAAATAGCATGGCAGAGTATAACAAACAATAATAGATGTAACCATCAACCCGAGCATATGCACACGGAAGCAGGTGGAGTTGATATACAGAATGGGTGTTCGAAATGTCACGTAGCTCTTTCTGACATCATACAAGTCGCTGCCCTCTACGTCCCAAACTGCAGAGCGAACTGTATTATGGACTACGTTCATATACAATATAGCACCATAGAAATCATAGACAACGAACTAGACTCGGGCGGTAAAGCAGTAGTAGTATAGAGGGAGTCAAAATGATACCACCTACGGTGGTATCATTTCCACCCCTCTATACTACACCCACCACCCCCGAACAATCAAAAAATTGGTTAATGAGGAAAGTCTGTACCTACAGTAAATTCATGAATTATTTCAGCATAGGTGTTTTGGAGAAAATAATTAGAGAATCGAATTTTGAAAAGAGTGAGTCAAAATGATACCACCAACGTTTTTAACGTTATTGAGCTGTATTGAATGATAAAAAAGTGGTCTTGTAGTCCCAATTATATTGAAAATTGACTTTTGTCAAAATCATTAATGCAATTTCAATGAGTACGCGCGTGATAGTTTATATTCCAACACCCAATTTTCCTCCTCCAATATAGCTAATTTATTTCGCAAATCAGCAACTAATTCTACCCGCTTTAGTCTACCACGTTCATCTTTAGCCACCTGACAGCGTAGTTGCTTATGTCTACAAAGAATTTGGGCACTAACGAATTTACAAGGGCATCTGGGGCATTGAAATTGTGGGGGGACACAAGGAAACTTTCTACGTCTCGATAGATGCCTTCGTAGATAGTCTTTACACGTAAACGTCTTACAACAAGTCACACACTCCATTATATATGTATATGTATATGTTTATATTCAATTGGACGTGAAAAAAACATGATGTAAATTTTTCACGTCCAATTGAACAGATAAATTTCATAGGTTATATATAGAAAATATGATAACGCCAGAAATCGAAAGTTTGAGAAGAGAAGCCGAATCTCTAGGGATTGCTTATAGTAAATGGTTGAGAGTTAGGGGGTTGACAAAGCTGATAAACACCACAAAGAATGAGGCGTTTATGAAGCGGTTTACCCGCGCCCACAAACGAGGGGCATTTAATGATATATCCAAAGCGGAGGAAGTTGGTAACAGAATTCCAAAAAGAAAGTATTGCGGGGTTAAGGGCTAGTGTAATAAAACCGTCAAGCACCAATAATTTGTCCCAAATTAGACACACAGGTCACCCAATTCCAACTTTAATTAGATAATCTCGGGTCCAAACTGCTCCGCTACATCTAAGGTCGCGAGCCCTACGTCTCTCACAGTAAAGTCCAATTTGGGAGCGGACCCTCCTAGGGCCATCTTTGATAGTCGAGCATACCCGATACTGAAACCCGATATCACCACGGCGTGATAAAGTGCATTCACTATCATTTTACCATCTTGTTCAGCCATTGTAATTATTGCATATAAAAGGGATCGCGATCAATGTTTAAATGGGGTGCATCCAATCGCGATTGGTGTTTCGTAACTTTCTTCGGAACTGTTGGGGGTTGTTTTTCCAATTTCAACATTGTTGATGATTGGTATTTCAGCACACACAGGGTGCCCACAACTGCCAGACCACCACCAACAACCCACGGGACGATCTTCCAATAAGGTTCAACAATGTTGAGGTAATAATGGGTAGGAGCTACAGCAATCGGGGATTGCTCTTCCTGTTTCAATCCAATCGCGATTGGGGGAGAAACAGCTGCCACCGGGTGTTTTACTGTTTCAACAGCAATCGGTGTTGAGTGCAACGACCGTTTGGCCTCTCGAAGCTCGGCGAGTATTTTATCTTGTTTAACTTTTCGGGCCGCAGCCGCTGCCCGCCCAGCTGCCTGTCTTTTTGGGTTTTTATATCGTGCAATCGGGTTCAACTCCAACTCCAACGGCGGTTGGTATGGGGTTGGAGAAATCAGGTTCAACCCTTTTGGAGTTGGTGCAATCTGGGATTGCTGTTCCGTCACTCTCGCAGGTGTGTCTTATATCATCATTTATAATATTAGGGCTTATAGTTTGTGGGCATATATGTCCAAATTGACAGTGTTTACCCGTGGTCAACGCGGTTGTCAGCGGAGCTAAGTACATTCCAAACTTGTGATAAATTGAGCAGCAGGCTGTTCTAAGAGTGTGTCCTATAAAAGGGTCAGTCTCTAAATCGTGAATCAACCCGCGGTGTTTGGTATAGGGAGAAGTATGCTAACGGTGGTAGCGTACAAATGAATAGCCGCCGATCCAAGAGTTTTTGTCATCTCTGCCCCCAATTTGGATTCGTATCGCACATACATTTTATCGATCTCCGCATCTGACATCTTATCCACCTGACAAACTGAGAGACGCCTACCGAGATAATGCTCCGATTGTCCCCCAGCAACCAGCGCAGCTAGCCGCTCGCGTCTCGCCGCATTTTCATTCGTATCGGCACTCAACCCAATACCAACCGCCGTTGGAGTTGAAGTTGAACCCGATTGCTCTTCCAATTCGCGATTGGTGTTGGGGTTCAACTTCAATCCCGATTGTGTTGAGGTTTCTTCCATTAGCTGATCGAGAAGTTCGTCGCAGTTCATTATTGCTAATTTTCTTTTAACTATTCTGACAGGTCTCATAAGTCTAACATATTGCCAAGCGCACCACCCGATACTTATGATCACCGTTATGCTCGCAACAAAGCTCGCAGCGGAGCACCAAATTGTTAACATTGTTAACCATTGTTCAGCATTTGCTAAACAATTGCTAATTTTCTTAAAATTAATTGTTCAGCAATTGCTAATTTTAAGAAAATTATTTAATAACTTCGTAAGCAGTTGGTTGATCGGTCTTTAGCAGAAGCTTGGCGTGCTTAGTTTCCGAAAGTATCTGTCGAACCTCCAGACGCTCCTCGCGCGTTGGGATAACGTCGTTCTCTCGAAGACAGTCATCGAATGAGTCTCGGTCCTTGCAGTGAAAGAGGGCGACCCATTTCGTTTGCTCACGCAGATCCTTGAGGACGACGTTGTACTTTTGAGTGGAGATCCATACGCTTTGCCTCGCATGGCGGCCAGAAAATGCGAGCTCGGAGAGCATGTCCTTCTTTTTGGTCATCGCCGCCTTGGCTGAGCAGTCGTCAATCACGTATAGGGTGGGCTCACTCTGAAATCTTTGGTATAAGCCACGCAACCAATCGTGAAGTCTGTCGCCGGGGTCAAAGACGTATATCTCAGGGTCGGTCCATATCCACTGGCGCCGCTGATAAGTCTCGTTGTGCCGCACAGTGGGACACAGGATCACAATGTGACGAAAGGCATTGCGGTAGGACCCCTCGAGCAAGTCCAGGATGAAAACCGTTTTTCCACATCCTGTCTGCCCACATATTATGGCAGAGTGGGCATCACCAATTGGTAAATTGGATTTGTTTGAAGGTATTAAATCTTTAGATTTATATTTAGTATAAAGCTGAGACGTATCGACCATCTTCGATGTTGTAATTATATATAAGTCTGTAATTATATATAAGTACACGTTCAATGGACCATTTCCATCCGCCTCTTTGGTTATCTGGATCGTCACACCCTCGCTAGCGTTCTCAACTTGGCGTCCGCTACCGTGCATTTGGTCGTCGTCGCTGGCTCGCATGTTTAGCCATAACGCGTATTTGGTAGTCAGGAACTCCGCGAGGGAGACGGCCGAGAGCTGCAGGTCTTTGGCAACCGCGGCAACCTCAGGGGAGCGCTTAGAGCCGGAAGCAAACTGCTTTCTGACTTCGTCCCACTGCTGGTGTGCGCGAAGACCCGCACTGTAGAGTTGATTGGGGACTCCCTCGATCGTCACCTCGACCTTTGTGATTTTGGGGTTATAGAATTTGTCGGTTTTTCTAACACCGAACGCGAACCGAGCATCCTCGAACAACATCAGTATACCTTTCATCGAGCGGGCGGGTACGTTGACATTAATATTCCACAATGTGTCGCTTTTGTCTTTCGTCATCTTGCGGTGACGAAGAACTCGTACTGGGATCTGATTAATCGCGCGAGTTCGGGCATCGTGACCATGTCGTACTCCAACGAAACATTATCGATCGTATACGTCGATGCCACGTCGGTGGCTATGAGAACTCGGCCGTAGTCGTTGAACGTTAGTTCGTATTCGAGGCGGTCAGCCAAAGCACTCTGATAGTAGGGCATGTGACTCTCCAGCAACTCAAAGTCGAGCGGGATGTAGAAGCGGTTGCCGTAAGCGGCCGCGTTCGCGTTGTCACTCCGATTCTGAGTCTGGTTACGTTCTTATTTTTGCTGGTGTCAATACCCTGATAGACCGCGTTTTCGCGCTCTTGCGCCGTCTTCCACAGGTCCTGATAACAATGGTAGACGTCGCTGTCGTCGATCGACATCACCTCATTACCAGAAATCTTTATCATGGCGCGACCGAGGTTCTGAACGACGGTTCGGTCCGCGTCCGTCGACGTTAGCGAAATAGTGAAAGCGAGGCGAACAGTACCCGGCACAATGACGTCGCTAGCTCCGAGGTTGGGGAAGCGGACTAAGAGCTGCTGGTTCTGGTCAATCGTCAATGGGTTGTTCGTAATAACGACACTCTGTCTCACGCCTTTTGTCCCGAGGGGCTCACGCAGTCTGCGGTATGGATTGAGTTTGCGACCGTATTGACTCGAAGACATAATTTAGTGAATCTATTAGTCTCGTATGGTTTTGTCTTTAATACATAATTAATATGGCTGATTACGATATTGACATGGATGAAATCGGCAGAGATGATGTCCGAGACGATTACCTCGATGATGATGACATCGATGATGATTACCTCGACGAAACGACCTTCATAGATACACCAGGAACTTCAGCTGCTGGTGATGTTAGCTATATGTGGGAGGCCCCACCCGAAGCTCCGGCATGGGCGGGCGGTGCCGAGATTCCTGCGGGGATCTCCAAGAATGAGCTGGCGCCTCTCAAGGAAACGGAGTCTCGGGTGAAACGGTGGGAGAGTGAGGTGTCTAAACACGGCATCAAGGCCACGTTGGAGTTCCGCAGCACTAAAAGAGGAGACCTGTGGGTTAAATGGGGCAAGAACTGGAAGTTGATGACGTTCAAGAACGATCCGAACCGGTTCCTCGGGGCCTCTTCAGTGAAAAAATATGGAGTGGACCTCCCTCGAGCTCTCGGAGTGGTCGAGGATCGGTCGCAGATGTTTAGGAAATGGTAAAAACCCTACAGTCTACCGACGAAACGCTGGCGAAGACGGCCGCCGCTATAGAAACGAGCGATATCAGCGAGGTCCCTCGTATAGCCACCGACGCTATTAACACAGTGGAAACCACGGTCAACGAAATAAACGGCACGAAGTATGACCCACCGTTACCTCTTCGCGAACTCCTGGGACTCGATAAGGTTATGCAAACAGTCCGGGGCGAACTGGTAAATAACCTCTCTAAACTCAAGGTGCTGGACGAACATATCGCGCTGGAAGAAAGAAAACTTGGGGAGGCCCATGGTGATAGAGAATCTACCGAGCGGATCAACAAACTCCTGCGGTCGTTGCGGGATGAAAGAGAAGCTCGCTTGGAGGTTGTCTCGACTAACCGTGAGACACTTTCCGGCCAATTAAGTCGGAGCCACGAAACAATCTCGAGGGTCCTGCACGAGGACACGACACTCGGTGAGCGTCTTCGCACTCTGTTCAGAGAGAAGGGCGTCACGATAGTAACCATCATCGCAGCTTTCAGTATGATTATATCGACCCTAATTCTATCTATATCGTCTCTATTTCAAACTGTCAATGCTGGTGCCGCACCAGCACCCACACCAGCTCCAGCACCCGCGCCATCCGGCGGAGCCAAGGAGTGGGCAAAAAAGCAACTGAAAGCCCTCGCCAGTCTCCTGGCTAAATTAGCCGGAAAGGTGGCTGCTGCACTGCCTGGGTTGATTGGGGCTATCGTCTCCTTCTTGCTATCTATATTATCAAAAACGGCCATATGGCTTGCCGAGAATGTTTGGGCTTTCATCGTGGCGATCGCCTGTCTCCTACTATTCTCCGCCAGAGAGTTCCTAAAACCAAAGTGCGAATAGTCCGAGCGCCACGAGGGCAACGACGAGCGCTAATTTCTCCTCCTCGTGGGTTGTGACACTAGTTCCAACACTGTTTAACGTGATTGGACTGGTGGAACTCAATTCGTGAATTGAGGGTGCGTCCAATTCGTGAATTGGGGGTACTGGGTTCTTCCAATCTCGATTGCGTGTTGAGGGGGGTGTATTCAATTCGTGAATTGGGGGGTTTTCAAATTTATTTGATTTTTCGCTGTTGAACCCGACCGTCTTGGTGGGGGGTTTGATGATATCCGCGTTCACGTTCACGTTCCCGTTGTGGCCGATTTTTTTATTGACGGTGGCGATTACGATCTGATTATTGTAACCGTCAACCGGGTCGTCTCGTAGTATCATATTGCTCGGCGCCATATAAAGACCTATTCCAAATACGTAGTTTAATGGGGTGCTGGCATTCTGCAAAACGTCTTGATAATATGGCGTCCTCTATAAGTGCCAAGAATTGTTTTTGTGCATCAAACGCCATTCCCGTGCCCAGTATAGAACTGCGAGTTTGCTTCTGTGCGCCGAGGATGGCACAGACGTACGTGCGAATGGAGTCGTTGAGGCGAGTAACCCCGGCCTGCGTGAACCCTAAACCCTTATCTAACATAAATGTACCCCACACGTCCTGAACCTCAGCAGCCTGCTGTATGTAATCGACGTGAGCCCGTTTCGGAGGTAACCAAATGCAGGATGAGACGCAGCAGTGCCGACCTCCAGACACTTCCGGCCCGAAGGTCATCGTCGCGGGGTCAAAGTTCCCGGCGTTCCGACTGACAATTTGGTCGCCGGAGTGATCGTGTCTAAAATCAGTCTGCGTCCAAATCCCGGACTGGCCCCGAATGAGAACGTCCCCGAGGCCGGTGCTGTTAGGAAATGCTTTCTGTCTCCAGTCCGCGTCTTTTGAAACGTTAAATTCATTACACAGTCTTTCAAACGCCATACGGTCGTATGTGCTGGAAATGGGATCCCAGGCGTCGTCTTGAGGTAGTGAAATACCTAGTTCTTTGATAATCCTCATAATAGTATAATACGCATGAAAGTTGTAGATACTTCGGAGCATGACATTCTTGGATGTCAGATGGTCTTTATGTGAAACTCCACACCCGGCTGTTGCGCACCATACAGCGAAATTTATTTGGTTCTGCCAAAACTGCATCGGTGTTGCTTTCCACCTGTTTACGGCCTCCATTGTTGTAATCTTAGGCAGCCTATATTGTTCAAAGATGTTGGGAAAATTGGTGGCAAAGTCACTGTCCGGTCTAACCGTTACAGTTGGGTGTACAAGGGGGTTCACAACGTCTTTTTGTGTGTATTTACCTCCGACCGCGTACTTTGCATTATAATTATAGCTAAATGCTTTGGTATCCATTGAAAGATATTATTATGTTTGCTACTATCACTAATGTTCAAAAAGAGAGTTGTCAACTTCAAAAGTCAATCGACAACTGCTGCGGAAAACGCCGGGTCGGTCTCAGATCAATCACCTTCACGGTTGGGTGGCGGAATGTGGGGAAGAGTGAAGGATGGACGACAAGTAGGTGTAAAGCTGCCTCACGGACTGTGGAGTTTTATACAGCTCAAAGATTTTGTCACCTCAGAGCTTGGCGGTAGAGTCAACCTCACAGTATCGAAGGCTACCGGAATTCCAACAATGGCCATCGGCCCTGATAGTAAGGTAGTGATCTCCCCGGGGTTGGGTAATCAACTTGATTTTAGAGAGACATACTCCGCAAATAAAGGAGTGTTTGTCTCGGGTGAGTACGTCGGTGATAAACCGGTGAACTTCACCTTCACGAAATATCTCAGGGTACACCTGGATCGGGTGAACACATCGTACAACACGGTAAACGGATCTCCCAGCACATTACTGAAAACCGTGCAAGCCAGCGACTGTTTCTTTGGGGAGACGGTGACCTTAGACTTCCCACACCCCGAGATGAAAGTTTTGGAAACGGGACACATCCACGAATTTACGGTCTCTATTCTCGATGATCAAGCGAGAAAGTTGAATAACTATTACCCGATTTCGGTCGTTCTCGAAATTTCCAATTGAGTATAGGTGCCCCAATATTTAAATAAAATTAATTATTATGAGTAAATACGGACCAGGTAGTTCTTCCAATTCCAATCGGGATTGGGTGACAGATTCAAAGAATTTGGAACCGGCAGAAGGGGGATTCATCCCGACAGAGAGCGACTTTTTAACTACCGGAAAAACCAAGGCCCTGATCATTAACAGGAGTATAGCACAGCTTAGAGTAGACGTGCTGACGGCGACTGCACAAGTTGGGGAAGAGGCCCGGGAAAAAATTGAGGGAGTTCGAACGGCTATTGCGATAGACCAGGAGGCTTTTGGGGTGTTGCTCTCAGAGTGTCAAGCATCAATTATTGAACTAGGAGGAAAAATTTCGAAAAGAGGCCCGAACGGGTATTGAGAAAGCCCGAGAAGACCACCAGGCGGCCCTTACAGAGGCGTATGGGGTGTTGCGCTCAGAGGACTCTCTCAACAGAGAAGCAGCACTTACTGAACTAGGAGGAAAAATAACCAAATTTCAAAAAGAGGCCCGAACGGGTATTGAGAAAGTCCGAAAAGACCACCAGGCGGCCCTTACAGAGGCGTATAGGGTATTGCGCTCAGAGGACTCTCTCAACAGAGAAGCATCACTTACTGAACTAGGTGAACAAATAACAGAATTTCAAAAAGAGGCCCGGTTGGGGGTTGAGGGACTCCAAGAAGACCACCAGGCGGCCCTTATGGAGGCTTATAGGGTGTTTCGCTCAGAAGACTCTCTCAACAGAGAAGCAGCACTTACTGAACTAGATGGAAAAATAACAGAATTTCGGGAAGAGGCCCGGTTGGGGGTTGAGGAAGCCCGAGAAGACCACCAGGCGGCCCTTACGGAGGCGTATGGGGTGTTGCGCTCAGAGGGCTCGTAGAGCCGCGACCAAAGCGCTTGAGGAGGCCTCTGAAACGATTCGTTCTGAGGCCCATACCTCTATCGGGGCGCTTGCCGGATTGTTGAAAACATGAAAACGCAAAAACGTGTCATTACAGTTTGGGCTGAGAAGCATGGCCCGTTGAATGAGGGGTTCTATGAATATTCGTTCGGTTCCAAAGCGACCAATAAATATGGGGGATACACCATGACATCTCCAGGTACGCTTCTCCGAATGGCTGTCTGCTCGGTTAATGCTAATGGTAAACCTGTGGGCGCTGTCATCGTAAATCTTGTAGTGGATGGTGAAGAACGGGCAATTGGAGTCAATAAACTCGCTGGAGATATTTCATCGGTGATTTTGTTCGCCGGTGACGATTCAATTAGACTTTCCGAAGGTAGTGTTATTAACTTTGTTACGAAAATCGCTGACCCCGCGAGTTCTTCCACTAGTGTTACATTGATAATTGAACTTAATTTGTAAAATACTAATATATTGAAAATCATGAACGTATCAACACTGTATCCAATTCTAAATACCACTCCATCAACACTGTATCCAATTGTCAATACCACTCCATCAACACTGTATCCAATTAACGAAAGAAGTTCAGATTTTAGGTTGAATAATATCGTCGCTATGCAGGATCTTTTAGTTAGAGAATGTGCAAATAGAAAAAGACACGCTAAAAAATATAAGCGCGCGGCGAACATAGCTGAAGCATCTAGTACGGTTCTGGCAAGTTTATCTGTAATGAGTGGTGCGGGGACTGCTGCAACGCTATCTACAATTGTAACGGTTCCACTTGCAGTGTTTTTGAGTGGAATTACCGTTTTATCTGGAATACTTTGTATGGTAATTAGGGCGGCGGGTGGAAAACTCGAGAAAAAAAAGTAGAAAACATGATAGAATATCCGTTCTCGCTAGGTCTAAGAAAAATAGCATCGACGTTATAGTGTCCAAAGCGTTGGCCGATAAGAAAATATCAAATTTAGAGTTTGAATCCGTGGTGGAAGAAATGGGGAGATATGAAGAATTAAAAAATGATATTAGAATCAAAGCGCGCGCCACCATGCCCAAAATTGAGTGTACTGATTGGGATAAATTTAGGGTAAAACTTGGAAATAAAGTCGGTGGAAATGTTACAGCACCACCATCCTGAAATTGTGATATTTTAGTAAATAATTTTTAAAGCAGTAAACAAATTTTACATACCTATACAACATGTGTTTTTCGCTGAGAATTGCGCCGTAATCGTATAACAAATTAATCCGAGCATTACGCTGTAATCGCCTCACTAAGTGTTTATAACTAACCTGTGTACACACCGTCTGTGTACACACCGTCTGTGTAAATCAATAGCTGTTTACATACCACCGATAAGGAGAAATACACTCGGCTATAAATAGCCGTCTGTTTACCTGTGCTATAAATCAATAGTCGTTTACATACCACCGATAAGGAGAAATACACTCGGCTATAAATAGCCGTCTGTTTACCTCGGCTATTGATTTTACACATGTTGGTTATATAGTTATGTAAATTTGTTTACTGCACCAATATAATTAATTATTATTAATTGTTCAGCTTTAAATTATTATTATTTTTATTTTTTACAAAATTGATAAAATGACGAACCATCCCGGAAATTCGTGAACCTCTCTATGTATTAATAAATAATTATAATTTGCACACCATTTTTATGTTGCATAGGAAACTGATGAGTATATATACGTTTGTTGACCTTTGAACAATTGGTCTCATCTCGTGTGTGCATGTTGTTGACCCGGTATGACGTCCGTCTCATCTGTTTAATGGTAGCAGTCTATAAATATGTGTGAATTTGGTGATGGAATTGCATAGCTCAAAGGTGCCGGCTTAAAAGATTTCTGCCTAAGAGCTTGCAATTTCGGAAACCAAATCACAAAATTAGGCTCGCCTTACTTCGCTGGTTTCTCTGAATTGAGGAATTGACAATGGGGTTAAAGGTGACCCGTAAAACTAGACTGTGAGCCAACAGATGCGTGGGCTTAAGAAAGGTCCCAACACCCCAGTGACTGGGTGCCGGCTAAGAAATCTACCCAGTCGCTGGGGTGTGTGCACGACTGGAGGCTTTTGTTATTTTTTGTTGTGCTTATTTAATAATAATTTTTCAATATCTTTATAAGCGATATCGTAGAAATGTATATTCGTAAACGAATCGTTGGGTTTTAAATTTTTTTTATAATACACCTTAGTTGCATATCCGGTACGCATTATCCGTCTTAATGTTTGTATTTGCCTCTTATATAGTTCGCATAATTGCCGATATAATATTGTAAATGCAACGTTTTTATCGTAGCGTAATAAATTACGCTGATATTTCATGTATTCGATATCGCCTAGTGTTTTCAGTTTTCATTTTAATATAGGACTATAACCCCCGTATTCTTCGTAAACTTCTTCAACACAACCATTAAAAACTTCCAATTCCAATTGTATTTTATTATCCATTTTCTCTAATAATAGTGGTATTATTTTTTCTGTTCAATATAATTGGGACTACAAGACCACTTTTTTATCATTCAATACAGCTCAATAACGTTAAAAACGTTGGTGGTATCATTTTGACTCACTCTTTTCAAAATTCGATTCTCTAATTATTTTCTCCAAAACACCTATGCTGAAATAATTCATAAATTTACTGTAGGTACAGACTTTCCTCATTATTCAATTTTTTTATTTTTCGGGGGTAGTGGGGTTAGTATAGAGTGGTGGAAATGATACCACCGTAGGTGGTATCATTTTGACTCCCTCTATACTACTGCAGTGTATAAACATTATTTGATTGTGGAGAAAAAGTAAACATAACACGTAGTACACACGCAGAAAGACAGGGAAAAGTAAGTTGACAGAAATAGCATAAACAACTGGGCGTCCTTCCGTCCAGTCGGGATAGTAGATTTGTTTACCTTGCCAGTTTTAAGGTATGGGCAAATATTGTTCGAGCAGTTGGCTGGTATGTGTTATCAATGGAGCAATCGATAAGACGCACTTTAAAAATGACACAGAAGTCCCGCCAATTTTCAGATAGGGTAACCTATGTATTGGAATCGCCTCGGATAGTTAGCCACGCCCAAGACCCTCCTCGATGGGCTAGTCCGTAGTGATATCTTGGAGTAACCATAACAACAAAATGCATTGTGTTACTCAACGTTTAACTGTCATACGCAACCGCTAATTGAAAATAATATCATGAAAAACTACTTGCACTGAACAATATCAACAACGGATGTTCGACGTACACAAATACATCGGATTATTTTGTTACGCCTTCAAGTTGTTAGTTGCCCCCATTTGCGTCACAAATCGTGCGGTCATCGCTAAATTTAGTAACAGGCTATAGTTTTCGGCAGAGTTAACTCCCCTCCGAATACTCTCCACCGGAACGACGCGTTCAACACACAAACGATATCAAGAGGTTACAGCTACCTATTTACCCAGATTTGTTTAATGATCGCGATTGTGTCGCAACAAAACTCGCACGTGTGGGTCTAACTGATGTTAATCTTCATTCTATCGATGGATTTACAGCGGATTTTAGTGACATTCCCGAATTCTGCCTGATTGACATTTGTCTATGGTAGCCAATACACGCCAACATGAGTGTCAATTCTACGTTCAGGGAAGGGGGTCAATAAGTCAGTATGTGATAAATTACAGTCAGGGAACAAATTAATGACAGTATAACACATCCAGCGATTAATACCCATATTAATGCAAGTACTGAAAATACGACACAAAATAAATTCTAACAAGTTTGGGCTTCCATACATTGAACATTTTGTCAGCGGTTTCCCCAATGACGTCATTTGTATGTTTCAATATACTCGATCCGGGGCCAACTATTTCATTTACAAAACAGAAGTAAACATGGCGATGTCAAAGTAATGCAGAAACTTTAACAAAAATCCTGCTACGACATTGTTTTGTACCGACAAGGCATTTTCAGGCGCGACACCGCTTCCGTGGCAGAATTTTTCTAGTACCCTGTGTTCAGTACTTTCAGTACTTGGATTAAATATGTGTTCATCAACGTTTTGAACAGGTATACTACTACTACTACAGTGTATGGTTGTGTAATTACAGATATAGTGTTCCCAAACAATTTCTTACACACGCTGTTTTTATTACGAAGCATATATATTATGGGTCAACGAATAAGTGTAGATACATGACATATACCACACGTAGAGTATTCGTCTGAACAGACTGTTCAGCTGCTTCAGCATGCCGCTGGTATTTACGTCGATTCGTCACTACAAAAGCATTTACGTTTAAATACATCTTTCCAATTGTTTTCCGGCGTCAATGCATTATGATAACTGTCATGACCCAATGTCCAATATCAAGGTCACTGAGGTCTTGTTCAAATTTCACGTTTAAACATTTGCGTTTAGGTGTAGGTATCAATAAAATGTCATCAATGTCTCGGATTTTGATAATATATTTTCTGCAATGTGTATCTAGGCATGCTCCTTTGTTGTGTATACGCCCCTTGTCCCAATCTCTAAGGTCAATGTCCACGGTGGGTATAGTACGTCACGAGCGACTGCTATTGGGATGGAGTTCACTGAAAGATGGGGTGCACTAGGGTTTAAAATTCGGGGTTTCCTGACGGTTTGGCGAATGTGCAGTATTATTACATGTCAACGCAACTTTTGCTTGTAATAAACTGCATGTTGCCGATTTCAAGGCATATTTAGGATCTTTCCTTATTTCCAGCAATATGTTGTTTTTCGAAATACTCATCTCAGAGAATGGGGATATTAATTGTCAGATGTTGCTATTAAATTGTCCGGGGTATCTGCGCTTTATCGCGTCAAAACTGCTTCAGCAATTTCTCAGATATTAAATAAAGTATTGTCTGAAGTAGAGGAATTGTCTTACCTGATATGCTGTGCCCGTGGCGTACTATACGCACCGTGATATCAATGGGACTGATGTTCAAGTTTCACGTGTAGCATTTATATTTAGGTCTTTTGTTTTGCCATTAAAATGTTAACCTCTTGTCTTCAATGTATGTCTAGGCATGCTGTTTTGGTACGCATATACCTCTCTTCCCAATGTGTGGGTGGCAGGTGGGAGCACGCGATGGATAATTTAACAATCGGGGTTCATCCTTACCGGAATCCCAACTGGAGACCTGGTTTGGCCCTCACATACGTCTTTGGCATTTTGTATGTGACAGTTGAATCTGGTTATACCCCTTATGTGGGCATTAAGATTATTTGTAATCCTATTTTAGGGGCAGAGGCCAAGTGACTGGTGTGGTATGGACCTGGCACCAGAAATTATTCTAATTTCAGGGCTGAATATATTTGTTCTCGATGTAAATATTCCGTTCTGATTTTGGGATTCCCCCCCCCCCCGTCGTCCCCCCCCCAACCCCCCCCCCCCCCCCCAATGCAGCAGGTTAAAATGGGATCGAACCCGTTTGCCCGGCCTTACATGACCTTAGCTGTTGATAGGCCGTTAAAAACTAATAAACAAACAAACAAAAAACTCTTCCTAATGTCCAAGGTCAAGGTCACCGTCGGCATGTGTTTATGTTTCGTGTTTAGCATTTACATGTAGGTCTTTAATTATTCGTTTAATAAAATGTTAGCAACTTTTCAGATTGTTATAACATTTTGCTACAATGTGTGTCTATGCATGCCGAGTTGTTGCGTATATCCGTGTTTAGTATTTGCGTCTAGGTAATTTGATTTATAAATACAAGTTACATATATGTCAGATTTTGATAATATTTAGCTACAATGTGTGTCTATGCATGCTGGTTTGTCGTGCGTTTTCACCATGTCATATTCCAAGCTAAGGTCACTGGGGACCTACCTACGTTCAAGTTTTCCATTTAGAATTTGCCTGTTGGTATTTTATTTTGTCAATACAATTTTAATCTCTTGTTTGATTTTGATAATATTTGGTTACAGTGGGTGTCTAGACGTATCACATATCGCATGATCCTTGTAGGCGAGACGCCTAATTATTGTTCCTTAAGATTCAAGAATGACATTGTTTCAAACAATTTGAAGGTATTTTTTACTCGTGTATAAAAATGAACACTGTATGCAGCAATGCAGCTGTCATCCTCAGCACTCAATATCATTGTCAATTTTGTTTTAATGTGTTGCGTCTGTTCTGCAAATACATATTTTCTCTCGGCCAAATGTAGTATTTTCGGGGCAAAATAATCCCGTACATGTAACAGTATCGAAATTCAAAACGAACCAAAAATGCAATATTCCCACATGTACATTTGTAGTTCATGTTGTAAACGTAAAGGCCGTGGTCATTCACGCTTGGGAAGACGTAAATCACATTCACTAATCTCATTAAATTCAGCTCAAGTCAGTTATACAAACATCCATGCTCCCCAGACAACATTAGGACACATAATTGGGTAATTATCCACGTTGCTTGCAGTTCTGCCACACACCAGAGATAACAGCAGTATCATGGCACATGTAGCCGGGTTACACATAGCAATAGCTCCCGACTCCCCTGTGCCCACTGCATGTAATTCTGGATATGACACTATCAGTGGCATGTTGTGGCATGCATCTGACCAGTTCTTATCCTATCGCGTAGCGAAAATGATGCAAAAGCTGTCCGTCCGTCTGTCCGTCAATCTTCCACCAGGTATACTTGTGGATCAATTCGTGCGTACAAGAGGTAATTGTACACGTTTTATTGTGAATCCAGGTACATAGGCAGACTATTTACAGGTGCACAAGTAAGTGGGTTTACAAGTATACCGCAGTGTGTACATCCGTCCGTCCGTCCGTCTGTCTATCCGTCACGTTTTCGATTCACCTATATATTCTGTACTGTTTGACCTATTGGGCTTGAGGCTTCATGTACATGTTCATTATCATCCATATTGTCATTCCTTACCCCACCCATGCTGTCCCATGCCCAAGGTCAATGCCAAGGTCAAATAACTTATAAATTATGTCCAGTTTCTCCATTCTCTTATAACTTGTTTGATCTACGACCAATTGGTTTGAAACTTCATGTTTATTATCATCCACATTTCCATTCCCCACCACACTCATGCTCTCCGCATTCCCAATGTCAAGGTCAAATAACATATATTTTTTTCATCAAGTAGATGTGTGCACATTTCTCCATTCTCCTATAACTTCTTTATTGTACAGCTCAGTACATTCATTCTACTATAAGCTCTTTACCATATGAGTGATTCACTTGAAACTTCATATGCATCTTTGTCTTTATCCATATTATATTTCAATAGATGCATGCGCATTCCTCTGTTCTCCTATAACTTATTTACCGTATCAATGTGCATGTTTGTGATCCAGCCACCACAGCGATGGGATACATGCCGTTGGCGTCGTTATTGTCATTAGATTTGTTTTATGAACTAATGGCAAATAAATACTGTTTGTAAGACCCCTTTTTGTCAAACAGCCGTCCAGTTGCATGTAGATGCACAAAGTACAGGTATTCGTATGCGATATTTACATGTGCATTGGATCCGAACTGTTTTAGAAAACAGTACAATGGCATTCGCGCGACAATTACCTACTTATCGCAAACTATAGGCCTAATCCAATGGTTTCAGATCTGGCAGTACAGACACTACAGCCAGTGATCAGAAATTAATGACCTTTAATTAGCATGACCTTGCTCTTTTTGACCGTTGCAAGATCACTGAAACACTTGGCCAATTATTTACGTTGAAACGTTTGTAAGAATTTCTCCATCAACACCACAGGCCTGTATAGTGGTATTGGCAAAACGTGTAGATCCAGATGAGCCGGCTCGTGACGAGCCGTCTCATCAGGATCTGCACTTTTTGAAAGTAATTTTCATATTTTTTAGAACAAAAACACCCCCTTTTCATAAAGGGACTAGTTTGAAAATCATGTTGTGACAATTGGAGTGGTTGCAAAATTAACATATCAAAATCATTCCAGTTACTTAGGGGTGTAAACATAATCTCTAGTTTTGCCTGGAAATTTCATGGTGCATATATGAAATAATAAGTATGTAGTTATATAAACTTAACAGCATTAACCCTTACACTGCTGAATTAATATATGTTGTCTTCTGTTTATTTTCTAATTTTCATTTTTCTCATCAAAAACATTCTTTGGCATCACTTGGGAATCATTTTCAATTGTAAACTAGATTTGTCAGTAAGCGATGCTTACGGAATACCACTGCGTGGGCCCAGGTATCCCCAAATGTGTAGATTTGTAGTCTGTGGGTCTGTGACCTTGACCCTGGGCTTAGTGGGGGCGACAAGGTCATGGATTTGTCATAGAGCGATTTCTCCGATGTTAAGTTTTAGAGGAATGCATGTGTGAAATATTAAGAATTTTCGATGAAGGAAATAAAGTTTATAACAGATTTCTCTGATGTTAGGTTTTGTGAAGAGACTAAGTATGTGACCTTGACCTTGGGATTCAGCGTGGGTTGGACGCTCGTGGATTTGTTACAGCATGGTAGTAAACCATTTAGAGGAATGCATGCGTGAAATATTAAGAATGTTCGATGAAGGAAATATAAGTTATGACATATTTCTCTGATGCTAAGTTTAGGGACAGACTGACTCTAGTCACCCTCCCCAAACACACACACACAACTTGTCGCGGAGGTCTAATGATTCTAAAGTGCTAACAAATCATGTCTTTACTGATAAAGAAGACACTATATAATACAGCAGCAGACGACAATTTCGTTTTTTAACTCGCCTGCACGAAGTGCAGAAGAGCTTATGGCATACCCCCGGCGTCGTCGGCGTCCACAAACAATTGATCTGTTCATTTGATTGGTATGGAATATATTCAAGCCAACTTGCATTGTTAAATATTTGACGGTATAATACCAGTTGTATGTGCACCCTGAAGGAGTGCACAATGCGAAAGCGAGAAATCCGAAACTCAAATGGAATGTCATGCAAAGCATGAACTGTATTTTGCAAATTCAATGAGGTGATTCTAATATGTTGGAGTAACAAGCTTTAGTGGAAAATATTTGAAATATTCAAAACAGCAGATGACAAAGGGTGTATTACTGCCAACATATCTGCTGGACATCAAAGGGAATAGCGGTCAATAGCCACATACCGGTATTAACCGTTTTAACATGTTTAACACCACAGACTCTACAGCAATATTTGCAAACTTTATGTAGTTCCAGATTAGCCGGCTTAATAAACGGACTAGTGTGAAAATCATTTTCTAACGAACGGATTGGCCGGAGAATTATCATGGATCAATCCCATTCACTTACACTGGAGTAAACCTAGATATTATCTACACTATTCAGTTTTAATAATACAACGCCAAAACTGTTTACAAGTTCACCCATACTGAAGAGAAAAGAAACAACTTGCAAGCTATATCGCGCTTTTCGAAATTTAAGCGGGCGCGACAATAAAATGATCACTACATTACAATAGCAGACAGTATTAACTAATAAGGCCTAAACAAATTAGCTGTGTTTCAGGTTACATGCTGAAAAAAGGTTTGGTCGGTAGGTTGTCAATTTTGTTTAGGCAAACATAAGTGAAAACTAACAAATATTGTTTTAAATATTAGCTATACTTACAGTATTGGTTTAAAACACATTTTGTGCATAACAATGACTAACTAGTTAAATATACTTTGTGCATAAAAAATATTGAAGTAACAATTTATTTCATTATTTTTTTAAATGAATGAAAAAAATTACGACCACATAAAAAAACAGGGTCGGTAGGGATACCTGAAACACGGCTTATTTGTACACGTTCTTAGGGAGAAGTACCCCACTCAAGTGTGTGTTATTCAGACATATACTGGACAACATAGACATGGGTTCATGCCGTCACATTCCCCTAAAGGGGTTGCAATGGGGATTCTCAGATCACCAGTTGCTCATTTTTGCGATATTTTTGTCAATTATGCATAAAACATAGGTATTATAGATCACAGGTATCTCAAATTATATACATCAGTTTCTTATGTACACACACCGCAGTACGTTATTGTGGTACAAAGCTATAGTTGTTGCATTCAGTGAACAAGAGTGCCGCAAGTCACAAATACGCCGTCGAATATGGGCCAGACAGCGAAGATGCAGAAATGTGAAGCTGTCAACAAGGCAAGAAACATTAATGAGAATTTGAAAGTCTATAGCATTATTTCTTCATCTCGTTGTGCTAAAACATGTATACTAATTTAGACAGAGATAGAAAAGTAGAGTGTAAAGTAGAAATGATAGGGAATTGGATACAATAATGTAGAAAAAATGGCTAGGTTAAAAAGGTGATATTTTTGTTAAAAAATATTGTTTCGGCATAAAAACACCAAGGTGCACATCTGCAATATGTGTAGAAGACGTGTGTATAGAAAACAGTACAATGGCATTCGCGCGACAATTACCTACTTATCGCAAACTATAGGCCTAGTTCAATGGTTTCAGATCTGGCACTACAGACACTACAGCCAGTGATCAGAAATTAATGACCTTTAATTAGCATGACCTTGTTCTTTTTGACCGTTGCAAGATCACTGAAACACTTGGCCAATTATTTACGTTGAAACGTTTGTAAGAATTTCTCCATCAACACCACAGGCCTGTATAGTGGTATTGGCAAAACGTGTAGATCCAGATGAGCCGGTATAACAGAAAATTCTTCAGCCCAGTAAAGGTTTCAGTCCGCACATGCGCAGACGGAACAATAACAATCGGGGCCAAGGCTGTGTAAAGTTTAAGTCATCGATTATATTTCAAGATTTAATGAGATTAACGTACGTCTAAGCATAAAAATGGTCCCAAATGTAAACATTAGGTATTTTCCCGTCCGGGGATGTTATGAATGTGTATTTTCGAGCTCCGTGTCTCACTTTAGTGGCCATACTATTCTGCTGATAAATCGAGATGCTATCGGACACCTGTTTGGCGATATGTGGGCTGAAACTTCTCATGGGCGGGTGCTTTTGTACGCGCCGTGAAAATTGAAATCAGTCCCATATATTTCACGTTTTTTTTTGCCTTATATTGGAACATATTGCATAATATTATTATTAATAGGCACATTGGGTATATACCAACAAAGGGTTGTGAAAAACTACCGATGTGTTCTCTATATATCAAGTTTAGGACAGGCTGAAACTTCTCATGGCCGGGTGCTTTTGTCCCCGCCGTGAAAATTGAAATCAGTCCCATATATTTCAGTTTTTTTGCCTTATATTGGTACATATTGCATAATTATTATTATAGGCACATTGGGTATTATACAACACAGGGTGTGAAAAAAATACCGATGTGTTCTCTATATATCAAGTTTACGGACTGGCTGAAACTTCTCATGGCCGGGTGCGGCTTTTGTCCCCGCCGTGAAAATTGAAATCATTCCCATATATTTCACGTTTTTTTGCCTTATATTGGAACATATTGCATACTATCATTATTAATAGGCACATTGGGTATATACCAACAAAGGGTTGTGAAAAACTACCGATGTGTTCTCTATATATCAAGTTTACGGACAGACTGAAATTTCTCATGGCCGGGTGCTTTTGTCCCCGCCGTGAAAATTGAAATCAGTCTCATATATTTCACGTTTTCTTTGCCTTATATTGGTACATATTGCAAAATATCATTATTAATAGGCACATTGGGTATATACCAACACAGGGGTGTGAACAACTACCGATGTGTTCTCTATATATCAAGTTTACGGACAGGCTGAAAAACTTCTCATGGCCGGGTGCTTTTTGTCCCCGCCGTGAAAATTGAAATCAGTCCCATATATATTTCACGTTTTTTTGCCTTATATTGGTACATATTGCATAATATCATTATTAATAGGCTCATTGGGTATATACCAACACAGGGGTGTGAAAAAATACCGATGTGTTCTCTATATATCAAGTTTACGGACAGGCTGAAACTTCTCATGGCCGGGTGCTTTTGTCCCCACCGTGAAAATTGAAATCAGTCCCATATATTTCACGTTGTTTTTGCCTTATATTGGTACATATTGCATAATATCATTATTAATAGGCACATTGGGTATATACCAACACAGGGGTGTGAAAAAATACCGATGTGTTCTCTATATATCAAGTTTACAGACAGGCTGAAACTTCTCATGGCCGGGTGCGGCTTTTGTCCCCGCCGTGAAAATTGAAATCAGTCCCATATATTTCACTTTGCTTTGGCCTTATATTGGTACATATTGCATAATATCATTATTAATAGGCACATTGGGTATATACCAACACAGGGGTGTGAAAAAATACCGATGTGTTCTCTATATATCAAGTTTACGGACAGGCTGAAACTTCTATGGCCGGGTGCTTTTGTCCCCAGCCGTGAAAATTGAAATCAGTCCCATATATTCACTTTGTTTTGCCTTATATTGGAACGTATTGCATAATATCATTATTAATTATGCACATTGGGTATATACCAACAAAGGGTTGTGCAAAACTACCGATGTGTTCTCTATATATCAAGTTTACGGACAGGCTGAAACTTCTCATGGCCGGGTGCTTTTGTCCCACCGTGAAAATTGAAATCAGTCCCATATATTTCACGTTTTTTTTGCCTTATATTGGAACATATTGCATACTATCATTATTAATAGGCACATTGGGTATATACCAACAAAGGGTTGAGAAAAAATACCGATGTGTTCTCTATATATCAAGTTTACGGACAGGCTGAAACTTCTCATGGCCGGGTGCTTTTGTCCCCGCCGTGAAAATTGAAATCAGTCCCATATATTTCACGGTTTGTTTTGCCTTATATTGGAACGTATTGCATAATATCATTATTAATAGGCACATTGGGTATATACCAACACATGGGTGTGAAAAAATACCGATTTGTTCTCTATATATCAAGTTTACGGACAGGCTGAAACTTCTCATGACCGGGTGCTTTTGTCCCCGCCGTGAAAATTGAAATCAGTCCCATATATTTCACGTTTTTTTGGCCTTATATTGGAACGTATTGCATAATATCATTATTAATAGGCACATTGGGTATATACGAACAAAGTGTTGTGGAAAACTACCGATGTGTTCTCTATATATCAAGTTTACGGACTGGCTGAAACTTCTCATGGCCGGGTGCTTTTGTCCCCGCCGTGAAAATTGAATCAGTCCCATATATTTCACGTTTTTTTGCCTTATATTGGAACATATTGCATAATATCATTATTAATAGGCACATTGGGTATATACCAACAAAGGGGTTTGCAAAGCCACCGATTATAGATTAGTTTACAGACAGGCTGAAACTTCTCACGGTCGGTTACATATCGGCACACACATTCATATAAATATACGCCATTTGGTAGAAGAACTACGGTACGCGGTGTGCATATTGCGTAATATCATCGTTACCATTCATATTGTGTATATACCAACACATTGGTTTCCACGGGTTCCCCCCCCCCCCCGTGAGCCCTTTAAGCCGCTATGACTAGGCTGAAGGTTTTCACGGACTTACGGGGCTCACACCCCCCAGCGTGAGCCCCTTAAGCCGCTTGGCTAGGCTGAAGGTTTTCACGGACTTAAGGGGCTCACGTTACACCGGCTCGTGACGAGCCGTCTCATCAGGATCTGCACTTTTTGAAAGTAATTTTCATATTTTTTAGAACAAAAACACCCCCTTTTCATAAAGGGACTAGTTTGAAAATCATGTTGTGACAATTGGAGTGGTTGCAAAATTAACATATCAAAATCCATTCCAGTTACTTAGGGGTGAAACATAATCTCTAGTTTTGCCTGGAAATTTCATGGTGCATGTATGAAATAATAAGTATGTAGTTATATAAACTTAACAGCATTAACCCTTACACTGCTGAATTAATATATGTTGTCTTCTGTTTATTTTCTAATTTTCATTTTTCTCATCAAAAACATTCTTTGGCATCACTTGGGAATCATTTTCAATGTAAACTAGATTTGTCAGTAAGCGATGCTTACGGAATACCACTGCGTGGGCCCAGGTATCCCCAAATGTGTAGATTTGTAGTATGTGGGTCTGTGACCTTGACCCTGGGCTTAGTGGGGGCGACAAGGTCATGGATTTGTCATAGAGCGATTTCTCCGATGTTAAGTTTTAGAGGAATGCATGTGTGAAATATTAAGAATTTTCGATGAAGGAAATAAAGTTTATAACAGATTTCTCTGATGTTAGGTTTTGTGAAGAGACTAAGTATGTGACCTTGACCTTGGGATCAGCGTGGGTTGGACGCTCGTGGATTTGTTACAGCATGGTAGTAAACCCTTAGAGGAATGCATGCGTGAAATATTAAGAATGTTCGATGAAGGAAATATAAGTTATGACATATTTCTCTGATGCTAAGTTTAGGGACAGACTGACTCTAGTCACCCTCCCCTCACACACACACAACTTGTCGCGGAGGTCTAATGATTCTAAAGTGCTAACAAATCATGTCTTTACTGATAAAGAAGACACTATATAATACGCAGCAGACGACAATTTCGTTTTTAGCTCGCCTGCACGAAGTGCAGAAGAGCTTATGGCATACCCCCGGCGTCGTCGGCGTCCACAAACAATTGATCTGTTCATTTGATTGGTATGGAATATATTCAAGCCAACTTGCATTGTTAAATATTTGACGGTATAATACCAGTTGTATGTGCACCCTGAAGGAGTGCACAATGCGAAAGCGAGAAATCCGAAACTCAAATGAAATGTCATGCAAAGCATGAACTTTATTTGGCAAAATCAATGAGGTGATTCTAATATGTTGGAGTAGAACAAGCTTTAGTGGAAAAATATTTGAAATATTAAAAACAGCAGATGACAAAGGGTGTATTACTGCCAACATATCTGCTGGACATCAAAGGGAATAGCGGTCAATAGCCACATACCGGTATTAACCGGTATTAACCGTTTTAACATGTTTAACACCACATACTCTACAGCAATATTTGCAAACTTTATGTAGTTCCAGATTAGCCGGCTTAATAAACGGACTAGTGTGAAAATCATTTTCTAACGAACGGATTGGCCGGAGAATTATCATGGATCAATCCCATTCACTTACACTGGAGTAAACCTAGATATTATCTACACTATTCAGTTTTAATAATACAACGCCAAAACTGTTTACAAGTTCACCCATACTGAAGAGAAAAGAAACAACTTGCAAGCTATATCGCGCTTTTCGAAATTTAAGCGGGCGCGACAATAAAATGATCACTACATTACAATAGCAGACAGTATTAACTAATAAGGCCTAAACAAATTAGCTGTGTTTCAGGTTACATGCTGAAAAAGGTTTGGTCGGTAGGTTGTCAATTTTGTTTAGGCAAACATAAGTGAAAACTAACAAATATTGTTTTAAATATTAGCTATGCTTACAGTATTGGTTTAAAACACATTTTGTGCATAACAATGACTAACTAGTTAAATATACTTTTTGCATAAAAAATATTGAAGTAACAATTTATTTCATTATTTTTTTTAAATGAATGATAAAAATTACGACCACATCAAAAAAACAGGGTCGGTAGGGATACCTGAAACACGGCTTATTTGTACACGTTCTTAGGGAGAAGTACCCCACTCAAGTGTGTGTTATTCAGACATATATACTGGACAACATAGACATGGGTCCATGCCGTCACATTCCCCTAAAGGGGTTGCAATGGGGATTCTCAGATCACCAGTTGCTCATTTTTGCGATATTTTTGTCAATTATGCATAAAACATAGGTATTATAGATCACAGGTATCTCAAATTATATACATCAGTTACTTATGTACACACACCGCAGTACGTTATTGTGGTACAAGCTATAGTTGTTGCATTCAGTGAACAAGAGTGCCGCAAGTCACAAATACGCCCGTCGAATATGGGCCAGACAGCGAAGATGCAGAAATGTGAAGCTGTCAACAAGGCAAGAAACATTAATGAGAATTTGAAAGTCTATAGCATTATTTCTTCATCTCGTTGTGCTAAACATGTATACTAATTTAGACAGAGATAGAAAAGTAGAGTGTAAAGTAGAAATGATAGGAATTGTATACAATAATGTAGAAAAATGGCTAGGTTAAAAAGGTGATATTTTTGTTAAAACATATTGTTTCGGCATAAAAACACCAAGGTGCACATCTGCAATATGTGTAGAAGACGTGTGTATAGAAAACAGTACAATGGCATTCGCGCGACAATTACCTACTTATCGCAAACTATAGGCCTAGTTCAATGGTTTCAGATCTGGCAGTACAGACACTACAGCCAGTGATCAGAAATTAATGACCTTTAATTAGCATGACCTTGTCTTCTGACAAGTTGCAAGATCATGAAACATTGGCCAATTATTTACGTTGAACGTTTGTAAGAATTTCTCCATCAACACCACAGGCCTGTATAGTGGTATTGGCAAAACGTGTAGATCCAGATGAGCCGGCTCGTGACGAGCCGTCTCATCAGGATCTGCACTTTTTGAAAGTAATTTTCATATTTTTTAGAACAAAAACACCCCCTTTTCATAAAGGGACTAGTTTGAAAATCATGTTGTGGGACAATTGGAGTGGTTGCAAAAATTAACATATCAAAATCCATTCCAGTTACTTAGGGGTGAAACATAATCTCTAGTTTTGCCTGGAAATTTCATGGTGCATGTATGAAATAATAAGTATGTAGTTATATAAACTTAACAGCATTAACCCTTACACTGCTGAATTAATATATGTTGTCTTCTGTTTATTTTCTAATTTTCATTTTTCTCATCAAAAACATTCTTTGGCATCACTTGGGAATCATTTTCAATGTAAACTAGATTTGTCAGTAAGCGATGCTTACGGAATACCACTGCGTGGGCCCAGGTATCCCCAAATGTGTAGATTTGTAGTCTGTGGGTCTGTGACCTTGACCCTGGGCTTAGTGGGGGCGACAAGGTCATGGATTGGTCATAGAGCGATTTCTTCGATGTTAAGTTTTAGAGGAATGCATGTGTGAAATATTAAGAATTTTCGATGAAGGAAATAAATTTAATAACAGATTTCTCTGATGTTAGGTTTTTTGAAGAGACTAAGTATGTGACCTTGACCTTGGGATCAGCGTGGGTTGGACGGTCGTGGATTTGTTACAGCATGATAGTAAACCCTTAGAGGAATGCATGCGTGAAATATTAAGAATGTTCGATGAAGGAAATATAAGTTATGACATATTTCTCTGATGCTAAGTTTAGGGACAGACTGACTCTAGTCACCCCCTCCCCAAACACACACACACAACTTGTCGCGGAGGTCTAATGATTCTAAGGTGCTAACAAATCATGTCTTTACTTTTTTTTCTTTTTTTTTTCTTTTTTTTTATCTTATATTTAAGGGTAGGAATTGGCTCGAGGACCTTCCAAACCCGGGCATTTGAACCCAAAAGTGGCAGGTCAATGACCGTTGGCCCGTTTGTTTCCGAATTTACTAATATCTGCCATACAGTCGAAATATGTGCATTAAATGAAATCGGCAATGAGGCGGTTAATTTAACCTAGCTAGTTCATTCTCCTATCGCACGAAGCCGGTATGTAAGACCGTGAAAAAGGCTGAGTGTGAGTGCATGTGATATATGGAGACTCAGCCGTAACAGTGTTATCCTATATCCTATATAATGATGATATTTGACGATTGGTCAGGGCATAACATATCAGGCCGGGAATGATCGATATTTGGTTATGCAAAGTATGATGTAATATGTTTTCGGGCCCAGCTACTGTCGTTTCGCGGCTTATCGTTATATAGATTTGCAATTATTCGAGTTCAGGTGTGGCGTTTATGTTACTATTTGGTTATATGACAATGTGTTTCACATATTCTGAAGACGAAAGAAAAAGAGAAGATAATACACGGCGGTATAGCAATTGCCCATATATTAGTGAGTGGCCCATACCATACCGCGGTCATGGTCCAACATGTTAAATTTGATTTCAGACGATGCATATTACAGTCAATAATGTTTAATAATGCGGGCGGCAATCCGGTCTATTCTGCTTACTCCGTGAGATGAATGGTGGGGAGAAACCGGAGTACCCGGGGAAAACCACCTCCTCCGGCAAGTAATGACAACTTCACATACGTCGGTGTAGAGGTGAAGAGCTGTGATCGAACAGCTACCGGGGACCAATGCCGGCTCTTTACTGCCGGTCCAAATGACGGCATCAGCTACTTTCACTCCGTGCCCGGCGCCCGGCCACACCGCAACGATATCCATTTGGTTCTACAACATATCTTTTAAAACAAGAGAACATGATTAAGGGTTAAACAGGAGGCGATTGGCTGCCATTATTAACCTCTGTGGAAGAAGTAAAAAAGAAAAAAGAAATAAAGTATAGGTGCGGTCGCCAGTATTGGTAGACGATTATTGGTCGTGGGGGTGGGGTTGGGGTAGAGGTTGCAAGTTGTCCTAGTCCATGTATATGGTGTCATCGGAATTGTGTATGGTACAGAGGGAGGGGTGGGGCAGTGATATGTATATTTATTTATACATAGATAATATATATATATACATCTATATATTGTCGAATGTATTGGTTGTCATACTGGTTATACCATGTTATGCTTGGAGATTGGGTTTGCGTTAATTTATTTAGTTTAGCTTCATGTATTAGCCCTACGAGCCTGTACATATCGTCTCGTTAATATCCCAGTACTAATCCTCGATAAGGCAATCCATACCAGATAGACTTTCCCGGGCCAGTTCCGATCTAGTACATACCCATTGGATGGGGGAGAGATCACTTGTCTATATTTATATCTACAGCCTGATACTAATATGTAATAGACTTTTTCAGATTGGGTTTGTCTTAATTTATTTAGTTTAACTTCATGTTTTAGCCCACATGAGCCTGTACACGTGAAGTACATGTACACATGTATTCATTGTTGCACTTTCACATTCGTTTGTATCATGCGAAACAATCAACAGTGGTACACAGTGCCAGCTTCTGGCCCAGGTGAAGCTCCCACGTATCGGGTTCTCGGCGTCCGCATACCAAAGTATAATGCCTCACACGAAACATACATGTATACGTACATTTATATACCTCCCGCATACAGGCACATTTAACTTAAGATTCTAAAAAAACAACATGAAATTCACATGTAATGTTATTGGGAAAGGATGAGCACTAAATACATTGTTTCAATGTACATGTATTGATGATATAACATATATACAACCTATATGCTGTTATGTTTGGAGATTGGGTTCTGATTGGGTTGAGCTACCGCACCCCACCTAATACATGTAATAGATCACTTGTCTTATATTTATGTTTACAGCCTGATACTAATAGACTTTTTCAGATTGGGTTTGTCTTAATTTATTTAGTTTAACTTCATGCGTTACCTACACGAGCCTGTACATATCGTCCTCGTTAATTTCCCAGTAATAATCCTCGATAAGGCAATCCATACCAGAGATACTTTCCCAGGCCAGTTCCGATCGAGTACAGACCCATTGGTGGATCACTTGTCTTATATTTATATTAGTTATATGTTGCTATGTTTTGAGATTTGGTTCTGATTGTGTTGGGCTACCGCACCCACCTAATACACGTTACGTTAACTACATGTATATACATCCTAATTGTAAACATAAGCTGCGTACATGGATCTTGCAACATTGTCAACCAGTGACGATATTTACAGTAGTTTTCATATCTGGGAAGGAGACAATGGGGCCTAGTGTCACGGACATAACTTAGCTAGGACAACTCCATCGTATTTTTATTTTGTTCCTACCCTTAGTACCGGTGTATACATGTGTACATGTATTGTATTTTGAAGTATGATTATTATATTATTTAATTGTGCAGAATTTATTATTATTATTTTATATTTTTGGAGCAGCGGTATTAGTTATATTTTATTCCAGTACCCTGTCGCCTTAATGTATTTTAGTACAGCTAAGTGTATTTCCGTTTCACATTCTTTAGGGGGGAATATTAAATTATATGGGGACGATATAATATTATTTTTTAAGCAAACAGCGGCTAAATCTTTTCTTGCTGATTCATGCGTTGGACAGAAGAAGAAATAGTGGTCCAGTTCTTCTATTTCGTCTTCATCGCACTGACTACAGTTTATATCTATATCAATATTGCTGCCCTGTGGATAACGATTTGCCTTTATACCATTTCTGCCTAATCTAAGTCGAGTGATTATTCTGTCTGCCCGCCTATCCTTACTGTATAATTTACACGTAACTGGGATTGTGGGAATCATTGATTGCAGTAGGTGCCCAACCGTGCTTACTTTCATGAATGTTATTCCAACGTGTTTGCCATTTGTATCTTGATTGTTTGCTAATAACAGAATATATTTCTCTATGAGTAGGTAGTGTTAATTCATCAGTGCCTGTCAAATGTGCTGAAGCAGCCGCGCGATCTGCTTCTTCATTACCGGTCTATTCCAATATGGGAAGGGACCCAGTTATAAATTTATAAGCTTGCCCTGTTCCACTGTTCTGCTTATTAGTGTCTTAATGTCATGTATTTTGTCGGGTCTCGTTTTAGATGTACCTGAATTAATAGCTTGAACAGAGCTTAATGAATCTGTTATAATTACTGTGTTTGTGTAGTCATTTAGCGCAAGGTTGTATATAAGGGCCTTTTCTATGGCAATAAGCTCTGCTGTAAATACACTTAGAGTGGATGCCAACTTATATTGTTCTACATGATCTAGTTGGGGTACCACAAAAGCAGCTGATGTTATTCCTTGTTCTGAATGTTTGCTACCGTCCGTGTATATCTGTAGCGTGTCTTTCCAATGGTGGTGAATGTAATCTGTTGCGTTTGTAAGGCTGAGGGCTGGATCCCTATTATGATCTATTATTATTTCTGTAAGGTCAGATGTTGCTGTGATTTCAAATGGGTAATAAGGTATGTATGTGAAGAATGGTGTATTTTACAGTCATTTAGTCCATATTCTTCTGTTAGGCTTATAGCGTTCATTGCATAACATGTTTTTATTTTATTATTGTTAGATTGATACTTTTTATTCGGTTTACTAGGACCTCTTTTAATTCTTAACATGTTGTATTTATATGTACGTTTGGGTTTGTATTAGTTCGTTAAGTGGTAGGTTAGCACCATGTGGCTGGGTGCGAGCCCAGTATTTTAGTAAATTACATTCACGTCGCAGATCCAGTGGTTGTACAAACTGTTTCTACTTCTATTGCTGCGGCTCTAGTTGATTGATAGGCACCCGTTGCTACTTTTAATGCTGCTCTTTGAATTATTTCTAGTTTATTTAGATGACTGGCCGCTGCGTCTTTGTATAACATACAGCCGTAGTCCATTTTAGATAGTATTAATGCTTTATAGAATCGTAGGAGAGACGGTTTGTCTGCTCCATATGATGTACCTGATATAAGTTTCATTAGATTAAGGTCCTTCCTACACCGTTGGACTAGGTCTGTTACATGAGGACCCCATGTTAATCTGTCGTCTAATATCATACCTAGAAATTTTGCACATTTCTTGTAAGGGATTGATTGGTTGTTCACCATTCGATTTTTTATTCTATAGTACTGTTCTCTTTTATAGGTATACCGCTGCTCCGCATCTTTATAGCACAATGTCCCTCCGTTATGAAATATTACTGCCTCAGTTTTAAGTGGGGAGATTTTAAACCCCCATTTATTTTGCCATATTGTAATTTTATCTAGTGATGTCTGTACAACTCCGAGGGCTACATCTAGATTCGCATGTGCATTCCAGATCGCGCTGTCATCAGCAAATTGTGATAGGTCTTCTGTTTTACGTGTATTCTTATTAGCATTGTTAAGTTCAGTATGCAGTGTGTCAATCATGATGTTGAATAATATTGGACTAACGACGCTGCCCTGGGGGCAACCATTATCTATGTTTTGGAATTCGGAGTGCTCTGTTCCTATTCTGACTCTAATTTTCCTGCCCGTAAGAAATTTGTCAAGCCATAACACCATTCTGTTATTTATGCCCTTCTCTATGAGTTGCTCTATTGTTCCTTTTGTCCACATTAGGTCAAAGGCTTTCTCTAGGTCTAAGAAGACAGCAACGACCGTTTTCTTTTCCATCATAGCTGTTTTAATTACGGTTTCCAGTCGTGCTAGTTGATCTAAGGTAGATCTTTGATTTCTGAATCCTGATTGAGTCGGGCTTATTTTTTGGTTTGATTCTATATGGTGCTTTAACCTATTCGCTACCATCGTTTCCATCACTTTGCAAATTGTTGGTGTTAACGATATTGGTCTGTATGATGATGGATACGTTGTATCCTTTTTAGGTTTTTAATATAGGATGATGGTAGCTTCTTTCCGGATGTCAGGTTAGGGTACCGTTTTCCCAGGATTTATTATAGCCAGAAGCAATTGTTCCTAGATTCAATAGGGATATGCTTTAAAATGTATAGTGTATTTTATCTGCTCCTGGTGCTGTATTCTTTTTACTTTTAAGGGCAGCTTTTAGTTCTGACATGATGAAACGTCTATTGAGGCAGGTTCCTTCATTTAATTCAGGAATTATTGTTTGTGTATCTATCTTAGATTGGATAATTGGATCTCTTTGTTCTTTAACTTGTCTAAATTCTGGTGTAAGGTTGTCGTTACTTGAAATAGTTTTATAATGGTCTGTGAGCACCTCTGCCTTTTGTTTTTCATCGTAAACTAGGTTGTTGTTATGTAAAATTGGTGGTAGTGGTGGTGTACGTTTACCTCTGATTCCATTGAATTGATCCCAAATTTCTTTACTAGTTTTTTCGTTATTAAGTTCCGAAATAAATTTCTCCCAACCGATTTGTTTTGCCTCATTTAATATGGTGGACGCGAGGGATTTGGCCTCCCGATACTCGTCCCGCCTTTTTTCTTTCAGGGTTTTATGGTATTTACTGATAAAGAAGACACTATATAATACAGCAGCAGACGACAATTTCGTTTTTTAGCTCGCCTGCACGAAGTGCAGAAGAGCTTATGGCATACCCCCGGCGTCGTCGGCGTCCACAAACAATTGATCTGTTCATTTGATTGGTATGGAATATATTCAAGCCAACTTGCATTGTTAAATATTTGACGGTATAATACCAGTTGTATGTGCACCCTGAAGGAGTGCACAATGCGAAAGCGAGAAATCCGAAACTCAAATGAAATGTCATGCAAAGCATGAACTGTATTTGGCAAAATCAATGAGGTGATTCTAATATGTTGTAGTAACAAGCAATTTATTGGAAAATATTTGAAATATTCAAAACAGCAGCAGTGACAAAGGGTGTATTACTGCCAACATATTTGCTGGACATCAAAGGGAATAGCGGTCAATAGCCACATACCGGTATTAACCGGTATTAACCGTTTTAACATGTTTAACACCACAGACTCTACAGAAATATTTGCAAACTTTATGTAGTTCCAGATTAGCCGGCTTAATAAACGGACAAGTGTGAAAATCGTTTTCTAACGAACGGATTGGCCGGAGAATTATCATGGATCAATCCCATTCACTTACACTGGAGTAAACCTAGATATTATCTACACTATTCAGTTTTAATAATACAACGCCAAAACTGTTTACAAGTTCACCCATACTGAAGAGAAAAGAAACAACTTGCAAGCTATATCGCGCTTTTCGAAATTTAAGCGGGGCGCGACAATAAAATATCACTACATTACAATAGTAGACAGTATTAACTAATAAGCCTAAACAAATTAGCTGTGTTTCAGGTTACATGCTGAAAAAAGGTTTGGTCGGTAGGTTTGTCAATTTTGTTTAGGCAAACATAAGTGAAAACTAACAAATATTGTTTTAAATATTAGCTATACTTACAGTATTGGTTTAAAACACATTTTGTGCATAACAATGACTAACTAGTTAAATATACTTTTTGCATAAAAAATATTGAAGAAACAATTTATTTCATTATTTTTTTTAAATGAATGAAAAAAATTACGATCACATCAAAAAAACAGGGTCGGTAGGGATACCTGAAACACGGCTTATTTGTACACGTTCTTAGGGAGAAGTACCCCACTCAAGTGTGTGTTATTTCAGACATATATACTGGACAACATAGACATGGGTTCATGCCGTCACATTCCCCTAAAGGGGTTGCAATGGGGATTCTCAGATCACCAGTTGCTCATTTTTGCGATATTTTTGTCAATTATGCATAAAACATAGGTATTATAGATCACAGGTATCTCATATTATATACATCAGTTTCTTATGTACACACACCGCAGTACGTTATGTGGTACAAGCTATAGTTGTTGCATTCAGTGAACAAGAGTGCCGCAAGTCACAAAATACGCCCGTCGAATATGGGCCAGACAGCGAAGATGCAGAAATGTGAAGCTGTCAACAAGGCAAAGAAACATTAATGAGAATTTGAAAGTCTATAGCATTATTTCTTCATCTCGTTGTGCTAAACATGTATACTAATTTAGACAGAGATAGAAAAGTAGAGTGTAAAGTAGAAATGATAGGGAATTGGATACAATAATGTAGAAAAATGGCTAAGTTTTAAAAAGGTGATATTTTTGTTAAAAAATATTGTTTCGGCATAAAAACACCAAGGTGCACATCTGCAATATGTGTAGAAGACGTGTGTATAGAAAACGTACAATGGCATTCGCGCGACAATTACCTACTTATCGCAAACTATGGCCTAGTCCAATGGTTTCAGATCTGGCAGTACAGACACTACAGCCAGTGATCAGAAATTAATGACCTTTAATTAGCATGACCTTGCTCTTTTTGACCGTTGCAAGATCACTGAAACACTTGGCCAATTATTTACGTTGAAACGTTTGTAAGAATTTCTCCATCAACACCACAGGCCTGTATAGTGGTATTGGCAAAATGTGTAGATCCAGATGAGCCGGCTCGTGACGAGCCGTCTCATCAGGATCTGCACTTTTTGAAAGTAATTTTCATATTTTTTAGAACAAAAACACTTTTCCCCCTTTTTCATAAAGGGACTAGTTTGAAAATCATGTTGTGACAAGTGAAGTGGTTGCAAAATTAACATATCAAAATCCATTCCAGTTACTTAGGGGTGAAACATAATCTCTAGTTTTGCCTGGAAATTTCATGGTGCATGTATGAAATAATAAGTATGTAGTTATATAAACTTAACAGCATTAACACTTACACTGCTGAATTAATATATGTTGTCTTCTGTTTATTTTCTAATTTTCATTTTTCTCATCAAAAACATTCTTTGGCATCACTTGGGAATCATTTTCAATGTAAACTAGATTTGTCAGTAAGCGATGCTTACGGAATACCACTGCGTGGGCCCAGGTATCCCCAAATGTGTAGATTTGTAGTCTGTGGGTCTGTGACCTTGACCCTGGGCTTAGTGGGGGCGACAAGGTCATGGATTTGTCATAGAGTGATTTCTCCGATGTTAAGTTTTAGAGAAATGCATGTGTGAAATATTAAGAATTTTCGATGAAGGAAATAATTTTTATAACAGATTTCTCTGATGTTAGGTTTTGTGAAGAGACTAAGTATGTGACCTTGACCTTGGGATCAGCGTGGGTTGGACGCTCGTGGATTTGTTACAGCATGCTAGTAAACCCTGAGAGGAATGCATACGTGAAATATTAAGAATGTTCGATGAAGGAAAAAAAGTAATTATGACATATTTCTCTGATGCTAAGTTTAGGGACAGACTGACTCTAGTCACCCCCTCCCCAAACACACACACATTGTCGCGGAGGTCTAATGATTCTAAAGTGCTAACAAATCATGTCTTTACTGATAAAGAAGACACTATATAATACAGCAGCAGACGACAATTTCGTTTTTTAGCTCGCCTGCACGAAGTGCAGAAGAGCTTATGGCATACCCCCGGCGTCGTCGGCGTCCACAAACAATTGATCTGTTCATTTGATTGGTATGGAATATATTCAAGCCAACTTGCATTGTTAAATATTTGACGGTATAATACCAGTTGTATGTGCACCCTGAAGGAGTGCACAATGCGAAAGCGAGAAATCCGAAACTCAAATGAAATGTCATGCAAAGCATGAACTGTATTTGGCAAAATCAATGAGGTGATTCTAATATGTTGGAGTAACAAGCTTTAGTGGAAAATATTTGAAATATTCAAAACAGCAGATGACAAAGGGTTGTATTGCTGCCAACATATCGCTGGACATCAAAGGGAATAGCGGTCAATAGCCACATACCGGTATTAACCGGTATTAACCGTTTTAACATGTTTAACACACATACTCTACAGCAATATTTGCAAACTTTATGTAGTTCCAGATTAGCCGGCTTAATAAACGGACTAGTGTGAAAATCATTTTCTAACGAACGGATTGGCCGGAGAATTATCATGGATCAATCCCATTCACTTACACTGGAGTAAACCTAGATATTATCTACACTATTCAGTTTTAATAATACAACGCCAAAACTGTTTACAAGTTCACCCATACTGAAGAGAAAAGAAACAACTTGCAAGCTATATCGCGCTTTTCGAAATTTAAGCGGGCGCGACAATAAATGATCACTACATTACAATAGCAGACAGTATTAACTAATAAGGCCTAAACAAATTAGCTGTGTTTCAGGTTACATGCTGAAAAAAGGTTTGGTCGGTAGGTTGTCAATTTTGTTTAGGCAAACATAAGTGAAAACTAACAAATATTGTTTTAAATATTAGCTATACTTACAGTATTGGTTTAAAACACATTTTGTGCATAGCAATGACTAACTAGTTAAATATACTTTTTGCATAAAAAGTATTGAAGAAACAATTTATTTCATTATTTTTTTTAAGTGAATGAAAAAAATTACGACCACATCAAAAAAACAGGGTGGGTCGGTACGGATACCTGAAACACGGCTTATTTGTACACGTTCTTAGGGAGAAGTACCCCACTCAAGTGTGTGTTATTCAGATATATACTGGACAACATAGACATGGGTTCATGCCGTCACATTCCCTAAAGGGTTGCAATGGGGATTCTCAGATCACCAGTTGCTCATTTTTGCGATATTTTGTCAATTATGCATAAAACATAGGTATTATAGATCACAGGTATCTCATATTATATACATCAGTTTCTTATGTACACACACCGCAGTACGTTATTGTGGTACAAGCTATAGTTGTTGCATTCAGTGAACAAGAGTGCCGCAAGTCACAAAATACGCCCGTCGAATATGGGCCAGACAGCGAAGATGCAGAAATGTGAAGCTGTCAACAAGGCAAGAAACATTAATGAGAATTTGAAAGTCTATAGCATTATTTCTTCATCTCGTTGTGCTAAACATGTATACTAATTTAGACAGAGATAGAAAAGTAGAGTGTAAAGTAGAAATGATAGGGAATTGGATACAATAATGTAGAAAAATGGCTAAGTTAAAAAGGTGATATTTTTGTTAAAAATATGTTTCGGCATAAAAACACCAAGGTGCAACATCTGCAATATGTGTAGAAGACGTGTGTATAGAAAACAGTACAATGGCATTCGCGCGACAATTACCTACTTATCGCAAACTATAGGCCTAGTCCAATGGTTTCAGATCTGGCAGTACAGACACTACAGCCAGTGATCAGAAATTAATGACCTTTAATTAGCATGACCTTGCTCTTTTTGACCGTTGCAAGATCACTGAAACACTTGGCCAATTATTTACGTTGAAACGTTTGTAAGAATTTCTCCATCAACACCACAGGCCTGTATAGTGGTATTGGCAAAATGTGTAGATCCAGATGAGCCGGCTCGTGACGAGCCGTCTCATCAGGATCTGCACTTTTTGAAAGTAATTTTCATATTTTTTAGAACAAAAACACCCCCTTTTCATAAAGGGACTAGTTTGAAAATCATGTTGTGACAAGTGAAGTGGTTGCAAAATTAACATATCAAAATCCATTCCAGTTACTTAGGGGTGAAACATAATCTCTAGTTTTGCCTGGAAATTTCATGGTGCATGTATGAAATAATAAGTATGTAGTTATATAAACTTAACAGCATTAACACTTACACTGCTGAATTAATATAGTTGTCTTCTGTTTATTTTCTAATTTTCATTTTTCTCATCAAAAACATTCTTTGGCATCACTTGGGAATCATTTTCATGTAAACTAGATTTGTCAGTAAGCGATGCTTACGGAATACCACTGCGTGGGCCCAGGTATCCCCAAATGTGTAGATTTGTAGTCTGTGGGTCTGTGACCTGACCCTGGGCTTAGTGGGGCGACAAGGTCATGGATTTGTCATAGAGTGATTTCTCCGATGTTAAGTTTTAGAGAAATGCATGTGTGAAATATTAAGAATTTTCGATGAAGGAAATAATTTTTATAACAGATTTCTCTGATGTTAGGTTTTGTGAAGAGACTAAGTATGTGACCTTGACCTTGGGATCAGCGTGGGTTGGACGCTCGTGGATTTGTTACAGCATGCTAGTAAACCCTGAGAGGAATGCATACGTGAAATATTAAGAATGTTCGATGAAGGAAAAATAAGTTATGACATATTTCTCTGATGCTAAGTTTAGGGACAGACTGACTCTAGTCACCCCCTCCCCAAACACACACACACAACTTGTCGCGGAGGTCTAATGATTCTAAAGTGCTAACAAATCATGTCTTTACTGATAAAGAAGACACTATATAATACAGCAGCAGACGACAATTTCGTTTTTTAGCTCGCCTGCACGAAGTGCAGAAGAGCTTATGGCATACCCCCGGCGTCGTCGGCGTCCACAAACAATTGATCTGTTCATTTGATTGGTATGGAATATATTCAAGCCAACTTGCATTGTTAAATATTTGACGGTATAATACCAGTTGTATGTGCACCCTGAAGGAGTGCACAATGCGAAAGCGAGAAATCCGAAACTCAAATGAAATGTCATGCAAAGCATGAACTGTATTTGGCAAAATCAATGAGGTGATTCTAATATGTTGGAGTAACAAGCTTTAGTGGAAAATATTTGAAATATTCAAAACAGCAGATGACAAAGGGTGTATTGCTGCCAACATATCTGCTGGACATCAAAGGGAATAGCGGTCAATAGCCACATACCGGTATTAACCGGTATTAACCGTTTTAACATGTTTAACACCACATACTCTACAGCAATATTTGCAAACTTTATGTAGTTCCAGATTAGCCGGCTTAATAAACGGACTAGTGTGAAAATCATTTTCTAACGAACGGATTGGCCGGAGAATTATCATGGATCAATCCCATTCACTTACACTGGAGTAAACCTAGATATTATCTACACTATTCAGTTTTAATAATACAACGCCAAAACTGTTTACAAGTTCACCCATACTGAAGAGAAAAGAAACAACTTGCAAGCTATATCGCGCTTTTCGAAATTTAAGCGGGCGCGACAATAAAATGATCACTACATTACAATAGCAGACAGTATTAACTAATAAGGCCTAAACAAATTAGCTGTGTTTCAGGTTACATCGATGAAAAAAGGTTTGGTCGGTAGGTTGTCAATTTTGTTTAGGCAAACATAAGTGAAAACTAACAAATATTGTTTTAAATATTAGCTATACTTACAGTATTGGTTTAAAACACATTTTGTGCATAGCAATGACTAACTAGTTAAATATACTTTTTGCATAAAAAGTATTGAAGAAACAATTTATTTCATTATTTTTTTTAAGTGAATGAAAAAAATTACGACCACATCAAAAAAACAGGGTCGGTACGGATACCTGAAACACGGCTTATTTGTACACGTTCTTAGGGAGAAGTACCCCACTCAAGTGTGTGTTATTCAGACATATATACTGGACAACATAGACATGGGTTCATGCCGTCACATTCCCCTAAAGGGGTTGCAATGGGGATTCTCAGATCACCAGTTGCTCATTTTTGCGATATTTTTGTCAATTATGCATAAAACATAGGTATTATAGATCACAGGTATCTCAAATTATATACATCAGTTTCTTATGTACACACACCGCAGTACGTTATTGTGGTACAAGCTATAGTTGTTGCATTCAGTGAACAAGAGTGCCGCAAGTCACAAAATACGCCCGTCGAATATGGGCCAGACAGCGAAGATGCAGAAATGTGAAGCTGTCAACAAGGCAAGAAACATTAATGAGAATTTGAAAGTCTATAGCATTATTTCTTCATCTCGTTGTGCTAAACATGTATACTAATTTAGACAGAGATAGAAAAGTAGAGTGTAAAGTAGAAATGATAGGGAATTGGATACAATAATGTAGAAAAAATGGCTAAGTTAAAAAGGTGATATTTTTGTTAAAAAATATTGTTTCGGCATAAAAACACCAAGGTGCACATCTGCAATATGTGTAGAAGACGTGTGTATAGAAAACAGTACAATGGCATTCGCGCGACAATTACCTACTTATCGCAAACTATAGGCCTAGTCCAATGGTTTCAGATCTGGCAGTACAGACACTACAGCCAGTGATCAGAAATTAATGACCTTTAATTAGCATGACCTTGCTCTTTTTGACCGTTGCAAGATCACTGAAACACTTGGCCAATTATTTACGTTGAAACGTTTGTAAGAATTTCTCCATCAACACCACAGGCCTGTATAGTGGTATTGGCAAAACGTGTAGATCCAGATGAGCCGGCTCGTGACGAGCCGTCTCATCAGGATCTGCACTTTTTTGAAAGTAATTTTCATATTTTTTAGAACAAAAATCACCCCCTTTTCATAAAGGGACTAGTTTGAAAATCATGTTGTGACAATTGGAGTGGTTGCAAAATTAACATATCAAAATCCATTCCAGTTACTTATGGGTGAAACATAATCTCTAGTTTTGCCTGGAAATTTCATGGTGCATGTATGAAATAATAAGTATGTAGTTATATAAACTTAACAGCATTAACCCTTACACTGCTGAATTAATATATGTTGTCTTCTGTTTATTTTCTAATTTTCATTTTTCTCATCAAAAGCATTCTTCGGCATCACTTGGGAATCATTTTCAATGTAAACTAGATTTGTCAGTAAGCGATGCTTACGGAATACCACATGCGTGGGCCCAGGTATCCCCAAATGTGTAGATTTGTAGTCTGTGGGTCTGTGACCTTGACCCTGGGCTTAGTGGGGGCGACAAGGTCCGATTTCTCCGATGTTAAGTTTTAGAGGAATGCATGTGTGAAATATTAAGAATTTTCGATGAAGGAAATAAAGTTTATAACAGATTTCTCTGATGTTAGGTTTTGTGAAGAGACTAAGTATGTGACCTTGACCTTGGGATCAGCGTGGGTTGGACGCTCGTGGATTTGTTACAGCATGGTAGTAAAACCCTTAGAGGAATGCATGCGTGAAATATTAAGAATGTTCGATGAAGGAAATATAAGTTATGACATATTTCTCTGATGCTAAGTTTAGGGACAGACTGACTCTAGTCACCCCCACCCCTCCCCAAACACACACACACAACTTGTCGCGGAGGTCTAATGATTCTAAAGTGCTAACAAATCATGTCTTTACTGATAAAGAAGACACTATATAATACAGCAGCAGACGACAATTTCGTTTTTTTAACTCGCCTGCACGAAGTGCAGAAGAGCTTATGGCATACCCCCGGCGTCGTCGGCGTCCACAAACAATTGATCTGTTCATTTGATTGGTATGGAATATATTCAAGCCAACTTGCATTGTAAATATTTGACGGTATAATACCAGTTGTATGTGCACCCTGAAGGAGTGCACAATGCGAAAGCGAGAAATCCGAAACTCAAATGAAATGTCATGCAAAGCATGAACTGTATTTGGCAAAATCAATGAGGTGATTCTAATATGTTGGAGTAACAAGCTTTATTGGAAAATATTTGAAATATTCAAAACAGCAGATGACAAAGGGTGTATTACTGCCAACATATTTGCTGGACATCAAAGGGAATAGCGGTCAATAACCACATACCGGTATTAACCGGTATTAACCGTTTTAACATGTTTAACACCACAGACTCTACAGCAATATTTGCAAACTTTATGTAGTTCCAGATTAGCCGGCTTAATAAACGGACAAGTGTGAAAATCGTTTTCTAACGAACGGATTGGCCGGAGAATTATCATGGATCAATCCCATTCACTTACACTGGAGTAAACCTAGATATTATCTACACTATTCAGTTTTAATAATACAACGCCAAAACTGTTTACAAGTTCACCCATACTGAAGAGAAAAGAAACAACTTGCAAGCTATATCGCGCTTTTCGAAATTTAAGCGGGCGCGACAATAAAATATCACTACATTACAATAGTAGACAGTATTAACTAATAAGGCCTAAACAAATTAGCTGTGTTTCAGGTTACATGCTGAAAAAAGGTTTGGTCGGTAGGTTGTCAATTTTGTTTAGGCAAACATAAGTGAAAACTAACAAATATTGTTTTAAATATTAGCTATACTTACAGTATTGGTTTAAAACACATTTTGTGCATAACAATGACTAACTAGTTAAATATACTTTTTGCATAAAAAATATTGAAGAAACAATTTATTTCATTATTTTTTTTAAATGAATGAAAAAAATTACGATCACATCAAAAAAACAGGGTCGGTAGGGATACCTGAAACACGGCTTATTTGTACACGTTCTTAGGGAGAAGTACCCCACTCAAGTGTGTGTTATTCAGACATATATACTGGACAACATAGACATGGGTTCATGCCGTCACATTCCCCTAAAGGGGTTGCAATGGGGATTCTCAGATCACCAGTTGCTCATTTTTGCGATATTTTTGTCAATTATGCATAAAACATAGGTATTATAGATCACAGGTATCTCATATTATATACATCAGTTTCTTATGTACACACACCGCAGTACGTTATTGTGGTACAAGCTATAGCTGTTGCATTCAGTGAACAAGAGTGCCGCAAGTCACAAAATACGCCCGTCGAATATGGGCCAGACAGCGAAGATGCAGAAATGTGAAGCTGTCAACAAGGCAAGAAACATTAATGAGAATTTGAAAGTCTATAGCATTATTTCTTCATCTCGTTGTGCTAAACATGTATACTAATTTAGACAGAGATAGAAAAGTAGAGTGTAAAGTAGAAATGATAGGGAATTGGATACAATAATGTAGAAAAAATGGCTAAGTTAAAAAGGTGATATTTTTGTTAAAAATATTGTTTCGGCATAAAAACACCAAGGTGCACATCTGCAATATGTGTAGAAGACGTGTGTATAGAAAACAGTACAATGGCATTCGCGCGACAATTACCTACTTATCGCAAACTATAGGCCTAGTCCAATGGTTTCAGATCTGGCAGTACAGACACTACAGCCAGTGATCAGAAAATTAATTACCTTTAATTAGCATGACCTTGCTCTTTTTGACCGTTGCAAGATCACTGAAACACTTGGCCAATTATTTACGTTGAAACGTTTGTAAGAATTTCTCCATCAACACCACAGGCCTGTATAGTGGTATTGGCAAAACGTGTAGATCCAGATGAGCCGGCTCGTGACGAGCCGTCTCATCAGGATCTGCACTTTTTGAAAGTAATTTTCATATTTTTTAGAACAAAAACACCCCCTTTTCATAAAGGGACTAGTTTGAAAATCATGTTGTGACAATTGGAGTGGTTGCAAAATTAACATATCAAAATCCATTCCAGTTACTTATGGGTGAAACATAATCTCTAGTTTTGCCTGGAAATTTCATGGTGCATGTATGAAATAATAAGTATGTAGTTATATAAACTTAACAGCATTAACCCTTACACTGCTGAATTAATATATGTTGTCTTCTGTTTATTTTCTAATTTTCATTTTTCTCATCAAAAGCATTCTTCGGCATCACTTGGGAATCATTTTCAATGTAAACTAGATTTGTCAGTAAGCGATGCTTACGGAATACCACTGCGTGGGCCCAGGTATCCCCAAATGTGTAGATTTGTAGTCTGTGGGTCTGTGACCTTGACCCTGGGCTTAGTGGGGGCGACAAGGTCCGATTTCTCCGATGTTAAGTTTTAGAGGAATGCATGTGTGAAATATTAAGAATTTTCGATGAAGGAAATAAAGTTTATAACAGATTTCTCTGATGTTAGGTTTTGTGAAGAGACTAAGTATGTGACCTTGACCTTGGGATCAGCGTGGGTTGGACGCTCGTGGATTTGTTACAGCATGGTAGTAAACCCTTAGAGGAATGCATGCGTGAAATATTAAGAATGTTCGATGAAGGAAATATAAGTTATGACATATTTCTCTGATGCTAAGTTTAGGGACAGACTGACTCTAGTCACCCCCTCCCCAAACACACACACACAACTTGTCGCGGAGGTCTAATGATTCTAAAGTGCTAACAAATCATGTCTTTACTGATAAAGAAGACACTATATAATACAGCAGCAGACGACAATTTCGTTTTTCAACTCGCCTGCACGAAGTGCAGAAGAGCTTATGGCATACCCCCGGCGTCGTCGGCGTCCACAAACAATTGATCTGTTCATTTGATTGGTATGGAATATATTCAAGCCAACTTGCATTGTTAAATATTTGACGGTATAATACCAGTTGTATGTGCACCCTGAAGGAGTGCACAATGCGAAAGCGAGAAATCCGAAACTCAAATGAAATGTCATGCAAAGCATGAACTGTATTTGGCAAATTCAATGAGGTGATATTCTAATATGTTGGAGTAACAAGCTTTAGTGGAAAATATTTGAAATATTCAAAACAGCAGATGACAAAGGGTGTATTACTGCCAACATATCTGCTGGACATCAAAGGGAATAGCGGTCAATAGCCACATACCGGTATTAACCGGTTTTAACATGTTTAACACCACAGACTCTACAGCAATATTTGCAAACTTTATGTAGTTCCAGATTAGCCGGCTTAATAAACGGACTAGTGTGAAAATCATTTTCTAACGAACGGATTGGCCGGAGAATTATCATGGATCAATCCCATTCACTTACACTGGAGTAAACCTAGATATTATCTACACTATTCAGTTTTAATAATACAACGCCAAAACTGTTTACAAGTTCACCCATACTGAAGAGAAAAGAAACAACTTGCAAGCTATATCGCGCTTTTCGAAATTTAAGCGGGCGCGACAATAAAATGATCACTACATTACAATAGCAGACAGTATTAACTAATAAGGCCTAAACAAATTAGCTGTGTTTCAGGTTACATGCTGAAAAAAGGTTTGGTCGGTAGGTTGTCAATTTTGTTTAGGCAAACATAAGTGAAAACTAACAAAATATTGTTTTAAATATAGCTATACTTACAGTATTGGTTTAAAACACATTTTGTGCATAACAATGATTAACTAGTTACATATACTTTTTGCATAAAAAATATTGAAGAAACAATTTATTTCATTTATTTCAAATGAATGAATGAACAAAATTACGACCACATAAAAACATGGTCGGTAGGGACCTGAAACACGGCTTATTTGTACACGTTCTTAGGGAGAAGTACCCCTCCCACTCAAGTGTGTGTTATTCAGACATATATACTGGACAACATAGACATGGGTTCATTGCCGTCACGTTCCCCTAAAGGGGTTGCAATGGGGATTCTCAGATCACCAGTTGCTCATTTTTGCGATATTTTTTGTCAATTATGCATAAAACATAGGTATTATAGATCACAGGTATCTCAAATTATATACATCAGTTTCTTATGTACACACACCGCAGTACGTTATTGTGGTACAAGCTATAGTTGTTGCATTCAGTGAACAAGAGTGCCGCAAGTCACAAAATACGCCCGTCGAATATGGGCCAGACAGCGAAGATGCAGAAATGTGAAGCTGTCAACAAGGCAAGAAACATTAATGAGAATTTGAAAGTCTATAGCATTATTTCTTCATCTCGTTGTGCTAAACATGTATACTAATTTAGACAGAGATAGAAAAGTAGAGTGTAAAGTAGAAATGATAGGGAATTGGATACAATAATGTAGAAAAAATGGCTAAGTTAAAAAAAGGTGATATTTTTATTAAAAAATATTGTTTCGGCATAAGAACACCAAGGTGCACATCTGCAATATGTGTAGAAGACGTTTGTATAGTTTCAGAACGATCGACTGAACGGTTTCGGAGGAGTTGTGTACACAAACTCTGTACCGTATATAGAATTGTATAGAAAAATGTAGAAAACATGGCTAAGTTAAAAAGGTGATATTTTTGTTAAACAATATGTTTTCGACATAAAAACACGAAGGTGCACATCTTCAATATGTGTAGAAGACGTGTGTATAATTTCAGAACGATCGACTGAATGCTTTCAGAGGAGTTGTGTACACAAACTATGCACCGTATATAGAATTGTATAGAAAAATGTAGAAAAAATGGCTAAGTTAAAAAGGTGATATTTTTGTTAAAAAATATTTTTTCGGCATAAAAACACGAAGGTGCACATGTTCAATATGTGTAGAAGACGTGTGCATAGTTTCAGATCGATCGACTGAATGGTTTCGGAGGAGTTGTGTACACAAACTCTGTACCGTATATAGAAATGTATAGAAAAATGAAGAAAAAATGGCTAAATTAAAAAGGCGATATTTTTGTTAAAAAATAGTTTTTCGGCATGAAAACACGAAGGTGCACATCTTCAATATGTGTCGAAGACGTGTGTATAGTTTCAGATCGATCGACTGAACGGTTTCGGAGGAGTTGTGTACACGAACTATGCACTTTTTCTTCAGCCGCTTTTTTAAAAACGGTCGTATAAAAACGGACTAAGACAATAAACAGGAAGATAAAAAAAAAAGCACCCTACAATATGTTTACCAGTAGTATTGAAAATAACAATGCTTGTTTAATCAGAATGGGCCCCACTGGGACTCGAACCCAGGTCACTAGTACGAATACCAGTATGCTAGCCGCTGCACTACAAGGCCTGACCAAACCGATAAACACAACATTATTCAATTCAATACTATGTTAAATTGTATAAAGCTTCTGTACATGTATAACACAGGTCTCTCGTGGAGCTGCAGTGTAATACACGATTTATGCAGAATTCCTTTCACTTGCTGAGCCACTTAAAGCGGAATTTGCGAGAAAGACCGAAAGAGCCTATCTATCGGAATGTTATCTATCGCTGGCTTGACTCCGGTATTTCACACTCGCTGAACACAAAGGTGCTAAATTAATGCATTTAAAGCATGTAATGTATAAATTTAGTATCAACACTTTACCCTATATAATTTATATAAATACTTTAATATAAAATACATAAGTGTCACAGGGTGAGAAACATGTGCACCGGCCCGGGGCTCGAACTCGGGACCTTTGGTTTACCGTACCATCGCTCTAACCGACTGAGCTAGCACGAATACACACTTCCTCCCCACAGAGAGTTACGTACCGCGACATACTCCCCCGCCAAATTGGAATTCGTCCACGAATTATATATTTAATTTGTCTCTGAATTCCATATTTTTGGTACATTTTGGGTAGTATTATATATAGCAGTCACGGTCCCTCGTTGGGCGCCAAATGTCAGAGGGTGCCAAATGTCACAGGGCGAGAAACATGTGCACCGGTCCGGGGCTCAAACTCAGGATCTCTGGTTTACCGTACCATCGCTCTAACCGACTGAGCTAGCCGGGCACGAATACACACTTCCTCCCCACAGTGAGTTACGTACCGTGACATAAGCAATTATGCATGCGGTCTGCACGTGTCTTTCATATATGGCATGAAATCATACCACTTTCCCTGATGGGCGCGATTGTGTACTAGTATACAGGTACTACAACTATCTACAATACAAATCCTCATAGCAGATCATAAAGTATCCAATATTACTGCAGCATAGAGTGTAGACATTCTTTGTATTATGTTTATGTTTAAACAACAACTATGATATAGAACTATTTTATATCAGCAGGTGAATTTAATTAATATATTCAATTTAAAAAATAAAAAACTGACTTTGATATGCACCTATATTGACAGTGCAACACAATTAAGTATCACTAATGTATGGGCAAAAGTAAAATAGGCTATGATCTAGAAAATTTATGTTTATTGTCATAAATTGTGGATGGTACTGGAGAAATGGGGCTTATGGGTTTTTCCACCAATGTAGATCAAGATCAGACTGTTGCATTCACACAGTCTGATCAGAATCTGTGCCGTTTGCCATTTCGTCAATGAAATGCCCGTTGTGCTTCTAACAAGTATCATAGATCGTTATCAGGCTACCGGAGTGAGCTATTTGAGCAAGAGCTACGTATACACTGGATCACAAATCACATAAGCCCTCCCCTATTCCTCCAGTCACTGCCATATTTCTGTTTATTTGAGGGTGGTCAGTGTGATTTATGGCTTAAAACTATCCATTTCAAAAAGCCTGCACTCTTTTCCCCCCCCCCCCCCCCTTTTATACCAGCATAGAAAAGTAATATTTTAGTTGTTTTGTGAGATTTAAGTTCACATGCTTGTCTGGTGACAATGATAGTGTACATCATGACCAGCCTACACAAACTTATCAGGGTCTACACGTCTATTCTCTAGAGTGTCATGGAGTTGTGCTGGATGAAATTTAGTAGCATTTATTCTGCAGTTGGTGGTTTTGTCTTAAAACTGCAGGTTTTCTTGTATTTTTTGGTCTACTGCCATGGCAACAGGGCCTGGGTCAGGTGATGTGTGATTTATGACCATTATTGGTTGTGTTATGTCACTTTAGGAGAAAATGGATTAGGCTTCATTAAATTTAAATTTATAGACTATGAGCTGAAATTCATTAGTCTGTGTCTTCTGGGCATATTCTTCATTTTACACTGAGGTTGTCACCCAGATGCAGTATAATGACCGAATGATTGCCAGCTGTGAAAAATTTGATTAGTGAACCTATTTCATGGATGTGTAATAAATAATTTGTGGTAGTAAAAATATTTCTAGGAATTAACTTTTTGGAGAAATAATACACAAGGTATGTATTGTGTGTTTAAATTGACCTGGCTGGCATTTCACTTGCATATTTATCCCATTGCGTAGCGAAAATGTGATATAGAGATGCAAGACGTCTGTCCATCTGTCCGTCACGTTTCCCATCCTGCTATAACTTCTTTACCGTCACTTGATACATTTTGCTCTAAAATACATAATTTTCATGCTAGAATAGTTTACATTTAGAACTACGAAAATACTAAATGGTCACAAGAATATTTTAAAATGATTATTTAACATTATGAATCTGCAGTTCAGTTTAATTTAGTGATTTAGTGATGGGAATTTAGTTGTTTGACGCATTAAAGGTACATGCCCACTCAGTAGACACAAAATGTTCTTTATATCTGAGACATCATCCGAGACATTTTCTGGCAAAATAAACATTTGTTCACCATTACCCCACGTATTGATTGGAATTATTGTACATTTTATATCAGACGAACATTTTCACACATATATCAGGGGCGATAACCTTGTTTCCTTAAAATGTTAACGGACATTACTATTTATTCTCTGTATTTATTTTTTGATGTGTAATGATCATACTTTATAATCTGTCGAAAATATTATTTTTTCAGGCGACGCATTTAATTAGTATAAATAATTAAAAGATATCATGCCTCATTTGCATATAAAAATAGCCTGATACCACCGCGCGTCACTATCAGTAAAATAAACATTACTAAATGATTATATATCTCTATAGCGGACACTCGTAATTTTTAGAACTGGTGGAATAGTGACACAATCATACATTTATTTAATTCCTATAAGGGACATATTGTGCCTACACTTTTATAATGGGCAATAATGCAATTCAACTACCAGGTATTAACAAAAGGGCCAAAGATAAAAACGTACCTAAGGGCCAAACCAGGCAAATGGTAATTCCTATAAGGAGGAACCTCTACCGTTTAATTTACGCCACCGCGACCGATTGTGAAATAATATAACATACTAAGACCAGTAATGCAAATGGCATATTAATAGCAATCTTACCTGTTTTTTACTATCGCTTTTAAGTTCCCTTAAAATGCTAGCGGCATGGTATTTACCCACCCATTTTACCCATTTTGTGCATTGCGCACACAAAGGGATAAAATTCACCGTACAAATACCCACAATGCTCTGAATTGACACGTCACGAACCGGCTATTATATTTTCCCTGCCGAAGTGAAAGGTCGTACTTTTCCTTCGGCGTTTATCGAATTTTCTTATTCGTTTTTTGCTAGTGACTTTATTAAATTACACGTGTCTAATTTTTGTTAGTCGGTTTGGCGTCTGTACAGTTTAGTTGACAATAGTTCGGAGTTTATAAGTGTGTATTGGGTTTTCGTGCTTACGAATTTCTGTCAACACGGCGACACACGCCAGCCACGTGAAGTGGATTTATTCTGGCGTGTGTAGACACCTAGGTGAGTGTGGTATATTATGGAGTGTGTTCAATGCGGGAAGCATTTTTTGACTGGGATAATCATGTGCAAACATGTTTTGTGTGTGTGGGTGTGGGTGTTCAATGGAACAGCCCGTGTGCGGTGACCTTTTCCTGGGGTCACCGTACCTGGAAGTTGGCGAAAGGAAAAAAAGGTAGAACAAAGGTAAGTGGTTAAAAAGCCAGTCGGGCTTCCTTACAGAGGGGACCACCATTAGCATGGAGTGTGGTGGGTGTGCTGAATCTGAACCGGTAAATACAGTGGAAACCCCACAGGTTCTCCATCTTGAAGGAGCTGGTGCACTGGTGTACTCCGTACGGAACCCAGTGCCTGGCTCTAGTATTGTACCGGATTCAGCAGTGACACATAGTATGGGATAGATACAGGGGAATCTGTGTTGAATAGCCAGTTTGTTGCTACGGGTAGCTCTGTTACAAACACTATGGACAGAGTATCCCAGTAGGTCTATGGAGTTTGATAGACGCTCCAAACACTCAAAGACGAAGAGGAGTAGGAGATAACAGTTCATCTTCTTCGTCTTCAAGTTCATCTTCACCTGAGGTGAGGCGACGCAAACACAAGAGGCGTCATCAGTCTCCACCAGTTTAGAGGCTGGGGAACTTGTTAGCTCTCTGAAATCATTGATTTGAGGGCCTGGTGCAATGTCAGAATTGCACTCGGTCAACGTTATCCACTCATACGGATACAGTAGAGCCTGTGGCAGGGCCTACGGTCATTCAGGCACAGGGAGGCTTGCCTGTTCGCGAGTATGTGAATGTTTCTGAGAATACTTTTTCGTTAGGTTCGGATGCCGAAAGAGGTGAGCATGATGAGGATACCCCTACTAATATGCTGATGCCATTGCAGCAGTTTACGCATTAGTTAATGATGAAAACCATTGCCTTCTCAACCGCGCCCTAAGGCAAGGGTGAGGTCACTTCTGGAGTCGGAAGAGGCCCAAGTTGAGTCTGGGTTGCCCATGCTCCCACATTCGTCTACAGTGAAGGCAATGGCAGATAGTCTGGAGACGGATTCTGGGTTGGATATTGTTAAGGCTGGGTCTTACGTGCCCCAAGGACTTCCTTAGAAGGTTGGCCACCTAAGTCTTACCGGGTACATATGCAAACACATTGGCCGGTCCGGAACCCCATGGCTCGACAGTGATGCTCAGAAAGTGGGGATTCGTGGTCCGTGCCCTCCTCCCATAGTAACACCGGTTCTAGCGGTAATCTTCTGGAAGCTAGAGCTAGAATGATGGTTACAATGTCATCACACTTGGATTTGTTTCTGGCTGCTTTGAATAAGGGTCTGAATCAGGAGGAACATTATGATACTTTATTGGTACTTCTATAGTCGGCGGCCAAGGCTAGCAGGCACATCATGGGGTCAGCCATGTCTATGTCAACTGATATGCTCCTTTCTCGTAAGACGCAGCTATTGCGAGTGCATCGGTTCCTACTGGGCCAGAGTAGAGAGACACTCCGAGCATGTCCCTTGACATCTCCCAACTTGTTAGGTGGTAAATGTGCAGAGGTGGCTGCAGAGGATTTAGCCGACAGACAAAGAAATGCGCTATCTAACACATTGCCTAGATTTCGCAGCCCATTATCACGGCTAGGAATAGCAGTCCAATCAGGCGACATTGTCTAAGCCTTCTCAAGCACAGGCGGATTTACGCCGCCAGCCTCCCGTCATACCCCCCTACACCAGCTCCAGGCCAGCGGGGCCGTTTCCAGCGGGGGCGTGGCAGGGGTGGGGGTAGAGGGTCTCGTTTTTTCCAGGTCCAGGCCTCGGAGGGGTTCTTTTTGACGTAATACGGGGAAAATCGCTCGATCTCGGCACACCCTTCTCTTCGCTGCCTGTAGGAGGGAGATTATCTTACTTCGCCAACGAATGGGAAAAAGATAACGAACAGCAGTTGGATTCTCGATGTGAGGAAAGGGTACAGCATTCCTTTCATCTAAGGATCCTCCACTCAGGGTATCGTTACCCGAGAACGAGATCAGTCGGGATACACTCAAGAGAGAGTGTCTTCAGCAAGAGGTTGCATCTCTGCTAGAGAAACGAGCGATAGAAGTAGTCCGGGACCCATCCAGCCCCGGGTTCTACAGCAGGCTTTTCGTAGTGCCGAAAAAGAACGGAAAGCTGCGCCCCGTACTGGACTTATCGGCACTCAACAAGTACATGGTAGTGGACCATTTCAAAATGGAGACTGCTCGGTCAATCCGCACAACGCTATTTCTCAGGGAGACTGGGCCGTTTCCATAGGACTTAATGGACGCGTACCTGCATGTACCCATCCGTCCAAACATCACGGAAGTACCTTCGTTTCCTGTGGCAGGGCCAACCATATCAGTTTGCAGTCCTCCCATTTGGAATTGCCACGGCGCCGAAGGTATTTACAAAACTTATGGAAGTGGTTGCGGCGGTCAATCGAATGAAGGGGGTTCAGCTCCTCCAGTACTTCGACGATTGGTACTGCACCGGGGATCAAGGGAGGTACTCTTACAGGACCTGACAACAGTCTGGGAGACGATTACCAGTCTCGGTCTAGTTCCGAACTTGGAAAAGTCAGATCTCATTCCCATGAATCTTTTGACATCCAGGGGCATAGTAAGAGTCCCTCTCGAGAGAACTCAGAGCATACTGGAATTGGTGTTCTCCATTCTCGATTTATCAGTGATTACCGCCCGGAAGTTCCTGTCATTGCTGGGCGTCCTCAATGCAGCAGCAGATTTTATGGATCTGGGCCGGTTACATCTGAGGCCGTTACAGTTCTATCTGCTGTTTCATTGGACGCCTCATCGATGTCCTCTAGATATGATAATTCAGCTATCCAGCGATTTGAAGTGACACCTCCGGTGGTGGGCAATAGAGCACAGGTACCTTCAGGGAGTGCCCATGTTACCTCCGGTGCCAGTGTTACTCCTGTCGACGGATGCGTCGAGCGTCGGTTGGGGGGCACATCTAGATCCGTTGGGACTTTTGTTCAAGTGAACATGGTCTCGGGAACAGGCTCAGGAACATATCAACATGCTGGAAATGAAGGCGGTGACGTTGGAATTGGGTCAAGCGGAACAGCATGTGCTGGGCAAAGTTGTTCAAGTATCTACGGACAACACAACCGTGGTTGCTTACTTGAACAAACAGGGGGGAACTCACTCGGCCCACCTGTACATGGAGACGAGGCGGCTTCTTCTCTGGTGCCGACAGGGGGACATAGTTATACATACCCGGCACATCGCAGGGAAAAAGAACAATCTTGCAGATTACCTATCAAGGGGTTTGAAGCCAATGCTCACAGAGTGGGCGTTGCGGAAGGACGTGGCCGCTGCTCTGATAAGCAGGTGGGGAGATCCTATGGTGGACCTGTTTGCGACAAGATTAAACACAAAACTCCCACTATTTGTCTCCCCGGTACCGGATGCAGCAGCTTGGGGAGTAGACGCAATGTCCTTCGAGTGGAGGCATCTGGATGCATACGCTTTTCCCCCTGTTATCCTGATTCCGAGGGTATTGCACAAGATCAGAACGTCGGGTTGCAGGATCACTCTGGTGGCCCCATATTGGCCACAGCGAAGTTGGTTCAGTCAGATGATAGAGTTGTTAGTGGCTCCTCCTCTGATCCTGCCCCTCGACCCGGATCTACTGTCACAACACAAGGAGCAGGTATGGCATCAGAACATTCAGTACCTAAACCTGTGCGCCTGGAGATTATCCGGGAATCTGTCAGAGGTGACCAATTTTCAGAGAAGGCTGCCAGTTGCATTTCAGGGGCAAGAAGACCATCAACATCCTCCTGTTACGATGCCAAATGGGCAGTTTTCACTAATTGGTGTGTCGAGAGGGCGATTGATTCACGCAATCCGGCTGTAGGTCAGATAGCAGAATTTTTTATCTATTTGTTTGAGGTTAAAAAATGCACTTCCTTCTACGTTATTAAAGGGTACCGCTCAGCTTTGGCTAGTGCGTTTAAATTTGGGGACATGAAGGCCAAGGATGTTGGTTCAGATAACCGCATTTCTGAGCTCATGCGGTTTTTTGAGAGGGAGAGTCCGGTATCTAGGTCAATCACACCAAAGTGGAATTTAACATGTAGTTCTATTTGCACTTTCAGAAAAGCCATATGAGCCAATGGAGAAGGCTTCGAGATTGACTGGTCAGTTAAAACTGCTTTCCATTTGGCTTTTGCATCGGCTAAACGCAGCAGCGAATTGCATGCACTGGCTGCAGACGGGGTCATTTTTTGACGAATGTGGTAAAATGATGACACTGGCTTATGATATTAATTTTTTTTTTTTGCCAAAAACACATCGTATTGGTTCACTTCCAGAACCTTTTCAAATTCCCAGTTTACTGCGACAGGAGAATGCCGATACATCTTTATGCCCCGTCAGAGCAGTAAAACATTATTTGGGAATATCAGCCAGTAGTCGAAGGGATAGACATAAGCTGTTTATTCCGTTGGTAGGGGATTGTGAAGTATCTAAGGCGTCAATCTCCAGGTGGATATCCCTTGCAATTCGCAAGGCTTATCAAGGGATATCCAAGCGAAATTGTCCATGCTTAAGATTAATGCGCATGAAGTCCGAGCAGTAAGCACTTCCTGGGTCATTATTCAATCACGCTCCGTTACTAACATCATGAAGGCTGCATGCTGGAAGTCCCATAGCACATTTTCTAAGTTCTATCTTCGGTCGATGTCAGTTCAGAGCCAGGACTTGTACAAATTAGGGCCATTGGTGGCTGCAGGTCAAATAATTAGAAATTAGGTTTGTACACCTATGTACAACTAGATAGGGATCAGAAATTTGTGCTATGGAGGTGGATTACACAGTTTAGGAATCTAAGTTTTGTAAAGGTTCCTCAGCTGTGGACTGGCGGTAACCAGTCGGGGGATTATAGTCGATACGAGTTAGGAGGGGTTAATCAACTTGTGTAATGTACAATAGGACGATAGTATCGATTACCACAATTTTGAATTTTGTGATGAATAAGTACATTTTGTGGTTTAGAGTGATTCAGTGATTTTTTATTTTAATTTTTTTTTAAAATAAGAGCATCTACGATTCCTAAGGAATGGCTAAAAAGTGTGGATGTTACATGGTGGAGATGGGGGAGGAGTAACCCTAATCCTGCAGACAGAGAGGCAAATCATACAAGCGAGGGAATGCAAGGCGTGTATAGACTGCTAACGATTAACCTCCTTCCCCCCCCCCCCGAGTTGTGGTGAAGGTTGTGTTATACTGACCACGTTACTAACCAAGCTTATTGCACAGTTTCAAACGGTGATAAGACATGTTGTAGAGAAAATAAATTATGTGGTACTTTAAGCATCAACTCAGTTAGACCTCCCACCAAGGGACGAATTCAGCGATAGTAAAAAACAGGTAAGATTGCTATTAATATGGAAAAATTTTATTGTAAAATTTATATTAATTATACTTACCTGTTTTTTACTAGGGTATTCCCACCTCCCACCCCGCTTCCCGCTTAAACTGTTCGGTTTTTTATTTCTCTACGGCAGGGAAATATAATAGCCGGTTCGTGACGTGTCAATTCAGAGCATTGTGTGTATTTGTACGGTGAATTTTTTCCCTTTGTGTGCGCAATGCACAAAATGGGTAAAATGGGTGGGTAAATACCCTGCCGCTAGCATTTTAAGGGAACTTAAAAGCGATAGTAAAAAGTATAATTAATATAAATTTTACAATAAAACATTTCCATTTTTTATGCATATATAGTGTTTGGACTGTGTGTCCGGCACATTAAGAAGTTCGTCAGAGTTTCTCAATTATGTGATAACTTTTATATACCAACACAGCATACCTGTGGACAAATGCCACACATCCATGATGTCATTAATATGACCTTGACCTTTTGACCTACACAACTTTGAACTTTTTCACACATTAAGAAGTTCGCCGGAGTTTCTCAATTCTGTCCTAACTTCTATATCCCTTGATAGATTAATTCATTATTTCAATACATCATACTTGTGGACAAGATGCCACACATCCATGCTGCCCTTAATATGACCTTGACCTTTTGACCTTCACAACTTTGAACTTTTAATTCGCACAGAGTTTGTTTCTCAATTCTGTCACAACTTCTATATCCCTTTGTCGATTACATGTACTTTACAGGTGCATGCTCAGTAGGCACAACATGTTCTTTATATCAGAGACATCATCTGAGACATTTTCTGGCAAAATAAACATTTGTTCACCATTACCCACGTATTGATTGGCAATATTATACATTTTATATCAGACATAAATTTCCACACTGATATCAGGGGCGATAACCGTGTTTCCTTAAAATGTTTACTATTTGTTCTCTGTATTTATTTTTTGATGTGCAATGATCATACTTTATAATCTGTCGAAAATATTATTTGTTCAGGTGACACATTTAGTTAGTATAAATAATTAAAAAATATCATGACTCATTTGCAAATAAAACTAGCCTGATACCACTGCGAGTCACTATCAGTAAAATAAATATTACTGAATGATTATATCTGAATAGCGGGCACTTGCAATTTTTATTTAGATGGTGGAACAGTGACACAAGTATACACTTATTTAATAATTCCTATAAAGAACATGTTGTGCCTACTGAGTGGGCATGTACCTTTAATATTTCAATACATCATACTTGGGGACAAATACCACACATCCATGCTGCCCTTAATATGACATTGACCTTTTGACCTTCACAAATTTGAACTTTTTCACAGTTTGCCGGAGTTGCTCAATTATGTCATAACTTCTATATCCCTCGCATATATTGCATAAAAAGATACAAAACTGGCCGGATGTGCCAATTTTGCTACGGTGTAACAGTGTAACAAGTGTAACGAATGTACTTTCCCCCATGTTACAGTAACAACTGTAATGAAAAGACACAGTGTGAACAGCAGAAGTTATTTTCTCATGTTATGGTGTAACAAGTGTAACAAAGTCAGATGCATGATGAAAATCGGGTGTTTGTAGTGTAACCAGGCATCAAACTGTGTATATCCTCATCATGATCACGGTGATTCTTTTTTTCTGTCCTAAAAACTAGTCAACAGTTTATACATTCATCAGACAATGTGTGTACGAGCCTGGGTATGAGTCTTGCATTATGATAGTGACAAAGTCTATATGATAGACTATAGTGTGTTTACATGTGTTTACAAGATCATCATACAGATTAAATGTCCATTCTCAAGTCAAATCATTCTGTGGCAGACCCTTCCGTTCTAATTAAGAAGTGTGTATTTTCCTGACTGTGACGTATGGCCCCACAGAATCCCTGTGGTATGTATGAGAAAAGTGGTATTGTTACGTACATTTGTGAGCGTGAGGCGTGACAGGTGTTTCATTGATGGAATGACGAACAGTGCAGTGATCATACAGCGAGGACGCACACGCTGATCTAGATCTACACTGGCTGCAAAACCATTAAGCTCCATTTATGCAGTATATATTGTTTCATTGATGGAATGGCGAACAGTATTGATCAGACTACAGATGCACAGGCTAATTTGGATCTACATTGGCCGCAAAAATGATAATGCCGATGTCTCCAGCTACAGCCACATTTACCAAAAACTTTAGTTTATGAGACAAGAAATTTAGAGCTCAATGTCCATTTCTGTAAGTTGTCTATTTTCCAATTGTTCTAACTGAGAAGTGTATACAAGTATTTGTTTCTGACTGTGTGTGATTTATGGTCCCCACATACTCCCTGTGCTGTGTATGTTTTCCTGTGATTTATGACTGGAACACAATAATAAAACAGGGAGTGTTAAATTTGTCAGAGCTGTAAACTTAGATTAGATTAGGTGTGATCAGTCTGCACACACACCGGTCTACACAGGCAATTCATCATTTTTTGGTAGTTCAAGACGCATCTTAACAGAACATTGTATGTTTATCATGCTACCATGGGTGTATACTGATCAAAAGACCAAAAATGGTGTTGTTAAATATACAACAAAGTCTGTTTTCTCTTAATGCAATTATTGTCAACTGACTGGTATATTCTTGTGTTCTATCAGAAGTTACAATCAGATTTTGGATACATGTAACATAATTCAGTAAATTTAAGAATACATGTATGTAGGGATATACATTTTGAAGAAAACTGTTATAATGCATCATAAATTTCAATACATGTCCCCTGAAAAGGAATTCTAAAAATATAATTTCCAAATTATTAGTCTACATGCAGCCAGTGCTTTCGAACATGTTAAATTGTGTGCAATAAAAAAAATTAAATTGCGAACCTGTTTGATAGGGCTAAATTAAGGAGTGGGACTTCAGGATGTGTAATAAATAATTTGTGGGATAATGAAATGTGTTTTTAGGAATTAATATTTTGGAGAAAGCAAGATAATAATATATGGTATGTACATATTGTGTGTTTATAGTAACCTGGCTCTTCGACGTCAACTAGCTTAGATCATCTCGGCTATATGGATGACTTTTACTATTTCATCTGTCTTTTATATTATCTGTATCTTTACAGCTGAGACCCGGCCATTATAAAATATGGTCACAATAGCAGCCATTCTGTTCTGGCATTTAGTGACGAGCGAGCGGTTTAATCCTTTACAATTCTGTTAACAAACTTGCACAGACCAATACTAAACATATAAATAAATATACCGGTACCTACTTTGACCTGGATTATCCTTTTATTTCCTTTCATTCGCAAAAACGCGAGAAAAGAACGGGCTGTTATTCTGACCATATTTTATAATGGCCGGGTCTCGGCTATAAGGATACAGATAATATAAAAAACAGATGAAATAGTAAAAGTCATCCACTTAGCTGAGTATTCTAAGCTAACCTTAAACTTGCATACTTATTTTGAAAGTTTCGTATTTGGATGTTGTGTTTTATTCAGTCAACACGGGTATTGCATTTTATGCAATAGTGAACAATAATTGTCACATGTATACATTACCACATTGTTCTTGATAAGTGTTGTAACTGATTTTCAAATTTTATTTCTGTATGCATACAACTTGGAAGTTCTACATACTGGTCTACATATTGCCGATTGTCCGATCATCCTGGGTAGATATCCATTATGATCAGGAACTACAATGGTCAACATATTGTTGTTAGTCCAATCATCCTGGGTAGATATACATTATGATCAGGAACTACACTCGTCTACCTATTGCAGATTGTCCGACCATCCTGGGTAGATGTCCATTATGATCAGGAACTACACTGGTCTACATATTGCCGATAGTCTGACCATCCTGGGTAGATATCCATTTTGATCAGGAACTACAATGGTCAACCGTCAACATATTGTCGTTATTCCAATCATCCTGGGTAGATATCCATTATGATCAGGAACTACACTGGTCTACATATTGCCGATAGTCAGACCATCCTGGGTAGATATCCAGTATGATCAGGAACTACACTGGTCTACATATTGCCGATAGTCTGACCATCCTGGGTACATGTCCATTATGATTAGGAACTACACTTGTCTACATATTGCCGATAGTCAGACCATCCTGGGTAGATATCCAGTATGATCAGGAACTACACTGGTCTACATATTGCCGATTGTCCGACCATCCTGGGTAGATATCCATTGTTATCAAGAACTACAATGGTCTACATATTGTCGTTAGTCCAATCATCCTGGGTAGATATCCATTATGATTAGGAACTACACTGGTCTACATATTGTCGATAGTCCGACCATCCTGGGTAGATGTCCATTATGATCAGGAACTACACTGGTCTACATATTGCCGATAGTCCGACCATCCTGGGTAGATATCCATTATGATCAGGAACTACAATGGTCTACATATTGCCGATAATCCGACCATCCTGGGTAGATATCCATTAATGATTATGATCAGGAACTACAATGGTCTACATATTGCCATTAGTCCGACCATCCTAGGTAGATACAAATTATGATCAGGAACTACAATGATCTACATATTGCCGATAGTCAGACCATCCTGGGTAGATATCCATTATGATCAGAAACTACAATTGTCAACATATTGCCATTAGTCCGACCATTCTGGGTAGATGTCCATTATGATCCGGGACTACAATGGTCTACATATTGCCGATAGTCAGACCATCCTGGGTAGATGTCCATTATGAACAGGGACTACAATGGTCTGCATATATTTCGATAGTCCGACCATCCTACGTAGACATCCATTAGTGTCAGGGACTACACTGGTCTACATATTGACGGTCGTCTCACCATCCCGGGTAGATATCCATTATAATCAGGGACTAACTGGTCTACATATGGTCTGATCATCCTGGGTAAATATCAGGGACTACACTGGTTTACATATCGGTATTGCCCGTAATCTGACCAACCAGGGTAGATAAGTGGTTTCCACCCTAAAACTTCACCACCTAAACTCATTAGATTATAACGTTCTAAAAACAACACCACAATAATTTAAAAAATCTATTTTGAATGGACTGGTAGTAATAACGTGATTATGTTATGAACATTTTTTTTCTGATATTTATATTGTTATGTGATCATATGATGGTATAGCCACTTCACATTTTCACATACACTGGCTAGGAATTTAAACAGGCGAGAACAAACCAGGTTTTGAGAGATTTCCATTTGTTTGTCCGCTATATTTTATTTCCTTGCTATATTGGATGGATTACCAGGTGACCAACATGGGAGGTTTTCCCATATTTTCTCCTGATCTCCTTTCCATAGATCTCCCAGATGACCATGTTGATGTCCAGCTGTGTCTAAATTTAATCTCCAAATAAACAAATGAAATAAGCTGGATCGTGGGAAAACAGTACATGTTAACGTTGTACAGAACTATACTGGTCTGTACGAGACGGGCACATGCTGTACATGTATATGTTGTACAGAAATATGCTGGTCTATACGAGACGGGCACATAATGTACATGCATACGTTGTACAGAACTATGCTGGTCTATACAAAATGGGCACATACTGTACATGTATACATTGTACAAAATTATGCTGGTCTATATGAGACGGGCACATACTGTACATGTATACATTGTACAAAACTATGCTGGTCTATATGAGACGGGCATATACTGTACATGTATACATTGTACAGAACTATGCTGGGCTATATGAGACGGGCACATACTGTACATCTATACATTGTAAGAGCTATGCTGGTCTATACGAGACGTGTACATGCTGTACATGTATACATTGTACAGAACTATGCTGGTGTATGTGAGACGGGCACATGCTGTACATCTATACGTTGTAAGAGCTATGCTGGTCTATGCGAGACTGGCACATGCTGTACATGTATACATTGTACAGAACTATGCTGGTGTATATGAGACGGGCACATGCTGTACATATATATGTTGTACAGAACTATGCTGGTCTATATGAGACGGGCACATGCTGTACATGTATACATTGTACAGAACTATACTGGTCTATATGAGACGGGCACATGCTGTACATATATATGTTGTACAGAACTATGCTGGTCTATATGAGACGGGCACATACTGTACATGTATACGTTGTACAGAACTATGCAGGGCTATATGAGACGGGCACATACAGTACATCTATACGTTGTACAGAGCTATGCTGGTCTATACGAGACGGGCACATGCTGTACATCTATACATTGTACAGAACTATGCTGGTCTATATGAGACGGGCACATGCTGTATATGTATACATTGTACAAAACTATGCTGGTCTATACGAGAGGGGCACATGCTGTACATATATGCGTTGTACAGAACTATGCTGGTCTATACAAAACTGGCACATACTGTACATGTATACATTGTACAAAACTATGCTGGTCTATATGAGACGGGCACATACTGTACATGTATACATTGTACAAAAATATGCTGGTCTATATAAGACGGGCACATACTGTACATGTATACATTGTACAGAACTATGCTGGGCTATATGAGATGGGCACATACTGTACATCTATACGTTGTACAGAGCTATGCTGGTCTATACGAGACGAGCACATGCAGTAGTATATAGGGAGTCACTTCGTTACCGCGGGGTGTCATAAAGGAGTTAGATAGCTAGCTGGGTCCCAGAGGGAGGAAAAAGGGGTGTTTTTAACCATAATTTAAAGAGAAGAAACACAACTCCAGTAGGAAATGAAGTTCGTACTGTTGTACAAGGTATATTTTCTACGAAATTATTTTAATTTTGAAAAAATTAATTAATTAATTAATTTTCTCAAAAGTAAATTTCTAACAAATTTTAATTAATTAATTATGACAGAAATATGAGAATATTTTAGAAATATTTGAATACACCCTATTGAACACAAGAATTATATATTTTAGCAACCACAATTGTTTCCAAACTTGGGAAAGTATATTTACTAATATATAGAGAGAAAAATGTGTCACGTCACCCAAAAAGTTATGACAAAAGTTGACCCGAAATTATCTCGCACAAAGATTGGTGAGATAGAGGGTATAATGCCTACGAATTTACCACAAAGTTCTTCTCCTAGGATTAGGGAATTAAGAGCAGAGTTAGTAAGGATGGGCGTACCCTTTTCATCCCGGTTAAGAGAGAAAGGGTTGAATAAACTTATAAATGAGGCGAAAAACGAGGAATTTATGAACAGATTTCGCCGCGCGTTCTCGCGGGGTGTATTTAAGGGAATAGAAAAGAAAGATGCAGAAAAGATAGCGCAGAATCTCGCTGATGAGGCTTCTTTAAGTCTTGGAAGTAAAAACATTGGAAAACCCCAAAAGCGCACTCAGAAAGCTGTTTTATTAAAAAAGTTAATAGGGGAAGGGGACGAAATATTAGAAGATTACAAACAAAAAGAAAAGAACATAGTTAAGGGTCGTAGGTTAACCACAGTAACCCTGATAAGAAAACTTCAAACAGACATCACCGACATAATAATGTCTGAGTTGGAGCCAATGTTAACGGGGAGTTTTTATCTTCGATACTCATTTTCTTACAGATTAGTTCACATTGAGGAGAAAGACCCACGAGGAAAGCCGAAAACGTTGATATTTTATAAAAACCTCTACGTGAGTCCATGGTTCAGAGAATACGAAGAAGTGGGTAAATGGATCAAGAAACAAGAAGAGTCCAGATTAAACATAGACAAAATAGAGAGACCAAATACGAAATGGAGCTTTGTAAGATGGGCAAGCGTTAGTGTCAAAATAATCTACGGTACCTCCACGAAGGATGTTGGGATCAAGTCTGTAAAAATTGCGGGAGGACAATTGCCAGAGTGGTTGCGATACAAAAAAGGCCTGAAACCACTAGATAAATTTAACGATGACCGCTGTTTGTTCAGATGTCTAACACTTCACACCACAAATCTTCGGGCCGACAGGTGCTTTACCAAGACAGAAGATTTACGATACACATATTTGAAATTCTGTGAAACAAAAGGGTGGGATAAACCCGACGGACCAATATTATTTGAGGATATCAAGAAAATAGAAGAGTGTTTTCAAATAGGTATTGATGCGTACGAACGCACAGAAGACGGAACATGGTATTTAAGAAAAGTGGCGGCACACTACGAAGAAGTTGGTACGAAGAAAATGAAAATTGGTATTTACAACGATCACGCATTTTTGATTACCGATATGAATAAAGTTTCCAACAACTATTGCTGTTTTGAATGCAAACAGCGCTTTACAAAGGCCAGTAATCTAACAAGACACGCACTCTCCTGTATGAAGGGGGAAACAAATATATCGTGCAAAGGGGAACAAATAGATAGACCAATATCCGCGTTTGAAAGAGCATTTTACCCAAAGCCTAAATGTAGCAAGAAGTCGATTACTTGGATAAATTCTTTCCAGGGCCCCCATATTCACACTGCGGTATGCGGCCACGGTGGAGAAAGAATAGTTGCTGGAGCCCCTGTTGATGGTTTTTGTTCGGAGTCAGAGACAGTTTATCAATTTCACGGATGTTACTGGCACGGGTGCCCCAAACATTGCAAAGACGGGAAAGGAAAACTTAAAAAGACTCACGCGCGAGACTCGTTGATCAGGAACGAGTTCAATTTGGTAACTATTTGGGAATGTGAGTATGACGCTTTTTCAACTCCAAATGTTTCATTTGAGTTTGAAAACCCTCCTACAACCGTTTACCCTTACCAGATTGTGTACGATTTTGAAGCTTATTTAGATGATTCGAAGGAGAAGCATGACCCGTCTAAGGGATTAGATTTTATAAACGAACACGTTCCCATAAGTGTAAGCATCGGAGATACGTTGTCAGGAAATATAATCCACATATGTGAAAAGGATCCGGCCCAATTGGTGGCCCTATTTATGGAAGACATACAGAAACGAGGTAAAGACATTCGTGAGGTGGTGGAGGAAGATAAAATATACGGATATCCCACAGATATGGACAGACTTTCCTCTCCACAGCAGCGGGAGATCGAACGGTGGATTTCCCAAGTACCAGTAATTGGTTTCAATTCCAGCACGTACGATCTTAATTTAATAAAGAAGCACCTAGTGAGTATTTTAACGGATACAACAAAGAAAGTATTAGTTGGAAAGAAAGCTAACACAACTATTTTTCTATTTACACCAGAATTTAGGTTTTTAGACGTAAAATTATATCTTGCTCCGGGTATCGATTATGACCGATGGGTAAAGGCTTACGGGTGTGAGGGGGAAAAATCATTCTTTCCATACGAATGGCTTGATTCTCCCGATAAGTTGGATTACGAGGGGTTACCACCACTTAAAAATTGGGGAAATAAACTAACTCCAAATAAAACGATAACCAAAAAGGAGCTGGAAGCTTGCATAAATATTTACAAAAAGCTAATCATGAAGACTTTCAGAGACTGGTTGAGATACTACAACGATTTGGATGTTGGTCCTTTCCTAGAGGCTATCGGAAAAATGTCTAAATTTTACAAAACAAAAGGTGTAGACATGTTTAAAGATGCAGTTACCCTTCCGGGGGTTGCTTTGCAATATATTCTCAGAGAAACCATAAAACACTACGTAAAAACTTATAAAACAAAAGAGAGCATAGCCGCAGACGCGATCTGTCCACCACTGTTTGCCCCGGAGGAGGAAATATACGAAATGTTGAAAGGAGGCTTAGTTGGAGGTCCGTCAATTGTGTTTACAAGACACGCTGAAGCTGGTGTTACCAGGATTATATCAACCCCAGAGGGTAATGGAAAACTCTGTCAGGCGGTGTTAGGTTTTGAAGCGAACGCGCTGTATTTATCTACGTTGAATAAAGATATGCCTTGTGGTAAGGGGGTTATCTATACCGTGCATAAGCCCCACAACCCAAACAAAATATCTTTCTTCGTTAAAAAAGTTTTATCTGGTGAATGGTTCGGATTTGCGGAAGTAGATATAGAGGTCCCCAGGCAACTGAAAGAGAAGTTTTCAGAAATGTCTCCAATATTTATAAATCGTGTTGTTGAGGAGAACGAAGTCCCAGAGCATATGTTGGGTTATTTAAAAGATACTAACCGCACAAGAGGAGAGGGTAACAAAACTAGTAGGAGCAATGTCTGCACAAAAAGTATTGCTGTACGCCCCACTTTTAAAATGGTATTTAAATCACGGATTAAAAATAACTGGACTTCACAGGGTTATAGATTATAAGGCAGGAAAGCCTTTTGAATGGTTTGTTAAGGAGGTTACAGCTGCTAGGAGAGCCGGAGATGTTGACAGTTCCAAGGCCCCAATTGCAGATATAATGAAACTATTGGGCAACACATGTTGTGGAAAAATGATAGAATCCCCGGAGAACCACCTCAACACAACCTACACTAAAGATGAAAAATGTATAGACAAGGCTTTAAGATCCGCGTATTTTCATGATCTAGAGGAAATAGGAGACGCTTATGAGATATCTTCTAGAAAAGTAAATGCCCGTATGACTCGTCCATTCCACTGTGGGATAGCCGTTTACCAATTTGCAAAACTAAGAATGTTAGAATTTTATTATGATTTTATGGACAAGTACGTAGATAGGGCTGATTTTGAGTTAATACAGATGGATACGGACAGTTTATACACGAGTGTTAGTGAGGAAAACGGAGGTCTAGAGGGTATGATAAAACCACACCTTCTAGAAACGTTCAACAAACATAAAACCGCATGGTTAGCATGGGATAAATGGAGCAATAGAGAACCAGGTCTTTTCAAGACAGAGTTTTCATCGCCCTATCCAGCAAGTGTTATTTGGTAGAGAAATTGGACACAACAGAATTAAAACATTCAGCAAAGGGGTTATCTGCTAGGCAAAACAATCTTTGATGGAGAAGGTACAAGGAGGCTCTACATCCGGTTGAAACAGATATGTGCACAAATAGAGGATTTAGAATGAAAGAAGGGGTTATGAAAACTTATACACATAATAAATTAGGACTTTCCGCGTACTACGATAAGAGAAGAGTTTTACAAGACGGAATTCATACAGAACCACTTTAAGAATTTCTAGAGAAGAAACCAGAAATTGGGGGCTATTTGTGGCAAAATCAACAACATTTGTCAAATTTAAAGGAAAAAAATTGGAGAACTAATACTAATTTCTTTTGAAATTAATTATGACACTTTCACCGGTGTCTTTCTGGGTCTTCCAACAGGACGCTTAACTCGGAGTTCCGGAGGTTTTTTTCCAATCTTCTCTTGATAAACCAAATATAAATTGATCTTTTTCCCACAGGTCTGTAAGTCTTCTTGACCCAATATGGTATTTCTTTTTAATTTCACAAGCAGGAACGTTTCCACGGGATCGCAGAATATCTAACAGGGCATCACGGCTAAGAGCAGATTTAGGCATAATTCTTAAAGAATTACTTATTATACATACGTAGAAATTAATGTTCAACATAAATTCACAACTGGGAACAAAAATAGTAATTATGTTTTAACCGGAGGTAAAATAGAAGAAGTTAGAAAGGAAAGTAACTCATAAACCTTTTTGGTAATTTCATAGAGAAGAGAATTTTTCAAAAGTTCTAAAACACACGTGGGTTGTTTTTTTTTTTTTTGTTTTTTTTTGTTTTTTTTTAAAAACACAATTTTAATATTTTCAAAGCACAAAGGGGGGAGTAAGCACAAATTTATTTTACAAAATTAATAAGCAATTACGGAACAATGCTTAACAATTACTGAACAATGCTTAACAATTACTGAACAATTGCTTAACAATTACTGAACAATTGCTGAACAATGCTGAACAATTGCTGAACAATGCTGAACAATACTAACAAAGGGGGGAGTAAGCGCATTTTTATTTTTCAAATTACAAAGGGGGGAGTAATCATAATTTTATTTTACAAAATTACAAAGGGGGGAGTAAGCACATTTTTATTTTTGTTTTGAAAACGGCCCACGGACGGATTTTTACAGTTGCCCAAACGTTGGGCAAACCCACTGTGACCACTTAAAAATCAGATAGAATCAGTTAGAATCAGTTAGAATCAGTTAGCATTTAGTTAGCATTAGTTAGAATTAGTTAGATGTCAGTTAGAATCAGTTAGGTTTTAGTTAATTCGACCAGTTACTCAATAATACTGCTTTACTTGTACTTTTAATTAAAATAATTTGGTACGTGATAATCATATTACTCTATTTTGTATGTTTAAACACCTAAGCTACATTAAACTCGAATTAACTAAAACCTAACTGATTCTAACTGACATCTAACTGATTCTAACTAATGCTAACTAAATGCTAACTGATTCTAACTGATTCTAACCGATTCTATCTGATTTTTAAGTGGTCACAGTGGGTTTGCCCAACGTTTGGGCAACTGTAAAAATCCGTCCGTGGGCCGTTTTCAAAACAAAAATAAAAATGTGCTTACTCCCCCCTTTGTAATTTTGTAAAATAAAATTATGCTTACTCCCCACTTTGTAATTAGAAAAAATAAAAATGCGCTTACTCCCCCCTTTGTAATTTTGTTAGTATTGTTCAGCAATTGTTCAGCAATTGTTCAGTAATTGTTAAGCATTGTTCAGCAATTGTTCAGTAATTGTTAAGCATTGTTCAGTAATTGTTAAGCATTGTTCCGTAATTGCTTATTAATTTTGTAAAATAAATTTGTGCTTACTCCCCCCTTTGTGTTTTGAAAATATTAAAATTGTGTTTTTAAAAACATAAAAAAAAATAAAAAATAAAAAAGGAAAATAAAAACCCACGTGTGTTTTTGAACTTTTGAAAAATTCTCTTCTGCATGAAATTACCAAAAAGGTTTATGAGTTACTTTCCTTTCTAACTTCTTCTATTTTACCTCCGGTTAAAACATAATTACTATTTTTGTTCCCAGTTGTGAATTTATGTTGAACATTAATTTCTACGTATGTATAATAAGTAATTCTTTAAGAATTATGCCTAAATCTGCTCTTAGCCGTGATGCCCTATTAGATATTCTGCGATCCCGTGGAAACGTTCCAGCTTGTGAAATTAAAAAGAAATACCATATTGGGTCAAGAAGACTTACAGACCTGTGGGAAAAATATCAATTTATATTTGGTTTATCAAGAGAAGATTGGAAAAAAACCTACGGAACCCCGGGTTAAGCGTCCTGTTGGAAGACCCAGAAAGACACCGGTGGAAGTGTCATAATTAATTTCAAAAGAAATTATTTAGTATTAGTTCTCCATTTTTTTTCCTTTAAATTTGACAAATGTTGTTGATTTTGCCACAAAAAGCCCCCAATTTCTGGTTTCTTCTCTAGAAATTCTTAATGTGGTTCTGTATGAATTCCGTCTTGTAAAACACTTCTCTTATCGTAGTACGCGGAAAGTCCTAATTTATTCTGTGTATAAGTTTTCATAACCCCTTCTTCCATTCTAAATCCTCTATTTGTGCACATATTTGTTTCAACCGGATGTAGAGCCTCCTTGTACCTTATCCATCAAAGATTGTTTTGCCTAGCAGATAACCCCTTTGCTGAATGTTTTAATTCTGTTGTGTCCAATTTCTCTACCAAATAACACTTTCTGGATAGGGCGATTGCGCGGTCCCCGTGAAACTCTGTCTTGAAAAGACCTGGTTCTCTATTGCTCCATTTATCCCATGCTAACCATACGGTTTTATGTTTGTTGAACGTTTCTAGAAGGTGTGGTTTTATCATACCCTCTAAACCTCCGTTTTCCTCACTAACACTCATGTATAAAATGTCCGTATCCATCTGTATTAACTCAAAATCAGCCCTATCTACGTACTTGTCCATAAAATCATAATAAAATTCTCACATTCTTAGTTTTGCAAATTGGTAAACGGCTATCCCACAGTGGAATGGACGAGTCATACGGGCATTTATTTTTCTAGAAGATATCTCATAAGCGTCTCCTATTTCCTCTAGATCATGAAAATACGCGGATCTTAAAGCCTTGTCTACACATTTTTCATCTTTAGTGTAGGTTGTGTTGAGGTGGTTCTCCGGGGATTCTATCATTTTTCCACAACATGAGTTGCCCAATATATATAATATAGTTTCATTATATCTGCAATTGGGGCCTTGGAACTGTCAACATCTCCGGCTCTCCTAGCAGCTGTAACCTCCTTAACAAACCATTCAAAAGGCTTTCATGCCTTATAATCTATAACCCTGTGAAGTCCAGTTATTTTTAATCCGTGATTTAAATACCATTTTAAAAGTGGGGCGTACAGCAATACTTTTTGTGCAGACATTGCTCCTACTAGTTTTGTTACCCTCTCCTCTTGTGCGGTTAGTATATTTTAAATAACCCAACATATGCTCTGGGACTTCGTTCTCCTCAACAACACGATTTATAAATATTGGAGACATTTCTGAAAACTTCTTTTTCAGTTGCCTGGGGACCTCTATATCTACTTCCGCAAATCCGAACCATTCACCAGATAAAACTTTTTTAACGAAGAAAGATATTTTTTGTGGGTTGTGGGGCTTATGCACGGTGTAGAGAACCCCCTTACCACAAGGCATATCTTTATTCAACGTAGATACATACAGCGCGTTCGCATCAAAACCTAACACCGCCTAACAGAGTTTTCCATTACCCTCTGGGGTTGATCTAATCATGGTAACACCAGCTTCAGCGTGTCTTGTAAACACAATTGACGGACCTCCAACTAAGGCTCCTTTCAACATTTCGTATATTTCCTCCTCTGGGGCAAACAGTGGTGGACACATCGCGTCTGCGGCTATGCTCTCTTTTGTTTTATAAGTTTTTACGTAGTGTTTTATGGTTCCTCTGAGAATATATTGCAAAGCAACCCCCGGAAGGGTAACTGCATCTTTAAACATGTCTACACCTTTTGTTTTGTAAAATTTAGACATTTTTCCGATAGCCTCTAGGAAAGGACCAACATCCAAATCGTTGTAGTATCTCAACCAGTCTCTGAAAGTCTTCATGTTTAGCTTTTTGTAAATATTGATGCAAGCTTCCAGCTCCTTTTTGGTTATCGTTTTATTTGGAGTTAGTTTATTTACCCCAATTTTTAAGTGGTGGTAACCCCTCGTAACCCCTCCTAATCCAATTATCGGGAGAATCAAACCATTCGTATGGAAAGAATGATTTTTCCCCCTCACACCCGTAAGACTTTACCCATCGGTCATAATCGATACCCGGAGCAAGATATAATTTTACGTCTAAAAACCTAATTCTGGTGTAAATAGAAAAATAGTTGTGTTAGCTTTCTTTCCAACTAATACTTTCTTTGTTGTATCCGTTAACATACTCACTAGGTGCTTCTTTATTAAATTAAGATCGTACGTGCTGGAATTGAAACCAATTACTGGTACTTGGGAAATCCACCGTTCGATCTCCCGCTGCTGTGGAGAGGAAAGTCTGTCCATATCTATGGGATATCCGTAGATTTTATCTTCCTCCACCACCTCACGAATGTCTTTACCTCGTTTCTGTATGTCTTCCATAAATAGGGCCACCAATTGGGCCGGATCCTTTTCACATATGTGGGTTATATTTCCTGACAACGTATCTCCGATGCTTACACTTATGGGAACGTGTTCGTTTATAAAATATAATCCCTTAGACGGGTCATGCTTCTCCTTCGAATCATCTAAATAAGCTTCAAAATCGTACACAATCTGGTAAGGGTAAAACGGTTGTAGGAGGGCTTTTCAAACTCAAATGAAACATTTGGAGTTGAAAAAGCGTCATACTCGCATTCCCAAAATAGTTTACCAAATTGAACTCGTTCCTGATCAACGAGTCTCGCGCGTGAGTCTTTTTAAGTTTTCCTTTCCCGTCTTTGCAATGTTTGGGGCACCCGTGCCAGTAACATCCGTGAAATTGATAAACTGTCTCTGACTCCGAACAAAAACCATCAACAGGGGCTCCAGCAACTATTCTTTCTCCACCGTGGCCGCATACCGCAGTGTGAATATGGGGGCCCTGGAAAGAATTTATCCAAGTAATCGACTTCTTGCTACATTTAGGCTTTGAGTAAAATGCTCTTCTTTCAAACGCGGATATTGGTCTATCTATTTGTTCCCCTTTGCACGATATATTTGTTTCCCTCTTCATACAGGAGAGTGCGTGTCTTGTTAGATTACTGGCCTTTGTAAAGCGTTTTTTGCATTCAAAACAGCAATAGTTGTTGGAAACTTTATTCATATCGGTAATCAAAAATGCGTGATCGTTGTAAATACCAATTTTCATTTTCTTCGTACCAACTTCTTCGTAGTGTGCCGCCACTTTTCTTAAATACCATGTTCCGTCTTCTGTGCGTTCGTACGCATCAATACCTATTTGAAAACACTCTTCTATTTTCTTGATATCCTCAAATAATATTGGTCCGTCGGGTTTATCCCACCCTTTTGTTTCACAGAATTTCAAATATGTGTATCGTAAATCTTCTGTCTTGGTAAAACACCTGTCGGCCCGAAGATTTGTGGTGTGAAGTGCTAGACATCTGAACAAACAGCGGTCATCGTTAAATTTATCTAGTGGTTTCAGGCCTTTTTTTGTATCGCAACCACTCTGGCAATTGTCCTCCCGCAATTTGTTACAGACTTCATCCCAACATCCTTCGTGGAGGTACCGTAGATTATGTTGACACTAACGCTTGCCCATCTTACAAAACTCCATTTCGTATTTGGTCTCTCTATTTTGTCTATGTTTAATCTGGACTCTTCTTGTTTCTTGATCCATTTACCCACTTCTTCGTATTCTCTGAACCACGGACTCCCGTAGAGGTTTTTATAAAATATCAACGTTTTCGGCTTTCCTCGTGGGTCTTTCTCCTCAATGTGAACTAATCTGCAAGAAAATGAGTATCGAAGATAAAAACTCCCCGTTAACATTGGCTCCAACTCGGACATTATTCTGTCGGTGATGTCTGTTTGAAGTTTTCTTCTCAGGGTTACTGTGGTTAACCTACGACCCTTAACTATGTTCTTTTCTTTTTGTTTGTAATCTTCTAATATTTCGTCCCCTTCCCCTATTAACTTTTTTAATAAAACAGCTTCCTGAGTGCGCTTTTGGGGTTTTCCAATGTTTTTACATCCAAGACTTAAAGAAGCCTCATCAGCGAGATTCTGCGCTATCTTTTCTGCATCTTTCTTTTCTATTCCCTTAAATACACCCCGCGAGGACGTGCGGCGAAATCTGTTCATAAATTCCTCGTTTTTCGCCTCATTTATAAGTTTATTCAACCCTTTCTCCCTTAACCGGGATGAAAAGGGTACGCCCATCCTTACTAACTCTGCTCTTAATTCCCTAATCCTAGGAGAAGAACTTTGTGGTAAATTCGCAGGCATTTATACCTCATCTCACCAATCTTTGTGCGAGATATTTCGGGTCAACTTTTGTCATAACTTTTTGGGTGACGTGAGACATTTTTCTCTCTATATATTAGTAAATATACTTTCCCAAGTTTGGAAACAATTGTGGTTGTTAAAATATATAATTCTTGTGTTCAATAGGGTGTATTCAAATATTTCTAAAATATTCTCATATTTCTGTCATAATTAATTAATTAAAATTTGTTAGAAATTTACTTTTGAGAAAATTAATTAATTAATATTTTCAAAATTAAAATAATTTCGTAGAAAATATACCTTGTACAACAGTACGAACTTCATTTCCTACTGGGGATGTGTTTCTTCTCTTTAAATTAAGGTTAAAAACACCCCTTTTTCCTCCCTCTGGGACCCAGCTAGCTATCTAACTCCTTTATGACACCCCGCGGTAACGAAGTGACTCCCTATATACTACTCATGCTGTACATGTATACATTGTACAGAACTATGCTGGTGTATATGAGACGGGCACATGCTGTACATCTATACGTTGTACATAACTATACTGGTCTATATGAGACGGGCACATACTGTACATGTATACGTTGTACAGAGCTATGCTGGTCTATACGAAACGGGCACATACTGTACATCTATACGTTGTACAGAACTATGCTGGTCTATATGAGACGGGCACATACTGTACATGTATACGTTGTACAGAGCTATGCTGGTCTATACGAAACGGGCACATACTGTACATCTATACGTTGTACAGAACTATGCTGGTCTATATGAGACGGGCACCTGCTGTACATGTACAAGTTGTACAAAATATTGCTGGTCTATAATAGACGGGTACATGCCGTACATGTATACGTTGTACAGAACTATGCTGCTCTATACTAGACGGGCACATGCTGTACATGTACACATTGTACAGAACTATGCTGCTCTATATGAGACGGGCACATACTGTACATGTATACTTTGTACAGAACTATGCTGGTCTATATGAGATGGGAAGATGCTGTACATCTATACGTTGTACAGAACTATGCTGGTCTATACGAGACGGGCAATTGCAGTACATGTACAAGTTGTACAAAAATATGCTGGTCTATATGAGACGGGTACATGCTGTACATGTATACGTTGTACAGAACTATGCTGGTCTATACTAGACGGGCAATTGCAGTACATGTACAAGTTGTACAAAAATATGCTGGTCTATATGAGACGGGTACATGCTGTACATGTATACGTTGTACATAACTATGCTGGTCTATACTAGACGGGCACATGCTGTACATGTACACATTGTACAGAACTATGCTGGCTCCCTCGTTTTGACAATAACGAAATATCATTAAGTCATTTTGAACACAACTAGTGTGGTAGTGGCTTAAAACAAATTATTATTTTCATTCACAAGACAGTCCCTTCAACAGTTTATATTTCAACGCTGTAATGAACTAGCGGAGAATGAGCGTATCTTGTAATCTGTCATTGTCTGTGTTCATGTTTTGTTTCAACAACATGCCAAAATCTATTTCCACCAATTATCACCAGCAAACAATTTATTTTGCTTCACCTCTCTGCCTGATCTTGTTACATATCTCCTAGTGGGTGTTGCCGGACTTGAGCGAGTTATGGCCGGGCCTTGTTCACGAGAATTGTGAACTTGCGGGGAGGTATGTGCAATTGGTTGGCTGTCTTGTGCACACGGTGGTTGTGTGTGGTGCAAACTATTTGCTGATATATCCTCACTGTCAATATGTCTGTTCATTTGTTTGTCGGCCGTCTTGTTTATGAAACGCCGGTTTCGTCGGTATGTGCCACCGTCGGACGTTTCTAGAAATACGAACGATTGTTGTGTTTACGTGTAATAACGGCTGGTTGCCAAACTTTCCCCATATGTACATAAACGCGATCTCGTACGTCTAATGGGTCAAGTGGTTTCGACGTTTTATCGTAATACTGTTTCTGTTTTACATGAGCTTTCTGCATTTTCTCACGCGCAACCTTGTGGCTGACCGGCTTTGGCTGTAATTGCTCATTTGTTGTCGGCAATACTGATCGTAATAATCTTGACATTAGAAGCTGATTGGGCGAATAACCACAACTTTGCAAAGGCGTATTTCTGTATTCCAGAATCGCCAAATACGTATCACGATTGTCGGCTTTGCATTTCTCGAAAATGCGCTTTACAGTTTGAACAGTCTTTTCGGCTAGTCCATTCGATTGGCTATATAGTGGTGAGCTCGTCTTGTGCTTAAAGTTCCACTCACGCGCAAACTCGGCAAATTGCTCTGATGCATACTGCGGGCCGTTGTCACTCTTGACAACTCGAGCTTGACCGTGTCGTGCAAGGTGCGTTTTCATTTTCCGTATGACGTCTATGCTCTTGGTGCCTTGGAGCAAGTCTACCTCAAATAATTTCGAATAGTAATCAACGCACACGAGATATGTTTGGTTGTCCCAGGTAAACAAATCTGTTCCAATTACCTCCCACGGTCGCTGGGGGACGTCATGGGAAAACATAGGCTCTTTCGTGTTTGATCTGCTAAACTTTTGACATATTTTACAGCGCAGAACATACTGTGTTATTTCGTTTATCATTTTCGGCAAAAAACATTATATCACGAGCGCGGTTGTGCATTTTCCCACGCCCATGTGACCGATATGGACGGAACTTATCATGTCTTCTCGCATATATTTCGGGATCAGGAGGTTCTGTCCGCGATATATGATACCGTCATACACGCATAGCTCGTCTCTGTGGTTCCAATAGTCAGTGATCGCCTGCGGGCAATCATTGCGTTTATCAGGCCAACCGTCCAATATCACCCTGATAAGTGTCTGGAATTGCGCATCACAACTTGTAGCTTGTCTGATTTTGTCTAATTTATTGTCTCCCACAACCAGACTTGATCTGACTGTATGAACATGCAAGTCCAAGCCAGCATCTATGTCGGACTTTGTGTCGCTCAAGCACTGTCGCCAGGCACGTGCTGCACGTCCATGTCATACTGTTGTAACGTCAGTCGCATGCGCTGCAGCCTAGCTGACGGCGCAATCAGTGGTTTATTCATGATTGCGGCAAGCGGTTTATGGTCATTCTGTACGTGCACATGTCTGCCATACACGTAGTGGTGAAAATGTTTGAACCCTACCACAATGCTCAGCAATTCTTTCTCGATCTGTGCATATGCCATCTGTGTTTGCGTTAACGATTTTGATGCGTACGCTATTGGCCTGCCATCCTGTAGCAATGTACAACCAATACCATGCTTTGAAGCGTCAGTTTGAAGTGTCAGCGGTTTCTTTGGATCAAAGAATGCTAATACTGGACTACGCGTAATGACCGATTTTACCTTGTCCAGTGCTTCGTCCTGAGGTCTGTCCCATGAGAACTCTACATCATGTTTCAGCAAGTCTCGTAAAGGAGCTGGGATTTCTGACAGATTCGGCGCAAACTTGGTTAGGTAGTTCACCATACCAAGAATGGTCTCTAGTTCTTTGCGGTTACGTGGTGCTGGCATCATTTGGATGGCCTCGACCTTGCCTGTGTCAGGTTTCAAACCCTCGACGCTTATGACATGACCGAAATACGGTACTTCAGTCAGTCCGAACTTACATTTCTCTGCGTTCATTTTAATGCCACTTGACCGTGCTCGGGTCAGAACATTGCGTAAGTTTCTGTCATGTTCTGCTTTATCCTTACCAAATATAAGAATGTCGTCCACTATCACGAGAACTCCATTACGACCCTCAAATGTTTCGTCAATTTTCATTTGAAACTCGTCTTGTGCCACTTTGATGCCAAATGGCATGCGTAAGAAACGGTAGTAGCGACCGAATGGTGAGTTGAACACCGTGTAATATGACGACTTGTCGTCAAGGCGAATACTCCAATATCCTGATTTTGCGTCAAGGACGCTGAAAACTGACGCACCCGAAAGTTGAGAAATGACGTCATCCAATGTTCGAGTGGGATAATGTGGACGTAATAGTGCCTCGTTTAGCATTTTCGGGTCTAGGCATATTCTCAAGTGGCCAGATCTCGGTTTCTCGACCACAACGAGCGAATTAACCCACTCTGTAGGTCGTGTGACCTTGGAGATAATTGCCTGTTTTTCCATGTTCTGGAGCTCGGATTTCAAACGAGATTTCATTACAAGTGGCACGCGCCGCGGCGGATTGATAACAGGTACAACGTCCGGCTTCAAGTGTAGTTTACATGTACCGGGAAATAAGCCAACTCCCTGGAAAACGTCCTTAAACTCTGTAATGACGTCCGCTGTACGGTCCGTCTCAGTCTGTGCGTCAGTCCGGGCATTGTCGGCTGTGTCAAGTGAGTATATCAGCTTGATGAGACCTAGCTCTATGGACGTGTTAAGACTGAGGAGGCGTGGTGCGTTTGTGTCTACCACGTAGAACACGGGCTTGGCTGACTCTGCATTGTGCAAGCAATGTAGTGTAATACTGCCATGACATGCAGTTGATTACCCGTATATGATGATAACTGTTTACGAGGGGCTGCTAATGGGTGTTTGATATTCAAATCATAGAACATTTGTTTTGGTATGATGTTGACTTGCGACCCAGTGTCGATCTTAAATTTCATTTGTTTATTGGATGGACCAAGTGTAACATGTGCAAACGCTTGATCAGGCTTAGAGGTAGAAACAAAAGAAGTTGTTACCGTGTCAACATAGAAGTTTGAGCCTTCTTCGCCAGATGAACATGAATCGTCTTGGTCAACATTAACTCCTATTACGTTTTGTACCGATGTGCACATGTCTTTAAAGTGATTAAGTTTGCCACATTTGTAACATGTTTTTCCTCTTGCAGGGCACTGTTCGCGTGAATGCTTATAGTCTATAATTTAAAGGCATGAAAAGGGGGTAGATGTGCGTTTTCGTGATGAAAGCAAGAAACTTTGCATACAACCATTTTGAAGTATTCTGAATCCAAAAAAAAAAGGAGACAGTCTCGATTTTGCCTAGAACATGTTTTTCCTCTTGCAGGGCACTGTTCGCGTGAATGCTTATCATCACCACAGTTCTTACACTGGTTTCGTCCTCGCGGGTTGGTCTTTTTCTTCTGTGACGGCATCCGTGGCGTCATTGGATTGAACTTTGGCTGCACGTGCGCTCTGTAGCGATCGTAGTAGGTATTCAGCAGTTTTTTGTCAGCATCTGATATGCCTGTCCATGTGCTATGGATTTCTCTACCTTGATCGCCAACCCAAAGCAAGAGATATGACACCTGTTCTTCTTCGGATTTCGATTTGAGCGGTCCCGTAAACACCAGTTTGACGTGCTGCTCAAATTTATCCCATGTATCCGGTAGGTTTGTATCGTCCCAGCGCATCACAGGCGGTGGAATTCCAGCTAGCTCCATGTTTGGTAATCACTTTGTGACGTGTATTAATCCTTTTTGAGTTCAACTGTGACTCAATTCTTTAAAATCCCTTTTTCTGACATCATGCTATATTGTGTTGTAGTATTGTGTCCTTGACAATCAAGTCGTGGATGTCTCAAGTAAGAGCAATATGTTCTCTCTAATACTATTTAATATGGTGTGTGGCTTCAGCCGCTGTGAGAGCTATATATACATACAGGATAGATTACATGGTATAGAATGGCTACATGTCTAAGCAAATACAATATGTTACATCCAGTATCCAGTAATTTCTCGCTTTCGTTACTATTGGTGCAAGAGTAAACGTTCATGTGCTGGCTATCAGAAAAATGGCTTGCTTGGTACAGCCACTATCCAGATAGCCATTACAGGTGGCATGTCCAGTCTGTTGCGGTCCATTCACACTATTTAACTACCATTATAACGGTTTACCTAAGGAGTGCCAGATAGTAATCACTCCCGTCCTGCATTTAAACCCATGCATACTGATAATGTTCCCTAAATGTTTCAGCAGTGCTGTTTAATTCAAGAATAATGAAGATATTTATTGAGTATTTTCAGCCACGGCCTTTAAAATGAACTCAATGTTGAGTTTCAAATACATTGTGTAATAAATAATGGAATTATATTATTAATGCAATACATGTACTATCTGTTTATACGCCCGTTCGAAAAAAATAGAAGACGTATTTGTATTCACCTTGTACGGACGGGCCGGCACAGCTTGTCCAAGAAATAACTAGAGTGCTACTTGACGGACCGTGACCAACTTAGGCATGCATGTTTATCACGACAGGACGAAGACCCTTATTGATTTTCAAAAGTTGATGACGACTTATCTCCCCTTGATGGACAGTTTTTAATTTTCGCATTCTGTAACCTTTTCCACGCAATAACTCAAGTTCCACTTGACACATCTGAACCACCAAATTCAGCATGTATACATGTTCATCATGGCAAGACGAAGAATCACATTGATTTTCAAAACTATCGAATTATTAATGTCCCCTTGGTGGCTATTTGTTATGTTCGCCTTCTATGTCATTGTCCAGGCAATAACGCAAGTTATGCTTACCACATCTTAACCAAATTCGGTATACATATGCAAGAGGGAATTGATCGATTTTCCAAAACAAAATAATGAGCTATTTCCGCTTAATGGCTATTTTTAATTTTCGCGTTCTGTATCTTTGTCCTCGTGACCACACGTTCTACTTGTCTATTATGGCAAAAAACAAACAAACAACCTATTGACCCCCCCCCCCCCATGCGTGTTATCTCCCCTCGTTTACTGGCTATGCCTCGACGAGCGTATATTATGACCTACGGCACTCTTGTTTTATGTTATGTATTTAGCCGTAACATATTGGCTGATATTTGAAGACCAGAAAATAGATGGTGTTTCATTTGGCTGTACATGTCTGTATTTTACAGGAGACGATGAAATGTGCGAGATTGACCAAGAACCAAAGAAGGACAAGACTATGGCACTACGTAGACAACTTCTGCCAGCTCTGCCAAACGTGCCTTCACTTCATGGGATTCGACCCTGTTAATCCGACCTAAAATGACAATAGCTGTTGACAGGATTGTCACAATCAATATGTTGTAGTCACTGCATTTCTATTCAACAGAGATAGTAATGTTCTATTCTATTGCTGATGAAAGCAATACCGTTTTACTCCAAATGCTGCTGTATGGAAGCGTCCTGGTGCCAATACTAAAATATATGTATCTCCTAGGAGGTACTATCTCCTAATTGGTATACTAACTCATGATTAGGAGATAATAAGTCATAATTGGGAGTTAGTATAACCTAAATAGGATTTAGTGTCTCCTAATTAGGAGATACTAAGGAGATTTTTTCGCATTGACACATATAATAAGTCCTAATTAGGAGATAGTAAGTCATACTTATGAGATACTAACTCTTAATTAGGAGATAATAAGTCCTAATTATGAGTTACTATCCAATTAGGAGATAAAAAGTACTTTATCATTGGCACCAGGACGCTTCCATAGTTGTGTCATGCCGATTTAAATAAAACAAATCACCACATGTGGCTAAGTTAATGTGTTTACATTCTTATATTTCAGCAACGTTCTCTCGTTTTAGAGTTCATGTGGCACTAATGTACATTGTATGAAAACGTGGTCGTGATGACGTTGTTTATGAACATGTTCTTGACATGCAGTGTGTGATTTTACGTTGTGATCTGTGCTTCAAGAAAACTTTGAACATATGTGACATAAAAATCACTACGTGAAATTTTATGTCAATGTATGTTGTCATACAATGTAACATCACTACGTCAAATCTACACGAAGAACACGTTTCTGGATAACGCTGTACCAACGTTAAAATTATGACAATGATACAATGTAAAATCACTACGTGAAATCTACGACAGGATAACTTTCTTAAAATATGTTGTACCAACGTTATTATGCCAACGCTTCGGGAATGTTGTTGCAATGCGTAAATTCCCTACGTTGTATCAATGTCATTATGCCGAACGTTTTGTGAATGTTGTCATAAAACGTAAAATCCCTAAGCATGCTAAGTGAAATCTACGTGAGAAAAACTTTCCCAATTTATGTTGTGCCAACATCATTATGCCAACGTATTGTGAATGTTGAATTAAAACGTAAAATCACTAAGTGAAATCTACGACAGGAACACTTTCCTGAAGTACGTTGTACCAACGTCATTATGACAACGTCTTGTGAATGTCGTCATAAAACGTAAATTCTAATGCACCGACAATAGAAAGCACGCATCTGATTGGTAAATTGAAATCACAGGCTATACAAATGGCTAAGTTAAAAAGGTGATATTTTTGTTAACAAATATTTTTCGGCATAAAAACACCAAGGTGCACATCTTCAATATGTGTAGAAGACGTGTCTATAGTTTCAGAACGATCGACTGAACGGTTTCGGAGGAGTTGTGTACACAAACTATGTACTGTATATAGAATTGTATAGACAAATGTAGAAAAAATGGCTAAGTTAAAAAGGTGATATTTTTGTTAAAAAGTATTTTTTCGGCATAAAAACATCTTCAATATTTGTAGAAGACGTGTGTATAGTTTCAGGTCGATCGACTAAACGGTTTCGGAGGAGTTGTGTACACGAAGTATGCACTTTTTCTGTCAGCCGCCCGCACAGCGGTAAAACATAATACGTACCGTTTTTTTACCCATTTCAAATAGAGATTAACGGGACTTTTTCTAAGACATGTATACATTTATTCAACTGTAATGTTTGTTTTAACAATTGTATTGCTTTTATATGTGTAGTTGCAACAGTTATTTGCTTTTATTCATTTAAAGAAATGCCAACATTTCTGCATTGGGTTCGTGTGATTTTTACAAAGGAATTGTCAACAACTTGTGTCGTCATCAGGCCTAGGATTTCCCTGGATTTACGCATAATTCAGGTGATTACCCATCTGCAATACAGTTTATTATCCTATAGTCATGTATGTGCACATTGGAATTCGTAAAGTTATAGGCTGGTACTGGCATATCGAGTTTGCATTTGAGCACTTTACTAAATTCTTCTGTATTTTGGGCGGGTGGGGTAATAATTTTGGGAATTTGTTGAAGGGCCACCACACTGAAGTCACGTTTGTCAGTCGTCGGTAGATTTTCTTTTCCGCTTTGGGTTGTACAGGTCAATATGGCAGAATGGATAACCGAAAATGTACCGAAATTAATTTGGAAATATTTGCATTCCCCGCCGCTGGCCATTGTTTACAAAAACGCGTAGGGTTACATAAATCTGTCAAGTTGTAAAACACAGACTGGTAAAACGGAGATTTTATATGCTGTGATTTTTCATATTTTATAGGCTATCATTTCAATTGACCAATCAGATGCGTCCTTTCTATTTTCGGTGCATTAGAATATGCACTATAAATTCACAAAAATGGTGTACATGTATATACCTATATTTTCATGGTAAAGTATTACGATTTTGGCATTTATAAAGTTGTTACATGCATACGCTTTCTCTTTATGGAAATTAATTGTCGCCATTACTGAAAAACCTTGTTTTTTAGTATCCGTGCTACTACTATGTGGGATAATTTCTCAGAAATAGTTTCAATACATATGTTTTCAAGGTCGATGATTACAATAAATGAATTTATAAAGTGATGACATGTATGCGTGTTGCCTTTATGTAAATGAGATGCTAATATTAGTATAGTATTATTAGTGTCGTGCATTCTTATGGACTATACACTGCTGGTCCAGGAGTGCACTCACAGTAGTGCCTTATTCAAGACTCCGTAGCCACTGCTGTACACGTGCCATAATAACAATGGTACTGAAGTTATATTATTGCCCCCCCCCCCCCCCACACACACACACTTTCTTTTTGGGGTATACTATATGATAAGCCTTTGTTCATTTACTCATCATCAATGCTTGGATTTTCTCAGTAGTCGTGCAGTTTCTACAAATCCATCTATTGTAGTAACCATAACTTCATAACTACCAATGCACTGACAATTTTAAACTTTGGATTCATTAATAATTAGATAATTTATAGCTGCTGCAATTGCTTCGGTCCGATACCACGCGTTATTCCAGCTCCTCCACATCCTCATCCACAGCATCGGCATCTACCTGATGTACACCTCCCATCCCATCTTCTTTTATAGTGCACATATTGCATCACCCATCGCCAGCTGTACACACGCAATAGATGGCAACGACAGCTGATGTCTGTGGCAGCTACAACACTCTGTTTATCAGCCGCCTTTCACAACATCATCATTCCTAACATATGGTGAAACAGTGAAGCAGGATATGGGGGGCAATGCCATGATGCTCATTGGCTTCACTTTATTCTTCGCATAAATATGGTAGCGTGCCTCACCCATTGAGATTCCTGTTTGCTAACCATTCATAGCTGCGAAGAACCGCTTACCCGTTTCTAGGAGAGCAACTTTAGTGGCGTTTGCTTTACCCAGTACATCAAACAATCCTGGAAATTCGCCATCCTTCAGAGAATTCAAGGCACTGACCATCGCCTTGCTGAATGGGTATGATACAGCGTCACAGCCGCTAAGCGCATGCATGCCCAGTAGCTGCAGACACTTAGATCCCATATGTATACATGTCGCAATGATGTCGATCACCACCCCATTCCAGCGTTCTATCTGGACACTACAGCTAGGAAGTAGTTGCAGCTTCCAGACCCAGCAGACCTGTAGCACAAATACATTTGTATCACCGCTGAGGAACCGGACCACAGCCATGTCCATTTCGGAAGCTTGCCTCATCGTGTGCAAAGCTGCTGTCATCCAGATCATCTATGGATATGTGATCACCCAGATTGAGTATGGATATCACGCGGGTGAGTTCACGCTTGTTGTGCTTATTCTTTAGAATGGCATCACGATTGGGTAAGGGCCTGTTAATGGTCAGATTATAGTCAATAGAACCATCACCTGCACGTCGCATCCGCTCGTGATCTTTGGCTGAGCTATCGTTGTACTTGTCAAATACCAATATCTTCTTGGTGGAAGTAGCGTAAATCGAGAGGCGGCGCTTAATGCTCACAACGATGACGGATACCACTCATCCGTGTTGCCAGACGAGGTGAAAGAAAAGTTGTTGTGCATTCACGATGACAATGTCCGGATCTGGACCTCCAAGTTGTGGTATACCGAGATGATTGGCGAGTGAATATTTGTTTCCTTTCATCAAGCAGCCATACTCGTCGATGATAGAAGGTGAAACAGCATACAACTCGTACTGGAAAATGGGTTTCAGTTGCAACTGTCGTTGTTGCCCGACCAACCAAAGACGGATGAAGATGGCCTCTAGGTCGAATACAGTTTTGCCACCAACCGTCACGCCTCTCTGAAGTTGCTCCATCGACTTGACTGGACTGTATATCTTGGCATGGAAGCGAAACGGCAGAGAGTTGCGGAAGGATGTGGACATTTTCGCTCTAATGCCTAGTGCATCTTCCACATTTAATTCTTTGTCAGCTACCTGACCATTGACAATGCTGTAGAGGACGTCACTCTTGACTTCCAACAGATGGTAATGCCTCGTTAGCTCTGTGGAAATCGGCTTCCAATCGTCACTGTTCAGCTTTCGTCTCTTATCACCTTACCTTCCATTTTATGCTTGCTTGGTGATGATGAGCAGTGCACTTCAACGGAGTACGACTGTTCCATAGCATCATATCGGGATGAATCAATCCATTCAGTGAACACCTCAGGTGACAGCGTCAGGCCCTTCAAACCACCCTTTCCCGTCTCGATAGCAGTTTGTTCTTCCAATACATGCTCTCCAGCGATGATATCTCGATGTGCATCTGCTGGCAACAATTGCGCATCTCTAGCAGGTGGCGTAGTGGCGTACCGAGCGTAGTGAACATGGCATGCACTGAAGAAGTACGGCAATATCCGGTCCAAATAAAGCTGCTGGAAGTGCCAGTATTCAGCCCTCTCTGCGCGAAGGAACTGGTGAACCAATAGCATAAGTTTCACAAGAGTATCCACCTAGTGCATACCTGTTGGATGATGTCGTACTCCTTCTACATACTCATTGAAGTTTTTTCACCGTTTTGGAGGCAGTGTTACAACAGGGCAGCCGTCACTATGCGGAATGCCCTATTGGCACGCACCCATACATTCCCATTTATAATCACCGGCAGACCACTAAATGCTGCACTAACTAGAACATACAAACCAGACCCCTTCACCAGTGTCCCAATGCAACCCAAAAAATACATAATAATGTGCATTGCCCCTGGACGAAGATTCACATCGTCAAACCTAGCCTGCTCCCACCATTTGATCTGTCGGGCAATCATGTACAATTGCATATCAATGGAAAGATTTGCATACGTCATGCCTAGGTCACATATGGTTTTCTTCATGCATAGCAGTGATGTGATGACGGTATCAGGGTGAGCTGGTGGTGCATGTATGAGTAGGCCCATCAGGTACACTTGGTGTCACTTGTCCCTGGCCAATTGGTTGTTTAAGCCGTACCAATCCAGACTATGGTCTGGTGAAAGTGAATTCGGCCACTGGGCGTCCTTGAGCTCTGCAGCAACAAAACTCTCAACCCTGGCACATGCATTCGTGTACGTGATTCCTGAAGAAATATAAATTGCAGAAGGGTTAATTGGGCCAGTATAGTGCTGAAGTGGCACATACTGGTCCTAAGAGATTGTACAACGGTCTTCCGCAGTCGTGGGATCACAAGATTCATATCTCCAGGTCGATCGCTAGCACTACCCATTTCTACGATGCCAGCGGGATGCTGTTGGAATTCCTGAGCCATGGCATGTGTCTCTCTACGTCCATTGGGAGTTTAAGCTAGAAGATCAATATTGTCAAACCACCCGAAGATTGGCCACACACTTCTCATCAAACCCATTGCCTGATGTAGATCACGACCGCTGTCGCCCACGAATTTGGCAGCTGATTTGCGAAACCTTATCACCTCATCATATGATACTAAGAATCTGTGATCCTGTAGAAGTTTGATCATCTCGGAAGTGCCATGTCTGTGATGAAGCTGCACTGCCATGTCCAGCGTTGTCTGGTTCCTAGTGCCGGTGATGTGACCTTGTACAGATTGGGCTAGGCTGAGAGACTTCTGTGCCACTGTGCCACAGGAAACTAATTATGAGACTATGTTCAGCAGTGTTGCGCTGGTCTGTTTCAGTGTGTTATTGTATGTGAATTCTCTCAGATCATAATTCGCATTACCGTACTGTACGGCTGGAGCCTCACTCCTGATCTGCCGAACAACAGAGTCTACACTCTCCTCATATATCTGTTCAACAGCGAGGTCATGTACATCCCGTATTTCACATGTAAGGAAGGGGGAACATCTCAAAATCAGAACTGAATATTTACATCAAGAAACACACATATTCGGGCCTGAAATGAGAATAACCTGATCTGGTGCCAGGTCTTCACCACACCAGAATCATTTAGCCCCATCCCTTAAAGGTAATAGGATTAGCCATAATCCTACTACTCTTATACAGGGTATAACAAACTCTCACATACATAATCAGGTAGCCTGATATTCCGGAAAGGATGAACCCCATCGTTAAATTACCCTTGGCATGCATCCAACTAACCACCCGCTACAGAGCTGTGAAAGTTGAGTTTTATGTATTGGTGGCCATTAATAATCCTCGCAGAAAGGATCCAAAATGCTAAAAATAAATAAATTATTTGAAATGTTTGCATGTAGTCACTTTATAAACAAGAGGGCCATGATGGCCCTAATTCGCTCACCTGACTCCATGAACACCAGAGGAGAATGTGACATTGAGTTCATGTGTTTTAAACAAATTGTGCTATTTTTAGATGGCGGTCATCTTGGATTAAGCGATGACTCATTTTACCAAATCTGAAAATGCTTCACCCAAGGATCTTAACTTCCTATGAAGTTTGGCCAGCATCGGCCATGTGGTTCCTGAGAAAAAGACGTTCAAAATCTTGAATAAATGGACCTTTTGGTGGCCATCATGGATGACATAATCATCCGATTCCGACAAATATTGCACCAGAGCAATCGCCTCATCGATACCTTCAATTTTATATATGACATGAGCATATTCGGTCAAAAATAAAATTTGACCCCAATTTGACCACACAGGCCACGCCCATTTTTGACCCCGGGGTCACCATTTTAACAACTTTGAAAGAGCATTGTACATCGATCATTCCTACCAAGTTTCGTCGAAATCCGGCTAGCGGTTCATGAGAAGTTTTTTTAAGAATTTATACTATTTTTAGACGGCGGCCATCTTGAATTAGCGATGACCTCCATTTTAACTAATCTGAAAAGGCTTCACCCATGGACCATAACTTTGAAGTTTGGCTACCATGGGCCAAGCGGTTCATGTGAAGAAGAATTTTGAAATCTCTAATAAAAGAACGACCTTTTGACCTTTCGGCGGCCATCTTGGATGACATAACAATCCGATTTCGACAAAAATTGCACCAGAGTGATCTAATTGCCTAATTGATACCATTCAATTTTCATAAAAATATTTGACAATTTGACCCCACGAGCCACGCCCATTTTTGATCCCGGGTCACCATTTTAACAACTTTGAAAGAGCATTGTACATCGATCATTCCTACCAAGTTTTGTCGAAATCCGGTTGGCGGTTCTTGAGAAGATTTTTGAAGAATTTGTGCTATTTTTAGACGGCGGCCATCTTCGATTACGTAATGACGTCATTTTAACAATTTTGTAATCCCCCTACCTAACATGACCATGAAATTTGGTGACTATAGGCCCAATGGTTACCGAGGAGAAGACGTTTGAAAATGTTCACGGACGACGACGGACGACGACGGGACGAGACAATGTGGTCTGTCGGCACATGAATGCCCCCGCTGGCAGCCAAAGAAAACAGGGCATATTTGAATGTGGATTTGTCACAGGGTGGCAGAGGACCATTGGAGCAATGCGTGTGTGAAATGTGAAGCAGATCCGAGCAAGGAAACAGAAATTATAAGCCATTTACCCAGCGTTAAGGTTTTGAACGCACCAAGTCTGTGACCTTGACCCTGGGCTTTGCGGGGACGGCACGAATGTGGATTTGTCACAGGGTGGCAGAGGACCATTGGAGCAATGCGTGTGTGAAATGTGAAGCAGATCCGAGCAAGGAAACAGAAATTATAAGGCATTTACCCAGCGTTAAGGTTTCGAACGCACCAAGTCTGTGTACCTTGATCCTGGGCTTAGCGGAGGCGGCACAAATGTGGGATTTGTCACAGGGTGGCAGAGGACCATTGGAGCAATGCGTGTGTGAAATGTGAAGCAGGTCCGAGCAAGGATACAGAAATTATAAGGCATTTACCCAGCGTTACGGTTTCGAACGCACCAAGTCTGTGACCTTGACCTTGGGCTAAGAGGGGGTGGCACGAATGTGGATTTGTCACACAGGGTGGCAGAGGACCATTGGAGCAATGCGTGTGTGAAATGTGAAGCAGATCCGAGCAAGGAAACAGAAATTATAAGGCATTTACCCAGCGTTAAGGTTTCGAACGCACCAAGTCTGTGACCTTGACCCTGGCTTAGCGGGGGCGGCACGAATGTGGATTTGTCACAGGGTGGCAGAGGACCATTGGAGCAATGCGTGTGTGAAATGTGAAGCAGATCCGAGCAAGGAAACAGAAATTATAAGGCATTTACCCAGCGTTAAGGTTTCGAACGCACCAAGTCTGTGACCTTGACCCTGGGCTTAGCGGGGCGGCACGAATGTGGATTTGTCATAGGGTGGCAGCGGACCATTGGAACAATGCGTGTGTGAAATGTGAAGCAGATCCGAGCAAGGAAACAGAACTTATAAGGCATTTACCCAGCATTAAGGTTTCGAACGCACCAAGTCTGTGACCTTGACCTTGGCTTAGCGGGGGCGGCACGAATGTGGATTTGTCACAGGGTGGCAGAGGACGATTGGAGCAATGCGTGTGTGAAATGTGAAGCAGATCCGAGCAAGGAAACAGAAATTATAAGGCATTTACCCAGCGTTAAGGTTTCGAACGCACCAAGTCTGTGACCTTGACCCTGGGCTTAGCGGGGGTGGCACGAATGTGGATATATCACAGGGTGGCAGAGGACCATTGGAGCAATGCGTGTGTGAAATGTGAAGCAGATCCGAGCAAGGAAACAGAAATTATAAGGCATTTACCCAGCGTTAAGGTTTCGAACGCACCAAGTCTGTGACCTTGACCCTGGGCTTAGCGGGGGCGGCACGAATGTGGATTTGTCACAGGGTGGCAGAGGACCATTGGAGCAATGCGTGTGTGAAATGTGAAGCAGATCCGAGCAAGGAAACAGAAATTATAAGGCATTTACCCAGCGTTAAGGTTTCGAACGCACCAAGTCTGTGACCTTGACCCTGGGCTTAGCGGGGGCGGCACGAATGTGGATTTGTCACAGGGTGGCAGAGGACCATTGGAGCAATGCGTGTGTGAAATGTGAAGCAGATCCGAGCAAGGAAACAGAAATATAAGGCATTTACCCAGCGTTAAGGTTTCGAACGCACCAAGTCTGTGACCTTGACCCTGGGCTTAGCGGGGGCGGCACGAATGTGGATTTGTCACAGGGTGGCAGAGGACCATTGGAGCAATGCGTGTGTGAAATATGAAGCAGATTCGAGCAAGGAAACAGAAATTATAAGGCATTTACCCAGTGTTAAGGTTTCGGTTAAGTTAAGGTACGTACGTACGTACGTACGGACGCCGGTAACACTATATGCCCCCCTCACCATTCGGTGGCGGGGGCATAAAAAGTTGCCCAAGGTTGTCAAGAGGACAACCAAGCTGACTTGCTCCAAGGTACCCATATGAATGTAAATCCACCAAAGAACCGTGTACTATAGACAATTCATAGGTCCGACATGTAATTCATAAGCTCTGGAAAAACAAAGAATAGACACAGCTTCGATGAGTGTGGGTTTCTATTGGCAATCACATTAAAAGTAAACATTAACTTGAAATTATATTGCACAGCATATGCAAAGTATAAATATGTTTGTTATATATGCTGTATTAGTATTTTAAATAAATGGAGGGTCATTACCGTTACATTTTGTCATTACCGACCGTTCCATAAATCATTTCCGTTACACCCATATTTTTGGAGGCTGTGCTATTAACTAGATTGGTCAGTAAGCGAAGCTTACGGAATACCCCCCGCGTGGGCCCAGGTACCCCTAAATATGTAAAATTGTCCAAGTGTGGGCTTGTGACCTTGACTCTGGGCTTAGCGGGGGCGGCACGAACGTGAATGTGAAGCAGATCCGAGCAAGGAAATAGAAGTTATAACCGATATCTCCGATGTTAAGTTTTGTAAAGAGACTAAGTATGTGATCTTGACCTTGTGATCAGCGGGGATATGTCACAGCATGATAGTAGAGCCTTAGAGGAATGCATGCATGAAGTATTAAGAATTTTATATGAAGTTATAACATATTTCTCTGATGTTAAGTTTTGTAAAGAAACCATGTATTTGACCTTGACCTTGGGATGAGCGGGGGTTGGACGGTCGTGGATTTGGCACAGCATGGTAGTAGAGCCTTACAGGAATGCATGTGTGAAATATTAAGCATTTTAGATGAAGGAAATAGAAGTTATAACAATATTTCTCTGATGTTAAGTTTTGTAAAGAGACTAAGTATTTGACCTTGACCATGGGATCAGCGGGGGTTTGAATGCATGTATGAAATATCAAGGCGTTCCATGAAAGGAAACAGATGTTAAGATATTTGCCCCAACGTTAAGTTTATGAATGTGCTATGTTAGTGTCATCGACCTTGGGGAAAGGGGTGGGGTTGGGTCATGGATTTGCTGTAGCACAATGGAGGATCATCAGATGAATGCATGTATGCAATATCAAAGCGTTCCCTGTACCGAAACAGAAGTTACACAACATTTAACCTAACGTTAAGTTTATGAACATGCTACGTTTGTGACCTTGACCTTGGGGTAAGGGTTGGGTGGTGGGTTGTGGATTTGCTACAACATGATAGAGGGTCATCTGAGGAATGCATGTATGAAATATCAAGGCGTTCCATGAAAGGAAACAGATGTTATAAGACATTTACCCCAAAGTTAAGTTTATGAATGTGCTAAGTTTGTGACCTTGACCCTGGGGTAAGGGTTGGGCGGTGGGTCATGAATTTGCTATAGCACGATAGAGTATCATCAGATGAATGCATGTCTGAAATATCAAGGCGTTCCATGAAAGGAAACAGATGTTATAAGACATTTACCCCAACGTCAAGTTTATGAATGTGCTATGTTTATGACCTTGACCATGGGGAAAGGGGTGGGGGTGGATCATGGATTTGCTATAGCACGATGGAATATCATCATATGAATGAACGTATGAAATATCAAGTTGTTCCCTGTAAAGAAACAGAAGTTATAAAAAGACATTTACTCCAACGTTAAGTTTATGATGTTGATCTTGGGGAAATGGGGGGGGGTGGGGGGGTGGGGGGGTCATGGATTTGCTGTAGCACAATAGAGGATCATCAGATGAATGCATGTATGAAATATCAAAACGTTCCCTGTAAAGAAACAGAAGTTACACAACATTTACCCCAACGTTAAGTTTATGAATATGCTAAGTTTGTGACCTTGACCTTGGAGCAAGGGTCGGGTGGTGGGTTGTGGATTTGCAACAGCATGATAGAGGGTCATCTGAGGAATGCATGTATGAAATATCAAGGCGTTCCATGAAAGGAAACAGATGTTATAAGAGATTTACCCCAACGTTAAGTTTATGAATGTGCTCAGTTTGTGACATTGACCTTGTGGTAAGGGGTGGGTCATGGATTTGCTATACATGTAGCACAATAGATTATCATCAGATTAATGCATGTATGAAATATCAAGGCGTTCCATAAAAGGAAACAGATGATATTTACCCCAACGTTATTTTTAAGTTTATGAATGTGCTAAGTTTGTGACCTTGACCTTGGGGAAAGGTGTGGGAGGTGGGTCATGGATTTGCTATAGTACGATAGAGTTTCATCAGATGAATGCATGTATGAAATATGAAGGTATTCCCTGTAAATAAACAGAAGTTACACAACATTTACCCCAACGTTAAGTTTATGAATGTGCTAGGTTTGTGACCTTGACCTTGGGGTAACGGGTGGGTGAGGAGTAGTGGCTTTGCTACAGCATGATAGAGGGTCATCTGAGGAATGCATGTATGAAATATCAAGGCGTTCCATGAAAGAAAACAGATGTTATAAGACATTTACCCCAACGTTAAGTTTATGAATGTGCTAAGTTTGTGACCTTGACCTTGAGGTAAGGGATGGGCGGTGGGTCATGGATTTGCAATATCACGATAGAGTATCATCAGATAAATCCATGTATGAAATATGAAGGCGTTCCCTGTAAATAAACCAAAGTCACACAACATTTACCCCAACGTTCAGTTTATGAACATGCTAAGTTTGTGACCTTGACCTTGGGGTAAGGGTTGGGTGGTGGATCGTGGATTTGCTACAGCATGAGAGGGTCAGAAGATGAATGCATGTATGAAATATGAAGGCATTCCCTGCAAATAAACAGAAGTTACACAACATTTACCCCAACGTTAAGTTTATGAACAAGCTAAGTTTGTGAACTTGACTTTGGGGCAAGGGTTGGGTGGTGGGTCATGGATTTGCTACAGCATGATAGAGGATCATCTGAGGAATGCATGTATGAAATATCAAGGTGTTTCATGAAAGGAAACAGAAGTTATAAGACATTTACCCAACGTTAAGTTTATGACCTTGACCTTGGGGTAAGGGTTGGGTGGTGGGTCATGGATTTGCTACAACATAATAGAGGGTCATCTGAGGAATGCATGTATGAAATATCAAGGTGTTCCAAAGGGCCTGAGGTATCTAGGGGGTTCCTGCATTCTCCGCAATGGCTGAGCTTCTAACTGTGACCTACCATACCCGATTTTCTTTGTTTTTTTGCTGAAAAAGAGGATCTCGAGGCTGGGCGGGGGGGGGGGGGGAGGGGGGGGGGGGTCGTCAGACCGCTCCGACCCCCCACCCCCACCCCCCCCTGGCTACGGGCATGTTTATTGAGAATGCAGCCTAATCTCAATAAATGTAAATCCATCAAATTTCCAGATTCTAAATTTGCACTTACAAACATTTTAGTCATACAAAGCTTAGTGAAACGGCCCCCGGTACAGTATGGGGCGAGTGCCAAAAGTTCAGCACTAAAATTACAATAAACAAGTGCCAACAGTTACAAAATATGCTTGTCGTGACAGCTGCCAGGAATTTATTACACAAACTCTATACACTATACAGGATTGTATGCAAAAGTGTGGGACATTGGCTATTAAAGTAGAAACTCAAAAGGCCGTATTTTTTGGGAGAAAAAACAATGTTTTCATTCAACAAAAATAAATAGTGCACATGTTCAATATGTGGAGAAGACATGAGTAAAGTTACAGATCGAATGACAGAAAGCTGTCAGAGGAGTTGATGCCCTAATTCGCTCACCCGACTCCATGAACACCAGAGGAGAATGTGACATTGAGTTCATATGTTTTAAAAAAATTGTGCTATTTTTAGATGGCGGTCATCTTGGATTAAGCGGTGACTCTCATTTTCCCAAATCTGAAAATGCTTCACACAAAGATCTTAACTTACTATGAAGTTTGGCCAGCATCGACCATGTGGTTCCTGAGAAAAAAACGTTCAAAATCTCGAATAAATGGACCTTTTGGCGGCCATCATGGACGACATAATCATCCGATTCCGACAAATATTGCACCAGAGCAATCGCCTCATCGATACCTTCAATTTGATATTTGACATGAGCATATTCGGTCAAAAATAAAATTTGACCCCAATTTGACCCCCACAGGCCATGCCCATTTTTGACCCCGGGTCACCATTTTAACAACTTTGAAAGAGCGTTACTACCAAGTTTCGTCAAAATCCGGCCAGACGGCGGCCATCTTGGATAAACGATGACCTCCATTTTAACAAATCTGAAAAGGCTTCACCCATGGACCATAACTTTTAAGTTTGGCTACCATGGGCCAAGCGGTTCATGTGAAGATGAATTTTCAAATCTCTAATAAAAGAAGAACCTTTTGACCTTTCGGCGGCCATCTTGGATGACGTCAACATCCGATTTCGACAAAAAAATGCACCAGAGTGATCGCCTCGTTGATACCTTCAATTTGATACATGACATGACCATATTCGGTCAAAAATTAAATTTAACCCCAATTTGACCCCACGGGCCACGCCTATTTTTGACCCCGGGGTCACCATTTTAACAACTTTGAAAGAGCATTGTACATCGATCATTCCTACCAAGTTTTTGTGAAATCCGGTAGGCGATTCTTGAGAAGATTTTTGAAGAATTTGTGCTATTTTTAGACGGCGGCCATCTCGTATTACGTAATGACGTCATTTTAACAATTTTGCAATCACCCTACCTAAGGACCATGACCATGAAGTTTGGTGACTATAGGCCCAATGGTTACCGAGGAGAAGACATTTGAAAATGTTCACGGACGACGACGGACAATATGTGTGAAATATTAAACATTTTGGATGAAAGAAATAGAAGTTATAACAATATGTCTCTGATGTTAAGTTTTGTATGTAAAGAGATTTGGCACAGCATGGTAGTAGAGCCTTACAGGAATGCATGTGTGAAATATTAAGCATTTTGGATGAATGAAATAGAAATTATAACAATATTTCTCTGATGTTAAGTTTAGTGACAGACGGACGGACGGACGGACGGACGGACGGACGACCTGACTCCAGTATACCTCCCCCCCCCCCCCACACACAACTCGTTGCGGGGGTATAATAAGTTGTCAGAGGAGTGAGTCGATTACACAAAATATATACCTTATACAGGATTATATGCAAAAGTGAGAAAAAAATGTCTATTAAGTTGAAAAGGCCGTATTTTTGTGAAAAACATTTTTTTTCGCAATAAAAACACCATGGTGCACATAGTCAATATGTGCAGAAGACATGTGTAAGTTTTCAGATCAATTGACAGAAAGCTGTCAGCGGAGTTGATTTATTGGTACACAAACTCTATACCCTATACACGATTGTATGCAAAAGTGCAGAAAAAAGTTAAAAGGCCGTATTTTTGTGAAAATATAATTTTTCGTCATAAAAAAACACCATGGAGCACATGTTCAAAATCTGCAGAAGACGTGTGTAAAGTTTCAGATCAATTGACTGAAAGCTGTTGGAGGTGTCGATTACACAAAATATGCAGTGAATTGTGAAATTAAGCAATCTATTTTTAGCATTGGTGACCTTGAGAGGACGAAGCTCACCGTCAACAGGCATGTTCACCCAATTGATATCAACACACTTCTGAAGTTTCATGAAGATAGTGCAAGTGGTATATGACGTATTCTCCAAACAATGAATTTCTGCCCATCACCCACCGCCCGCCCACCTGCCAAACATCAAAACATAATGTGTGATACTAAAGTGATGGGTGTAACACATATTTGACCTTGAACTTGAGCACAGCGGCTGGCTGCATTGGTGGTCAATAGAATGAGAATATGGATAATAATGAATAAGTTTAAAGAAGTTTCAAGCCAATCAGACTTAAGGCAACAGAGATAGTAGGTACCTGAAAACTTGAATGCAACTCTCGGACAGACGAACAAACGGTCAAGCTAGAGACTATAATTTATGTATCCCGAAAGTCTTTTTGGGGTACATACAAAAATTGATGCAATTGTGGTGGAGATGGACAGACATACAGACAGACACACTATATACCACTGGCTCTTCCAGAAAGGGGGCTTAAAATGTAGGTGGAAGCGCCAGTATAGCACGAATGTGGCTGTGAGAAATGGGGCTTATGTGTTTTGCAACTAGTGTAGATCCAGTCCAGTTTGCATTCACACAGTCTGATCAGGATCTGCACTGTTTGCCATTCCATCAATAAAGGAGTCATGCTTCTGACAAGCAAATATGGATAGTTATCGGGCTACAGGAGTGTGCTATATGAACAGGAGAACCTACACTGGTCACAAATCCCATCAGCCCCATTTCTCCAGTCACAGCCATACTATGGTCAACAAGGTTTGTTTGTTTGTTTGTGTGTTGGGGTTTAACGGCCTATCAACAGCTAAGGTCATTTAAGGCCGGGTCAATGGGTTTAGTACTAAATCCCATATATTACATGTACAAGCATGTTCAAGTACATGTACAAATGGGGGAAAATCCAAAAATCAGAACTGAACATTCACAATAAACAAGAGTGCCGTAAGTCACAAAATACGCCCGTCAAAGATGGGCCAGACAGTGAAGATGTAGAAATGTGAAGCTGTCACTAAGGCAAGAAACATTAATGAGAATTTGAAACTCTATAGCATTATTTCTTCCTCTCGTTGAGCTAAACAGGTATACTAATTTAGGTAGAGATGTGTAAAGTAGAAATTATATAGAATTGGATACAAATATGTGGAAAAAAGTTTATTTTTGTTAAAAAATATTTTTTCGGCATAAAAACACCAAGGTGCACATCTTCAATATGTGTAGAAGACGTGTGTATAGTTTCAGATCGATCGAATGAACGGTTTCAGAGGAGTTGTGTACACAAAAAATGTAGAAAAAATGGCTAAGTTAAAAAGGTGATATTTTTGTTAAACAATATTTTTTCGGCATAACAACACCAAGGTGCACATCTTCAATATGTGTAGAAGACGTGTGTATAGTTTCAGATCGATCGCTTGAACGGTTTCAGAGGAGTTGTGTACACAAACTCTGTACCATATATAGAATTGTATACAAAAATGTAGAAAAAATGGCTAAGTTCGGTCAAAATCTGACGGTGTAGTAGGCGACTCAAAACTAAACTAAAATTAAATAAATGCTAGTAAATAACAAAAACAAATATATATATATATATAAAACCCAATTAACAACACAAAATCAGCAACCAAGGTTATCTTGATAGGTTAATATAGCATTCTGATACAGCACACTAACATAGGTTGAGGGTGGCACGTCAAATACCATACCGTCAGAAATCACTTTCTTTTTCTCTTCTCTTCTCTTCTCTTCTCGATGGCGATTAGGTAGGATTGTGACTAAATGTGACTATAAGTTAATTACGTAGAGCACACTTGCTAGACATTAGTGACTCAGATAGTACACCCGCCACTTCATTTCATTTGACCAGTCCGTATGCCACTCAAAACGCACAAATCACGTAAACTAGTATGGGTTCCCCTCAATCATCTATAATCGATACCCAGCCATACTATATCACACACATATAAGCTGATGGGTGCTATAGGAGGCCTAAAATTATAGGTACCATACCTGCATAGATTCTTCTATATTTGACGCACATTTTTGGAGCCTGAATTATAAATGCAAGATTTATCAAAATTCGGAAATATAAACCAGACCGACGACCATCGGCCTGCTTCTTTACTGGGCTATATATCCCGGGTATGGAAGGTGTCCGAGCCAATTCCCACCCTTAAATATGAGCCAAATGAATGAAAATGTAGAAAAAATGGCTAAGTTAAAATGGCGATATTTTTCTTAAAAAATATTTTTTCGGCATAAAAATACAAAGGTGCACATCTTCAATATATGTAGAAGACGTGTGTATAGTTTCAGATCGATCGCCTGAACGGTTTCAGAGGAGTTGTGTACACAAACTATGTACCCTATATAGAATTGTGTACAAAAATGTAGAAACTAGATGGCCGCGGCCTGCATGTCGCGCCTTGTGGCGAGGCATGGACACTGAAAAAAGAGATATAGTATAACAAAAAACTTTAACCAAAAAACTTAACCAAAAAACTTAACCAAAAACTTCAAAGTAATTTGACCTTGACATTGGGCACAGGGGCCGCACGGAAGGGGGGTAGAATGAAAATAATATAGATGTGATAACACCCATGTGAAGTTTCAAGGTAATGGGCAAAGCAGTTGCAGAGATATAGTAAAACGAAAAACTTTAACCAAAAAACTTAACCAAAAATTTAACCAAAAACTTTAACCAAAAAAGTTAACCAAAAACTTCAAAGTAATTTGACCTTCACATTGGGCACAGGGGCCGCACGGGAGGGGGGGGGGGGGTAGAATGAAAATATAGATGATGATAAACACCCATGTGAAGTTTCAAGGTAATGGGCAAAGCAGTTGCAGAGATATAGTATAACGAAAAACTTTAACCAAAAAACTTAACCAAAAAACATTAACCAAAAAACTTAACCAAAAACTTTAACCAAAGAACTTAACCAAAAAATTCAAAGTAATTTGACCTTGACATTGGGCACAGGGGCCGCACGGGAGGGGGGTAGAATGAAAATATAGATGATGATAAACACCCATATGAAGTTTCAAGGTAATGGGTAAAGCAGTTGCAGAGATATAGTATAACGAAAAACTTTAACCAAAAAACTTAAGCAAAAAACTTAACCAAAAACTTTAACCAAAAAACTTAACCAAAAACTTCAAAGTAATTTGACCTTGACATTGGGCACAGGGGCCGCACGGGAGGGGGGTAGAATGAAAATATAGATGATGATAAACACCCATGTGAAGTTTCAAGGTAATGGGCAAAGCAGTTGCAGAGATATAGTATAACGAAAAAATTTAACCAAAAAACTTAACCAAAAAACTTTAACCAAAAAACTTAACCAAAAACTTTAACCAAAGAACTTAACCAAAAAATTCAAAGTAATTTGACCTTGACATTGGGCACAGGGGCCGCACGGGAGGGGGGTAGAATGAAAATATAGATGATGATAAACACCCATATGAAGTTTCAAGGTAATGGGCAAAGCAGTTGCAGAGATATAGTATAACGAAAAACTTTAACCAAAAAACTTAAGCAAAAAACTTAAGCAAAAACTTTAACCAAAAAACTTAACCAAAAACTTCAAAGTAATTTGACCTTGACATTGGGCACAGGGGCCGCACGGGAGGGGGGTAGAATGAAACTATAGATGATGATAAACACCCATGTGAAGTTTGAAGGTAATGGGCAAAGCAGTTGCAGAGATATAGTATAACGAAAAACTTTAACCAAAAAACTTAACCAAAAAACTTAACCAAAAACTTTAACCAAAAAACTTAACCAAAAAAACTTAACCAAAAACTTTAACCAAAGAACTTAACCAAAAACTTCAAAGTAATTTGACCTTGACATTGGGCACAGGGGCCGCACAGGAGGGGGGTAGAATGAAAATATAGATGATGATAAACACCCATGTGAAGTTTCAAGGTAATGGGCAAAGCAGTTGCAGAGATATAGTATAACAAAAAACTTTAACCAAAAAACTTAACCACAAAACTTAACCAAAAACTTTAACCAAAAAAACTAAACCAAAAAACAACTTAACCAAAAACTTTAACCAAGAACTTAACCAAAAACTTCAAAGTAATTTGACCTTGACATTGGGCACAGGGGCCGCACGGGAGGGGGGTGGTTAGAATGAAAATATAGATGATGATAAACACCCATGTGAAGTTTCAAGGTAATGGGCAAAGCAGTTGCAGAGATATAGTATAACGAAAAACTTTAACCAAAAACTTAACCAAAAAAATAAAAAACTTAACCAAAAAACTTAACCAAAAACTTTAACCAAAAAACTTAACCAAAAAACTTAACCAAAAACTTTAACCAAAGAACTTAACCAAAAACTTCAAAGTAATTTGACCTTGACATTGGGCACAGGGCCGCACGGGAGGGTAGAATGAAAATGTAGATGATGATAAACACCATGTAAAGTTTGAAGGTAATGGGCAAAGCAGTTGCAGAGATATAGTATAACAAAAAACTTTAACCAAAAAACTTAACCAAAACACTTAACCAAAAACTTTAACCAAAAAACTTAACCAAAAAACTTAACCAAAAACTTTAACCAAAGAACTTAACCAAAGACATCAGATCGATCGAATGAACGGTTTCAGAGGAGTTGTGTACACAAAAATGTAGAAAAAATGGCTAAGTTAAAAAGGTTTGTTAAACAATATTTTTTCGGCATAACAACACCAAGGTGCACATCTTCAATATGTGTAGAAGACGTGTGTATAGTTTCAGATCGATCGCTTGAACGGTTTCAGAGGAGTTGTGTACACAAACTCTGTACCATATATAGAATTGTATACAAAAATGTAGAAAAAATGGCTAAGTTCGGTCAAAATCTGACGGTGTAGTAGGCGACTCAAAATTAAACTAAAATTAAATAAATGCTAGTAAATAACAAAAACAAATATATATATAAAACCCAATTAACAACACAAAATCAGAAACCAAGGTTATCTTGATAGGTTAATATAGCATTCTGATACAGCACACTAACATAGGTTGAGGGTGGCACGTCAAATACCATACCGTCAGAAATCACTTTCTTCTTCTCTTCTCTTCTCTTCTCTTCTCGATGGCGATTAGGTAGGATTGTGACTAAATGTGACTATAAGTTAATTACGTAGAGCACACTTGCTAGACATTAGTGACTCAGATAGTACACTCGCCACTTCATTTCATTTGACCAGTCCGTATGCCACTCAAAACGCACAAATCACGTAAACTAGTATGGGTTCCCCTCAATCATCTATAATCGATACCCAGCCATACTATATCACACACACATATAAGCTGATGGGTGCTATAGGAGGCCTAAAATTATAGGTTACCATACCTGCATAGATTCTTCTATATTTGACGCACATTTTTGGAGCCTGAATTATAAATGCAAGATTTATAAAAATTCGGAAATATAAACCAGACCGACGACCATCGGCCTGCTTCTTTACTGGGCTATATATCCCGGGTATGGAAGGTGTCCGAGCTAATTCCCACCCTTAAATATAAGCCAAATGAATGAAAATGTAGAAACAATGGCTAAGTTAAAATGGCGATATTTTTTCGGCATAAAAATACCAAGGTGCACATCTTCAATATATGTAGAAGACGTGTGTATAGTTTCAGATCGATCGCCTGAACGGTTTCAGAGGAGTTGTGTACACAAACTATGTACCCTATATAGAATTGTGTACAAAAATGTAGAAACTAGATGGCCGCGGCCTGCATGTCGCGCCTTGTGGCGAGGCATGGACACTAAAAAAAGAGATATAGTATAACAAAAAACTTTAACCAAAAAACTTAACCAAAAACTTCAAAGTAATTTGACCTTGACATTGGGCACAGGGGCCGCACGGAAGGGGGGGTAGAATGAAAATATAGATGATGATAAACACCCATGTGAAGTTTCAAGGTAATGGGCCAAGCAGTTGCAGAGATATAGTATAACGAAAACTTTAACCAAAAAACTTAACCAAAAAAATTTAACCAAAAACAACTTTAACCAAAAAACTTAACCAAAAACTTCAAAGTAATTTGACCTTGACATTGGGCACAGGGGCCGCACGGGAGGGGTAGTAGAATGAAAATATAGATGATGATAAACACCCATGTGAAGTTTCAAGGTAATGGGCAAAGCAGTTGCAGAGATATAGTATAACGAAAAACTTTAACCAAAAAACTTAACCAAAAAACTTAACCAAAAACTTTAACCAAAAAACTTAACCAAAAAACTTAACCAAAAACTTCAAAGTAATTTGACCTTGACATTGGGCACAGGGGCGCCAGCAGGAGGTGGGGGTAGAATGAAAAATATAGATGATGATAAACACCCATGTGAAGTTTCAAGGTAATGGGCAAAGCAGTTGCAGAGATATAGTATAACGAAAAACTTTAACCAAAAAACTTAACCAAAAAATTTAACCAAAAACTTTAACCAAAAAACTTAACCAAAAAAATTAACCAAAAACTTTAACCAAAGAACTTAACCAAAAACTTCAAAGTAATTTGACCTTGACATTGGGCACAGGGGCCGCACAGGAGGGGGGTGGGGGTAGAATGAAAATATAGATGATGATAAACACCCATGTGAAGTTTCAAGGTAATGGGCAAAGCAGTTGCAGAGATATGTATAACAAAAAACTTTACCAAAAAAACTTAACCACAAACTTAACCAAAAACTTAACCAAAAACTTTAACCAAAAAACTAAACCAAAAAACTTGACCAAAAACTTTAACCAAGAACTTAACCAAAAACTTCAAAGTAATTTGACCTTGACATTGGGCACAGGGGCCGCACGGGAGGGGGGTGGTAGAATGAAAATATAGATGATGATAAACACCCATGTGAAGTTTCAAGGTAATGGGCAAAGCAGTTGCAGAGATATAGTATAACGAAAAACTTTAACCAAAAAATAAAATTTAACCAAAAAAATTTAACCAAAAACAAAAACTTTAACCAAAAAACTTAACCAAAAAACTTAACCAAAAAACTTAACCAAAAACTTTAACGAAAGAACTTAACCAAAAACTTCAAAGTAATTTGACCTTGACATTGGGCACAGGGGCCGCACGGGAGGGGGGTAGAATGAAAATATAGATGATGATAAACACCCATATGAAGTTTCAAGGTAATGGGCAAAACAGTTGCAGAGATATAGTATAACGAAAAACTTTAACCAAAAAACTTAACCAAAAACTTTAACCAAAAAAAATAACCAAAAACGTTAACCAAAAAAGTTAACCAAAAACTTCAAAGTAATTTGACCTTGATATTGGGCACAGGGGCCGCACGGGAGGGGGTAGAATGAAAATATAGATGATGATAAACACCCATGTGAAGTTTCAAGGTAATGGGCAAAGCAGTTGCAGAGATATAGTATAACAAAAAACATTAACCAAAAAACTTAACCAAAAAACTTAACCAAAAACTTTAACCAAAAAACTTAACCAAAAAACTTAACCAAAAAACTTAACCAAAAACTTTAACCAAAGAACTTAACCAAAAACTTCAAAGTAATTTGACCTTGACATTGGGCACAGGGGCCGCACGGGAGGGGGGTGGTAGAATGAAAATATAGATGATGATAAACACCCATATGAAGTTTCAAGGTAATGGGCAAAGAAGTTGCAGAGATATAGTATAACGAAAAACTTTAACCAAAAAACTTAACCAAAAACTTTAACCAAAAAACTTAACCAAAAACTACAAAGTAATTTGACCTTGACATTGGGCACAGGGGCCACATGGGAGGTGGGTAGAATGAAAATATAGATGATGATAAACACCCATGTGAAGTTTCAAGGTAATGGGCAAAGCAGTTGCAGAGATATAGTATAATGAAAAGCTTTAACCAAAATCTTTAACCAAAAAACTTAACCAAAAAACTTAACCGAAAACTTTAACCAAAGAACTTAACCAAAAACTTTAACCAAAAAACTTAACCAAAGAACTTAACCAAAAACTTTAACCAAAGAATTTAACCAAAAACTTTAACCAAAAAACTTAACCAAACAACTTAACCAAACAACTTAACCAAAAACTTTAACCGGACACACGTACGTACGTACGTACGTACGTACGTACGCCAAACGGCCGACTATATCGCGCTTTCCGCAAGCGGGCGCGACAAAAATGGCTAGGTTAAAAAGGTGATATTTTTGTTAAAAAAATATTTGTTCGGCATAAAAACACCAAGGTGCACATCTTCAATATGTGTAGACATGGTAGAAGACGTGTGTATAGTTTCAGATCGATCGACTGAACGGTTTCAGAGGAGTTGTGTACACAAACTCTGTACCCTATATAGAATTGTATACAAAAATCTAGAAAAAATGGCTAGGTTAAAAAGGTGATATTTTTGTTAAAAAATATATTTTTTACATTTGTCTATACAATTGTATATAGGGTACCGAGTTTGTGTACACAACTCCTCTGAAACTGTTCAGTCGATCGATCTGAAACTATACACACGTCTTCTACACATATTGAAGATGTGCACCTGGGTGTTTTTATGCCGAACAAATATTTTTTAACACAACGAGATGAAGAAATAATGCTATAGAGTTTCAAATTCTCATTAATGTTTCTTGCCTTGGTGACAGCTTCACATTTCTGCATCTTCGCTGTCTGGCCCATATTCGACGGGGGTATATATTCAGCCCTGAAATCAGAATAATCCTGATCTGATGCCAGGTCCTCGACACACCAGAATCACTTGTGCCCAGCAACGTATTGACCTATCAATGAAGCTTCCCATTTTGACCTTTCATTTGCATAAACACGTCATATAAATGTCTGGTAATCCATCTTGAACAAAGAATATACAGTAGAACCTATAAATCGAAGGTCCAGAAAAAATGTTTGTTTAACTTTGATGCGTTTCAATGTCACATCACGGATGATAATGTCTGTTCATGATAAAAAAACACACAAACACGTCTTTGAGTGATGATAAACCTGAATGACTGTGGAACGTCTCTAAGCCGGACATTCTGCTCTGTGTTAGAAAGTACTAATTAAGTACACACTGTTTGTACAATATTTATAGATAGTCCAAAAATTAGTATCAAAAAGCCGATGTAGGATATCCATGGTTGAAAGGGTTAAAAGGTAGTGCATTTTCGTGACTATGTAACATCCTTCTCCGCGACACCTTTGGCTGCCAGTTCATCTTTCACCCTGTCCAAATAGTTGGGGTCTGGATAGCCAAACCTGAAAACAGAGTAATATACCCCAGTCAAGGCATGGCCAGCCAACATGGTGAGATAACTCACTGAACATCAAAAGGGTTCTTCGTCTTGCCGTGATAAACATGTATACTGAATTTGGGTACGATCCGTCAAGAAGAATTTGAGTTATTGTGTGGACAAGTATACAAAGTTGAAAAAATTTAAAAAAAAAGGCTGCCAAAACTCATTAGGGTTCTTAGACTTGCCGTGATAAACATGTATACCGAATTTGGTTACGATTTGTCTAGTAGAACTCTAGTTATTGCGTGGTCAAGCTGTGTCCACCCGTCCGTACCAGGTGAATACATTTACATACTAGTAACACGTCCCGTTTTTTTTTTCAAACCGGAGTATAAAAAGAGGCTTTAGTGTAGAAAACGTGAAAGCATACACAAGTGGTTTTGGTGCAGCTGAACTTGCAAACAGTATACATACAGTTATTTCATGGTATTAAATTCAGGGAAAGGTCAAAACATATTGTCCCAAGGTGCTGTCCTTCGGCCTCTGGGAAATAGTGCCTCGGGTCATCCACAGCACCTCGGGACAATGTGTTTTGACTGTTCCCTGAATTATCATGAAATAACTGTTTCATTACTCAACCTGTAACAGTGTATGTGACACAATGAACGTAAATTTGGCACACAGAATTATTGCCCAGACACGTCAAAACCCAGGTAATTAGTCAAAACTATTTAATATCAACTTGTATAGGGAGTTGAGTAATAAAACAAGAGGGCCATGATGGCCCTATATCGCTCACCTGTGCAATGTCACAAAAATCAAGAAAATACTGGCATGTAAAGTTTTCACTACATATACATCAAAATAAGCCCATGACACACACAAAATGTCAATGCACAAACTTGAGAAGTCACCAGGTTAGTAGTTGTCTCGCGATATGTACAGATATATCTTACACAACTTTGAGAGGTTTGGAGACCACAACAGGATGCTTCCAGCCTACTTTTTATTGCAATCCTTTGATTTTATGTATTTACTATTATATAACCATATTCCGTAAAACAGTTTGACCCCTATTTAACCCCCCGGGCCATGCCCAATTTTGACCCAGAGGTCACCATTTTAACAGCTTTGAAAAAGCATTGTACATCGATCATTCCTGTCAAGTTTCGCCGAAATCGGTCTGGTGGTTCGTGAGAAGATTTTTTAAGAATTTATGCTATTTTTATACGGCAGCCATCTTTGATTAGTGATGACCTCCATTTTAACAAATCTGAAAAGGCTTCACCCATGGACCATAACTTTTAAGCTTGGCTACCATGGGCCAAGTGGTTCATGTGAAGAAGAATTTTGGAAATCTCTAATAAAAGAACAACCTTTTGGCGGCCATCTTGGATGACATAACCATCCGATGTCGACAAAAAATGCGCCAGAGTGATCGCCTCGTTGATACCTCGATTTGATATATGACATTACCATATTTGGTCAAAAATAAAATTTGACCCCAATTTGATCCCACGGGCCACGCCCATTTTTGACACCGGGGTCACCATTTTACCAAATTTGAAAGAGCATTGTACATCGATCATTCCTACCAAGTTTTGTCGAAATCCGGTTGGCGGTTCTTGAGAAGAAATATTTTGAAGAATTTGTGCTATTTTTAGACGGCGGCCATCTTGGATTACGTAATGACGTCATTTTAACAATTTTGTAATCCCCCTACCTAAGGACCATGATCATGAAGTTTGGTGACTATATGCCCAATGGTTACCGAGGAGAAGATGTTTGAAAATATTCACGGACCGATGACGGACGGATAGACACATTGCGGTAACAATAGCTGACATGAGCTTCGCTCAGGTGAACTAAAAGAATCTTTATCAACAAAGTTTATCAGGCTCGCCTCAGAAACTATAGGAATTCCACAATGCTTTTCCTAGCCTTGCCCGATAAAAATGATATACATGGTAGCATAGCCTGGTATTCTCTATGTTGTGGCAACTAATTTGAATCACCCCCTTCTGAAATAGGCTACTGTCGTACTTACGTGCCATGTGGTGACGGGTCAGTCTTGTGATGGATGTCGTTCCATGTAATCACACCCTGCTGACCAGTTATGATGGAGTTTCCAATCGTGAACACCAGTCTGCGGTCAAATGCAACCTTCACATCCGACAAATAAGACGTCCCTCGTCGTTATCTGGTAGGAAGGCCATTCGACTTATACCTCTGTACGGCTGCCCAGGATCGGGGTGCATTGGCTGAAAACACAACAAATTGGGATTCCTTGATTAGTCAGAGCTCCAGTAGCCAATTTCATGAAAATTGCAAAGTATACTTATCTAGCAAACTATAATTTGAGGAGAGTAATCATTTATTTTTCCCGAAATGCATTATTTCATATAGAACTAACGACTGCAGTAACCTTGTTTAATAAATATGATATTAAATCATCGCTCATGTAAGATTCTCTGTTTATACAATTATGTGAGTCTCTTCAGGTCAGAAATGGCAAGCCTACCATTTGCGAGCCAAGTGCTATCAAAAGACACTAGCATGGTATTATATTTATCACGTATCGTTTTATGCAAGAGCATGGGAAAATATAACAAAGTTTTACTTTAAAAGAACATGGACTTTCACTTACGTTGCATCATTAAACAGATTTCAATCAGAAATGTCATGTTATGTCGTTCGAATAATGAAAGATAAGTGAAAGTAGTAAAATAAACATTACTAAATGATTATATCTGTATAGCGGGCAGTTGTAATTTGTAGAACTGGTGAAATAGTGACACAATTATACACTTATTTAATTCTTATAAAGAACAGTTTGTGCCTACTGAGTGGGAATGTGCCTTTATGTAAGTTTATGAAAGCACAGACTGTGACCTTGACCTTGGGGATAGCGGGAGTCTGAGCATCATGGATTTGTCAAGGCATGATAGAGAATCATTAGAGAAAGGCATGTGTGAAATATCAAAACGTTTAGTGAAAGGATACAGAAAATATAATAAATTTCCCCCAACGTTAAGTCACAGGCGATTGAACTCCCCACCACATACCCCCTTAGATAAATCAATCTGGTCCGACTATACTACGTATATAGACAATATTAAGGTTCAATGGAAGAAGGGGGCTAACTCTGTGGTATTCTACTGACCCCTTAAATTAGTATTAATAGGCTGTTGTATAGTAAGAAAACAATTGCATTAGCATCTATTTGATCTTGGAAATACAGATGTAATACTTTTACTAATCTGTTTGCAAAAATGAACTAGATTGGTCAGTAAGCGAGGCTTACGGAATACGCGTGCGCCCAGGTACCCCAAAAATATGTAAAAATTTCCAAGTGTGTGGGCTTGTGACCTTGACTCTGGACTTAGCGGGAGCGACATGAATGTGAATTTGTCACAGGGCGGTAGAGGTCCATTGGAGCAATGCGTGTGTGAAATGTGAAGCAGATCCGAGCAAGGAAATAGATGTATTAACATATTTCCCTGATGCTAAGTTTTGTAAAGAGACTAAGTATGTGACCTTGACCTTGGGATCAGCAGGGGTTGGAGGGTCGTATATTTGTCACAGCATGATAGTACAACCTTAGAGGAATGCACAAGTGAAATATTAAGCATTTTAGATGAAGGAAATAGAAGTTATAACATATTTCTCTGATGTTAAGTTTTGTAAAGAGACTATGTATTTGACCTTGACCTTGGGATCAGTGAGGGTTGGACGGTCGTGGATTTGGCACAGCATGGTAGTAGAGCCTTACAGGAATGCATGTGTGAAATATTAAGCATTTCAAATGAAGCAAGTAGAAGTTATAACAATATTTCTCTGATGTTAAGTTTTGTAAAGAGACTAAGTATTTGACCTTGACCTTGGGATCAGCGGGGTTTGGATGGTCGTGGATTTGGCACAGCATGGTAGTAGAGCCTTACAGGAATGCATGTGTGAAATATTAAGCATTTTGGATGGAAGGAATTTGAAGTTATAACAATATTTCACTTGATATTAAATTTTCCGGAAAAAACAGACTAAATATTTGGACCTTGCCCTTGGGTCAGGGGGTGGACCGGTGTGGATTTGGCACGCCAGGGTAGTAGAGATTACAGGAATGCATGTGTGAAATATTACGCATTTTAGATGGATGAAGGAAATAGAAGTTATAACAATATTTCTCTGATGTTAACTTTAGTGACGGACGGACGGACGGACGGACGGACGGACAACCTGAATACAGTATACCCCCCCCCCCCACAACATCGTTACGGGGGGGGTGGGGGTGGGGGGGGGGGGGGGGGAGTATAAATACGCATTCAGTTTGAATTCTAGGAGTACAGTACACAGTACATGAAGCTTATCTGGAGTGTGAAAGAAAACACAAATTACAAAACACATTTCCCCCAATGTTTTTAAGTTTGCGAAAAAGCTAAGATTGTGACCTTGGGGTTAGCGGGTGTCTGCATGTCGTGGATTTGGCATGGCATGATAGAGAACCATTAGGGGAAGGGCTGTGTAAAATATCAAGAAGAGCGGTGAAAGGATGCAGAAATAGTAACAAATCCCCCCCCCCCAACGGTAAGTCTGTGGCCTTGACCTTGGGGTTAGAGGGGGTCTGAGCATCGTGGATTTGTCACAGCATGATAGAGAATCATTAGAGAAATGCATGTGTGAAAACGTTTTGTGAAAGGAAACCAAAATTAAAACCAATTTCCCCCAACAGTAGAACAGGGTGTCACCCTAGGTACCATCTCCCCCATGTTAAAGGTTTTGCCCGAGTGGAGGAGAAAAACCGATAGCGCCTATGTCACGAGAAAACCTGCGGTATACCGATACGGGACCAGTGATCGATATTACCCGCGACTACGTACATACTACCACGTTCGCGTACTCTGTCTGGGGTATTTAAACTAGATTGGTCAGTAAGCGAGGCTTACGGAATACCCCCCGCGTGGGCCCAGGTACCCCTAAAATATGTAAAAATTCCCAAGTGTGTGGGCTTGTGACCTTGACTCTGGGATTAGCGCGAGCGGCATGAACGTGAGTTTGTCACAGGGTGGTAGAGGTCCATTGGAGCAATGAGTGTGTGAAATGTGAAGCAGATCCGAGCAAGGAAATAGAAGTTATAACCGATTTCTCTGATGTTAAGTTTTGTAAAGAGACTACCGTATAACCTGGAATTAACGCCCCCGGAGGCGTTACATTTTACAAAAGGGGGGCGTTTATTAGCCAGTAAAAATTGGCGTTCATTGGAAATTTTTTAATTAATTTTTTTTTTTTTAATTGGGGGGGGGGGGGGGGGGGTTTGGGGGGGCGGGGGGGGGGGGGGGGCGTTTTAATTCGAGGTTATACGGTATGTATGTGACATTGACCTCGAGATCAAGCGGGGATTTGTCACAGCATATGAAATATTAAGAATTTTCAATGAAAGAAATAGAAGTTATAACATATTTCTCTGATGTTAAGTTTTGTAAAAGAGACTAAGTATGTGACCTTGACCTTGGGATCAGCGGGGGGTTGGACAGTCGTAGATTTGTCACAGCATGATAGTACAACCTTAGAGGAATGCACAAGTGAAATAATAAGAATTTTCAATGAAGGAAATAGAAGTTATAACTTATTTCTCTGATGTTAAGTTTTGTAAAGAGACTAAGTATTTCACCTTGACCTTGGTATCAGCGGGGGTTGGATGGTCGTGGATTTGGCACAGCATGGTAGTAGAGCCTTACAGGAATGCATGTGTGAAATATTAAGCATTTTAGATGAAGGAAATAGAAGCTAGAACAATATTTCTCTGATGTTAAGTTTTGTAAAGAGACTAAGTATTTGACCTTGACCTTGGGATCTGTGGGGGTTGGACGGTCGTGGATTTGGCACAGTATGGTAGTAGAGCCTTACAGGAATGCATGTGTGAAATATTAAGCATTTTAGATTAAGGAAATAGAAGTTATAACAATATTTCTCTGATGTTAAGTTTACAGACTAAGTATTTGACCTTGACCTTGGGAACTGCGGGGGTTGGACGGTCGTTGATTAGAGCCTTACAGGAATGCATGTGTGAAATATCAAGCATTTTAGATGAAGGAAATAGAAGTTATAACAATATTTCTCTGATGTTAAGTTTACGGACGCACGGACAGACGCACGGACGGACGGACGCACAGACGGACGGACGGACGGACGGACGGACGAACGCACAGACAACCTGACTCCAGTATACCCCCCCCCCCCCACAACTCGTTGCGGGGGGTATAAAAATATCACAATGGGTTAATATTCGCATTATTGGCTAGAAACATAGTAAGCCACGGCTATGTATATAGTAAATCGGTCGGTGCAGTAAAACAAAAAGAGTATTATACCCGTTAATAGCAGACGACAATTTCTACCCGCGGAAACCTGTATTCGATACACGGATCGATACCGTTGATATTAAACTATGGCCGATTCGACATGTCCTTGGGCAAGACACCTTCATGATAGCCTAGTCCTATCACAGACAGACAGCGTTGAACAGGTAATATTGACAAAACACTCAATGTACTGGGCTTTTTGTACTACCGATAAGGTTTAACGTTGGTGTATTATCAGACGACAATATTACCTCTAAAGAAAGTAGGCCAGCCATAGTTCAATATTTACGGTTGGGTCATGGGTCAGAGCTAGGTTTGAATGATAAACATTCTATTTATAAGAGCCAACGATATATCTAGCCAGGTCACTTTACAGTACATTATAATCCAGTTCGAGTTATATAGGCCTTTCACAGAAATACCGGTAAATGCATAATTTTACTTGTACGTATATGTTGGTCACGTTTAATGGCATATGTCAAATATGCATTGGTCTTAGGTAATTGAATGCAACGAATTAGCAACAGACGGGTCTTCATTTTGGGGGAAATTGTACAGCATCCCTCACGCTGTTCGACAGACAACTGGACTTGAACAAAGTAATCTCTCGTTACGAAACGACTATAAATTTCGAAGTTAATCGCACGTTTATGTAGTTATGGGGTTTATTTTTTCATACAGGGACAACCGACCAGACACTTCAAAGTAAATAATCATTTCCAGCTACCCAGGACAATGTAAATAACTAAATATAGTTGTTGTTTTGTAATGTATGGTGGGGTCCGTCGACGTAAAGGTCGAGGCTCGGTCCCCCAGGTCGGGCGATTCAGTTAAGCATGGGAGATGCCGGGCCATCAATGTGTCTCCACGCGAGAGTAGTTTCAATATCTCTCTCTTGGATCAAACCCACAACCTTCCCAAGCCCAATATTTTCTCGATGGTTTGTGGTAATAAAATAATCTCATCTTGTTTGTATGCATTTTACTAACATAGTGTAAGACCAAGGATTCGGGATGAAACGGGGTGGTTGTTATGGTAGAATAATAAGACGGAACAATGTATACACGATACATATTTTATTATCATTGTACAAAGGACGCATGGAGCTCGGAGACACACCACTTTACAATTATACATATACTTCTAATTGTGAGAGCTATCCATATCGTCGCTATAATAAAATGCATGTACAACTTTAGAGTATAATGTATAATTTAAAATCCGCATGGGACTGTATATATGTGGTCCCTCGTCACTCGCTTATCGTATCCATATTTGTACACTTTGTGTTCGCTTTTCGTTAGCAATTTTCGGTTTTTACTGTCACGACATATCTTAAAATTGTCTTTCACTGTCATTGTTTCATCTCTCGATTCTGTTACCATTCTTTTCAACGCATAGTAATTAATGTCTTTCGAATTCTTATAATTCAATGTGATTCCTCGAACTTTGCAGCATGTTCGATTCCCATCTTCTCCGGGTTTTTCTAGTTCATACCCATAATTTTTCGGACCCGCAGTCGCGAAGCTGATAATTTTGTTGTTAGATATTTCGTCCGTAAGGTCACCAAGATAATCTCCCAGGGGTGGTTTCCATTCCCCGGGCTGAGATGTGAATATTACAGAATCAGTATCTACATACAGAGTACGGGGCCCAAGTTTCTCTATGTAACTGTATAGCTTTAACCGAGCCTGAGCTGTTGTGTATGCCGCTATCGCACGTTGGTTCTATCAGACGTTTCTATGAAGTCGTCATTGTTTTTCCAGGTCATTTCTACCATTTCCTCGCTAACGAAATTCACAGACAACACTTCTTGCTGGTCACTGGTTAATTTGTCGTAGAATATCGCGGGGTCTGTGACATATGTAACTTGAGGCATATTGGGTCTCTGCCCAAATTTTCCCCAGAACGAGTTCAGCATTAATTTTGCCAGAGCTCTCAGTCCAGGATTCTTTTCTATGTTACTGTACTCGAGATGGATTCCTTCACGTATGTAGTAATCATCTATATATTTCTGTTTGCCATGTTCTGATTCACACCACTTCGGCCATCCACTGGCTTCCTGCTTCATTTTTAAGAACGTGTTTACGTAATCGGTGAACACACCACCGCTCATCGTGGATGGATCATATTGAGCTATCTGATCGAAATTCCACACTTCGTAGATTTGTTCTACTTTGTACCCCTTGCTCATGGCCATCTTCAACTCGTCTGATACCCACGTGCCGATCAATGCTCTTTCCTCATCATTGTGCTGACATTGTGATTGTTGGTAAGTTTCTGCGCACGTTTTGCATAAAACGATAAAAGCTTATCGTTCATTCTCATTGATTAGGACAGGAATGTACAAGCCTCGCGGTGGCAGGACCTTACATTTAATAATTCCTTCATACTTGTTTATCTCGTCAAAAAATCCTCAGTGATGATAGACGGATGCCCAAGTGGTACTTTCCCGGTTTTGTTTACCCATGGGTACAAGCTCGTGACGTGATAGTAATCTCTGAAACCGTCCCGGATGCCTCCTTTAATAAAGTAAACGGCTCGGTTCTGCCTCCAAAGAACGCGTCTCGAGGTTCCAGAGGTGCTACAAATTCTAACTTATATATAAAACGTTTTCATTTCTTCGTTTTCACGCAGTTCGTTATCAAAATCATGTTCCCATTTCGCAATGTATGTATAGCCTAAGCCTTCGATGTACCGTTTCTTTATCAGGGGTCCGCTCGTACAGTTCACCATCGTGGTGTCGTTTACCGGATTCAGAGTTGTTTTCGAGTAACACTTCGGGTTTCGTGCCAGAAATCGCCGTGGAATTCTAATACCACCTTCTCACCATCTTCTGTCTCATAGTATCCGTCTACTAGATATTTTCTATTTTCTTCTCCCCGCCATTCCTAGCATGTTGGATAGGCATGCCCAGTTGACGGGATACATATTTATTTGATCCATTGAAGAGCTTGATTGACTGTTTCTGTCTCGGGCTTGTAACCGTGATGCTTTATGATTCCGATAGTTTCCGATTGTAGAAACTTTGTACGAAATACTAAGTTGCAAGCTGACGCTATTGTGCAACAATGTTCGAATGGCTCAATACCGGGATCACCTTCCACTGATGACGTCATTTCCATAAATAATTCGCGTAATTTTAAGCAACACCTCAGTATGTCAACATCTGAGCGGCAATATTTGAGTAATTCTTTTTGCAAATCGAATGTGCTGTTTTTGTTAACTTTAATTGTACCATTCATAGAAAATTTTCTGCCTTCAGATTTCATCCCGTCTGGATTGTAGTACTTAGGTTCTGGGAGGTGGTTTAATACTTTGTGTTGATTCTCTTTTCGATTGTATAGATGTGGAAAATGTCGTTTACATAGTTTTGGAATTTGAAACATCCCGGGTGGCTTGGATAGGGCCATCGGCAGAAAATTCATACTATCTATCATTTTGATCTTGCACTCTTTCACGAATAGTGGCATTATCTTTGATCCGTTTGAAATTATTTCCGGTTTAATACCATTTCTATACAGATATTGCATGACCGGGTATGAGTCGTACCCTTTGAAATTATGAGCAAGTACAATAGCTCTTTCATTGTCTTCAGAAAATAACCACCCACAGAAATCGTCGGTTGTATTCGACCCAGAAAATACTCTCTCTCTCACCTCACAGTTCTCACATTCGTCTACCTCACGGTCCAAACAATCTTCACATACTTTATGAACTACAGATAGGTTTGGTTTATGTTCTAACGAGCCGCATTGTGATTCACCACAGTTCTTGCATTTACCATTTGTCTGATCAAATGCATAACCTGTCTCGCACTCTATCATGTCATCCTGTGTACATTTCATTATCATAGAAGATGAATGTCCTTAGTGTGTTAGGTTCACACTCATTGTCTATGTCTGTCTTTTCATCCAATAATGTATCGCCATCATCGTGGGTCACTGTTTTGGAGGTCACTCGTTTCATGTAGCACTGGTGTCCCTCTGGAAAATAGTCACTGCATGTCTTGCATAAGGTTTCCCCACAGATGTGTTCGGTTTTATGTAGCCCGCGATTAATGGTTTTGTGACAATTTCCACACTTATAAATGTTGTGACATGTCGACGTGCCCTTCTTTGTAGACTTCTGATGGAGGTCATAGCATTCCTGCCCGTTAAACCGGCGGTGGCATTTCCTACAGTCGATCAATGTACCTGTACTATCGTGTATTTTACGACAGGCATCGCAGGCGTTGTTGCATTTGTGTTTCTCTTTATTACTATATCCCTTTTCACATTTGTAACAATAGTAAACACGACTGATAAACGCAGGCATAGACATGATTACGTCATAGTGGTCATTATGGAGAAGGAGATGTATCTTCTTCTCCGAATCGAGGCCTGTGTAGATATCAGCATTCACTTGATCGCGGACAAGGATCTGATATCCACACATCACGGCTAGAAATTTGTTCAACTCTTCAATCCCACAACGTCCCTGTGGAACACCTGCATGATCATGTAGTTCCTCTGCAAGTTCTTTCTGTATATAACCAGCATGTCTAATTGATTCCCATTGTTCGTGTTTGTCTAGTCTCGCCTTTGCCGTCACAATAGCACGAGCACAGCACAGTTCATCATTGTTGTGTATGCGAATAATGCACTGTTTATCCTTGAGAAATCTCTCAAAGTTCACGTACCTGCACCTTTTTCTGCTGCCTCCGCTTGGCATGATAACATGCGTACTTTCAATTTCTAGTGTTTTGTCCAGTACAAACTCTTCGTATGATTGTAGCACACGTTCTATCTCTGATAAAAACAGTTCCACGTTCAGCACATTTTTTCGAATGAATGGCAATGTGATAGGAAAATCCAGTTCCGGGGACTGCACCACCAATCTAATCAAGTCGCTTGGGCTGGCGAATGTTGTTACTTCTGCCATAATCGAAGCGAAAATCCTTTTTAGAGTTTTCATAATTTCCCGCAAACCTTCTAATTCTATATCCCTGAACACAACGACATAAGTAGATGACGTGGTGTTGAACTTTATAATTTTCACTTGTTTCGTCTTTTTCATAGAGTAGTACTTCTTTGGATCATCAATTTTGACGCGTTTTATATCCTGTGCTTCATCTCCCGCATCATGTTGCCTCTTAACACCACCTCCTTGTTGATGACGTATCCGGATATGTCTCGTCAGAGAATCTGATCTGGTAAATACCATCGAGCACTGCAAACACTCATGTTGTCTGAACTCTCGGTGTCTCGCCTGGTGACGTTCTAGGTTGTCAGCACGGCCGAAGCACTTTCCACACGTCACGCAGGTAAATTTCACCCAGTGGTTTACGGTACGTCGATGTTGTAGTAACTGACTCAGCTTGAAGAACTGGCTCCCACATATTTCGCAGGTGTAAGTCATGCCTACTCTCTTCGATGTCTGGAAGTATAATGACAAACTATAGTAAATCTCTCCTTCTTATAGACAACTGAAACACGTACTTTGATGCGATTGGTCAATTTGTTACGCAATTATTGGCTGATACGAATAAGTACTCAAATTTTATTGGTTGATTGTATTGTGTCCATTTAATCATGGAGTGTCAAAAGTGCAACATCAGTTTTAGTAGTAGATTCAACATGAATCGTCATTTAACTAATAAACACTGGGAAATGACAGGAAGAGGCGTAACACACAGAAAGCATGGAGCACATGAAGATATGGGAGCTCCGAGAGCTCCGGGAGAAATGGGAGCTCCGAGAGTTGGGAGCTCCCGTGGGAGCTCCGGGAGAAATGGGAGCTCCGAGAGTTGGGAGCTCCCGTGGGAGTTCCGGGAGCTCCAAAAGAGCTCCCGAGATGGGAGCTCCCGTACCAAAATGGGAGCTCCGAGAGCTCCGGGAGAAATGGGAGCTCCGAGAGCTCCGGAAGATATGAGACAGCCAGAAGCTCAGACGAATCAGGAATTGATGTCAGAGCTTACGCAGTCAGATACGCAATCAGACTTCGTTTTCGAACATCCATTTACATGTATGATTAGTGGACCGACATCGTCCAGAAAAACCTACTTCGTAAAGCAACTGTTAGAACGAGCGAAGAGAATTATCTGGCTTTACAAGAGATGGCAACCGTTATACGATCACATCAGACAACGCGTCTATCCTAAAGTCGAGTTCATCAAGGGGATTCCATTTAACTTAGAAAAGGACGATTCACATAGATCCAAAACTCAATAACCTTATTATATTGGATGACATGGCATCCGAAGCTGCGAAAGATGAACGTGTTACAGAGTTATATACGGAAGGAAATCATCATAGGAACATGTCCGTCATCTCTTTAAACCAAAACATGTTCCATAGTAAAAACCCAACCATGCGAAGAAATTGTCAGTATCTGGTATTATTTAAAACTCCCGTAGACAAACAACCAGTAATGACACTAGCCAGGCAGATGTACCCTACTAATCCGCAGGTACTTCTGCGTCAGTTTGATGAAGGTGTGAATAAACCATACGGCTATCTAGTGATTGATTTAAAAGCCAGAACCCCGGAGCATTTGCGCATGCGCACAAACATTCTAAATAGCATAAGAAGGGCCGAGACAAACAATTCAGACAACAGCATAAGAGGAAGCGAATCGCATAGCAGTGTTAAACATGCAGACCATAGTATTATAAGGAACGACGTCTACGTTGACAACGTTGATTTTAATAACGACATACGGCGATACAACTCGGGAGAAGTATCATATTCACAAAAAGATCAAGACACAGAAGACATGCATTCTTGCGATGACTGCGGGTTGGTGTTTATGGACATCCAGGATTTACAACGGCACGTGAAACAATGGTGTTATGAGGGAAAATCCGCAAAACTAAAAGCAGATGACAACCCTGAAGAGGAGCATATTAGTAAGAAATGGATAGCATTGAAACATGATAATATGGACGATTACTATGATATTGAGGAACATTTTCGAAAGATGGCGGATGAGGCGATAGACAAAAGCGAAGACATTTGGAACGAGAAAATAGCGGAATTTCAACAAAGCGCTGTCCCCCTCAAGAAGGCAAAGGCAAATGCGTGTGACTACGTATTTGATATCGATAAAGGAGAATTCTTGAAGACGTACACTACATTATTGAAACGGCTGATCCCGATTACCGAAAGCGAAATACATAAGAAAATAATTGCCGAAATTATAGACTTAGAGTATATACCATTAAATAAGATAATTAAAAGAGTTTTGAACAAACACAGTCATTGGTTCGACGGTCTGTTTCCTGATGGTGATGATATCGATACAACCGATGACGAGGAAGACACAGAAGATGAGAGTGACGATGAATAAATCTCAAACAACATAAGAACAACACCATTTATATGAAGAATATAACACTCTACAGAAATGGAACATTATTTGCACTCAATATATTTTGACCCGTCAAAGCCTGCGAGTTTCTCTGGACCGGATAAATTGTACAATTATGTCAAGAAACAAGATCAATATGAAATAAGTAAATACAAGATCCCCAAGTGGTTACAACAACAAGAACCTTACAGTTTAAGCAAACCGGTGAGAAGACGATTCATAAGAAATCACGTGATTACAGCCGGTATTGATGATTTGTGGGAAGCAGACTTGTTCGATATGTCAAAATATTCTAAAGACAATGACGGCATTACTTTCATTCTATTGGTTGTAGATGTATTCTCAAAATATATATGGCTTAGACCATTGACACATAAGACTGGTGCTTCTGTTAGTACGGCTTTTCGAGATATATTTGCCGAAGGACGAATCGCCAGCAGATTGTCCACCGATAAAGGCCAAGAATTCCGCGCTAAAGTTGTCCAAGATCTTATGAAAAAGAACAAAGTTTTGTATTTCCCTACACAAAATGAAACCAAAGCGTCCGTAGCTGAGAGAACGATCAAGACTATCAAGATGAAACTGTACCGATATATGAACTATAAACAAACGGACATATATCTACCGGCGTTACAAGACATTGTGACAAGTTATAATAGTACCGTACATAGAACGATAGATAGGGCGCCGGCGTCGGTTAAAGACGAAAACGAAATGGAAGTCAGAATCGCTACATATCTATCACGTAAAGATGGAACGGTAACAAAGAAGAAACGTTTCCGGTTCAAAATCGGTGACTATGTACGAATATCACACTTACGGGGGACGTTTACTAGGGCTTACGATCAGACATACAGCGGGGAAATATTCAAAATATTCCGGCGATATTTCCGGGGGCAGATACCGGTGTACCGATTGAAAGACATGGCTGATGAAGATATTACCGGAACTTTCTACGAAAGCGAGCTTCAACAAATCCTGGTGGACCAGGACCAAATGTGGAGAGTGGAAACCATTATAAAAACGAGAGGAAGAGGAATAAACAAACAATACTTCGTGAAATGGCTACATTTTCCCAAGAAATTCAATTCGTGGATAGACGCTGGAGATATATGTTGGTGTCGTAATAAATAAACCGTAAATATAATCAACGTCTTGTTGTTTGTCAAATTACCATTATAATTGGAGGCCCATGCGTGAAATGGAGTAATAGACCCCCAACGGGGGGGGGAGGGGGGGGGGAGCATATAAGCAATGACATAATAGTAATAATAAATCAATAAATGGCTAGAGTATTCAAACTGAAAAGAATGCATTCCGGTGCATGGTCCCTAACAAAAACCCAATAAATGGGAAAATAGCACAAAATACAACAAAGACTCCACAAAACAGCCTTCCTCCAAACGAAACACTAAGAAAACAATAACGATCCTAGAAACAGTAAGACACGTCACAATACAACAAGACTTCCGCCTGTGAACGGTCAACGCTACTGTGGGCTTTAAACCGGGTTAGCACGGCGTCACAAACATCCCACTATCAGTATATGATTCATTATTGGTGTTTAACGGATATCAACAGCTAAGGCCGGGCCAAAACCAAAAGGGTTGAAATATCCCGTATTCAGCATGTCCAAGATGAGAAATATCCCCAAAATCAGAGGTCAATATTTACAACATTCAGCCCTGAAATTAGAATATCATGACCTGGTGCCAGGTCCATGCCACACCATAGTTGCTTAGCTCCGACTCCCAACGGACTAGCTCTAATCGTATTACTTTGTCAGTGGGGTATAACAGGTTGTAGCTCACAGGGGGGCCAATGCGCTACATGAGGACCCCCCATGTAGGACTGTAAGATGAACCCTGGTGGTTAAATTACCTACCACCCACATCAATATATGTTAATGTAGCAGGACGCGCCAAGTATACGACCGAGACACTGGGCTTAGCAGGGGGTGGCACATACGTTGATTTGCCATATGACGGTAGAGGGCCCTTATAGCAATGCGTGTGTGAAATATTAAGGGATTCCGATCAAGGAAACATAAATGTTAAACGAGTCAACAGCGGCTCTCTTTACCAATAATACGATGTGCGCACCTCGACAGTTGAACATATTATGATGCTCGCGACCGTACAGTTATTATTATAATACCAATATCCATTTTGCCGCCTTACAAGTCCGCTGTATTCATTCGCCGATGGGGATCACGTGGTACTCACCTGTACCGTTAAGTTTTGTTGTTCAAAACCGTCGTGTCTACATGTTATGGGAAAAAACCGATGACTCATTTAACTGCTATTTATCGATACACTGGCCATTGTGGACATTGTCGTCTGCTATCGGTCGAGGCCACATGGCCATACAATAATGTGTATCGGCATGTCGGAAAGACGGTATCGATCTGTTTAACGCCTGTCGTCTGCTGGCGAATACCAGTATCGGTTTTTCAAAATTTGACTGCACCGACCAAATGATGGAACATATAATAAAATCGCTACCTATAGCGCTGAGGTTAACTATGTTTCTAGCCAATAATGCGAATATTAACCCATTGTGATATTTTTTAAATACCCCGGACAGAGTACGCGAACGCGGTAGTACGTACGTAGTCGCGGGCAATATCGATCGCTGGTCCCGTATCGGTATACCGCGGGTTTTCTCGTGACATAGGCGCTATCGGTTTTTCTCCTCCACTCGGGCAAAACCTTTAACATGGGGGAGATGGTACCTAGGGTGACACTCTGTTCTATGTGGACAGCAGACGTGTCTATTCATGTTATGGGAAAAAACCGATGACTCATTTAACTGCTATTTATCGATACACTGGCCATTGTCGACATTGTCAT
>CM055272.1:43967192-43991965 GCA_029237695.1 Conchocele bisecta
TTCACTTACATCATTGTTATCCTATAAACATGAATATCTTGTTTGTTAACATTTTGTAAATTAATTGTAGTTTATGTTCATTGAATGTTTTTATATTTGCCATGCATATTTTCATTCCATTTCCTACCTTTGTTGCCTACTTGACTTTCTTTTTGCAATCGATGGTTGTTAATTGTATCCCCCGGACTCCGTCGGGGGATACTATGGATTTGACAGCGCGCCGCGTCCGCGTCCGCCGCAGACACTTCTTGTCCGGAGCATAACTCGAACACCCTTTGGAATATTTTCATGAAACTTTACACATGCATAGACCACGACCCGAAGGTGTGTCGCGCACAAGAATGACAACTCTTGCATAGCTAATCTTTGAGTTATCTCCCTTTTTTGTTTCTCAAACTGATTTCGTGTCCGGAGCATAACTCCACCACCCTTTGGAATATTTTCATGAAACTTCACACATGCATAGACCACGACCCAAAGGTGTGTCGCGCACAAGAATGACAACTCTTGCATAGCTAATTTTTTAAGTTATCTCTCTTTTTTGTTTCGCGCACTGATTGACCATAACTCGACCACCCTTTGGAATATTTTTATGAAACTTCACATATTCAATTAGACCACGAACCGAAGGTGTGTCGTGCACAAGAATGACAACTCTGGCATAGCTAATTTTTGAGTTATCTCTCTTTTTTGTTTCGCGCACTGATTGACCATAACTCGACCACCCTTTGGAATATTTTTATGAAACTTCACATATTCAATTAGACCACGAACCGAAGGTGTGTCGTGCACAAGAATGACAACTCTTGCATAGCTAATTTTTTATTTTTGTATCTCCCTTTTTTGTTTTCGCGCACTGATTTCCTGTCCGGAGCATAACTCGACCACCCTTTGGAATATTTTCATGAAACTTCACACATGCATAGACCACGACCCGGAGGTGTGTCGCACCAAAAAGAATGACAACTCTTGCGTAGCTAATTTTTTAGTTATCTCCCTTTTTTGTTTTGCGCACTCTACAAACTGGACAATAATGCATGAAGACCCGTTTTCTCGTCTGCTCTGTACACCTTTTCTCGTGTGCTCTGTACACCTTACCTGTAGAGAGAACAATAGAGACTGGGAGAACCATTCACCTGTCCATGTGCTGCATGTGCTAGCATGTGCAGATGTCCAGTCTTGACCAGTCTGACCACAGGTAATTTATACAGGTACATTGGATATTACATTTCCGTAAACTGTGTTGAAAATATTGTGGCATTATGTGGACCTGTGCAGATATATGTAGATAAATATAGGATTATTAAAAAAAAATTCTCGGCTCCAGTAGCAAGCCTTATTATTTTTAATTTTTAAACTTTTTTTTCCATTTTTTCCATTTTTTTTTTTCATTTTTTTTCTTCAAATTCTTTTTTAATTTTTGAACTTTTTTTTTCATTTTTTTTTTAATTTTTTTTTTTATTTTTTTTTTTACATTCTTTTTCAATTTTTTAACTGACCACTAACTTATTACAGGTAATTTATACAGCTAAATTATTACATTTCCGTAAACTGTGTTGACAATATTGTGGCAGTATGTGGACCTGTGCAGATATATGTAGATAAATATAGGACTATTAACAAAAATTCTGGGCTCCAGTAGCGAGCATTATTTATTATTTTTTGTTTTGTATATTACATTTCCGTAAACTGTGTTGAAAATATTGTGGCATTATGTGGACCTGTGCAGATATATGTAGATAAATATAGGATTATTAAAAAAAAATTCTGGGCTCCAGTAGCAAGCATTATTATTTTTAATTTTTAAACTTTTTGTCGCGCCCGCTTGCGGAAAGCGCGATATAGTCGGCCGTTTGGCGTACGTACGTACGTGCGTGCGTACGTACGTGCGTACGTACGTACTTACGTACGTACGTACGTATGTACGTACGTGTGTCCGGTTAAAGTTTTTGGTTAAGCTGTAAGGTTTAAGTTTTTTGGTTAAAGCTTTTGGTTAAGTTCTTTGGTTAAAGTTTTTGGTTAAGTTTTTTGGTTAAGTTGTTTGGTTAAGTTTTTTGGTTAAAGTTTTTGGTTAAATTCTTTGGTTAAAGTTTTTGGTTAAGTTTTTTGGTTAAGTTTTTTGGTTAAAGTTTTTCGTTATATGTACTATATCTCTGCAACTGCTTTGCCCATTACCTTGAAACTTCATATGGGTGTTTATCATCATCTATATTTTTCATTCACCACCCCTCCCGTGCGGCCCCTGTGCCCAATGTCCAGGTCAAATTACTTTGAAGTTTTTGGTTAAGTTCTTTGGTTAAAGTTTTTGGTTAACTTTTTTGGTTAAGTTTTTTGGTTAAAGTTTTTGGTTAAGTTTCTTGGTTAAAGTTTTTCGTTATACTATATCTCTGCAACTGCTTAGCCCACCAAATTACTTCAAAACTTCACATGGGTGTTTATCATCATCTATATTTTCATTCTACTGCTCCCAATGCGGCAAATCTTTTTGTGCTGGTTAATGTTCAAGGTGCTTTGATTACTTGAAGTGTTAAGTTCTGTTAGTAAAGTTTGGTTAAGTCTGGTTAAAGGTTAACTTTTTGGTTAAGTTTTTTGGTTAAAGTTTTTGGTTAAGTTTTTTCTTGGTTAAAGTTTTTTCGTTATACTATATCTCGCAACTGCAACTGCTGCCCTACCTGAAACTTTCATAAATAAGGGTGTTAGTTTATCTATATCTCTAATATTCTTAAATTCTACTCGTGCGCTGTGCCCAATGTCCAGGTCAAATTACTTTGAAGTTTTTGGTTAAGTTCTTTGGTTAAAGTTTTTTGGTTAAGTTTTTTGGTTAAGTTTTTTGGTTAAAGTTTTTGGTTAAGTTTCTTGGTTAAAGTTTTTCGTTATACTATATCTCTGCAACTGCTTAGCCCATTACCTTCAAACGTCACATGGGTGTTTATCATCATCTATATTTTCATTCTACCCCCCTCCCGTGCGGCCCCTGTGCCCAATGTCAAGGTCAAATTACTTTGAAGTTTTAGGTTAAGTTGTTTGGTTAAGTTTTTTGGTTAAGTTTTTTGGTTAAAGTTTTTCCCCTGTGCCCAATGTCAAAGTCAAATTACTTTGAAGTTTTTGGTTAATGTTTTTGTCGCGCCCGCTTGCGGAAAGCGTGATATAGTCGGCACTTTGGCGTACGTACGTGTGTCCGGTTAAACTTTTTGGTTAAGTTTTTTGGTTAAGTATTTTGGTTAAAGTTTTTCGTTATACTATATCTCTTTTTTAGCTCACCTGAGCGAAGCTCATGTGAGCTATTGTTACCGCAATGTGTCCGTCGTCCGTCGTCGTCTGTCGTCGTCTGTCGTCGTCGTCCGTGAACATTTTCAAACGTCTTCTCCTCGGTAACCATTGGGCCTATGGTCACCAAACTTCATGGTCATGGTCCTTAGGTAGGGGATTACAAAATTGTTAAAATGACGTCATTACGTAATCCAAGATGGCCGCCGTCTAAAAATAGCACAAATTCTTAAAAAATCTTCTTCTCAAGAACCGCCAACCGGATTTCGACAAAACTTGGTAGGAATGATCGATGTACATTGCTCTTTCAAAGTTGTTAAAATGGTGACCCTGGGGTTAAAAATGGCGTGGCCCGTGGGGTGGGGTCAAATTGGTGTCAAATTTTATTTTGACTGAATATGGTCATTTCTATATCAAATTGAAGGTATCAATGAGGCGATCACTCTGGTGCATTTTTTGTCGAAATCGGATTGTTATGTCATCCAAGATGGCCGCCGAAAGGTCAAAAGGTCGTTCTTTTATTAGAGATTTCAAAATTCTTCTTCACATGAACCGCTTGGCCCATGTAGCCAAACTTAAAAGTTATGGTCCATGGTGAAGCCTTTTCAGATTTGTTAAAATGGAGGTCATCGCTAATCCAAGATAGCCGCCGTCTAAAAATAGCATAAATTCTTAAAAAATCTTCTTCTCATGAACCGCTAGCCGGATTTCGACGAAACTTGGTAGGAATGATCGATGTACATTGATCTTTGAAAGTTGTTAAAATGGTGACCCCGGGGTCAAAAATGGGCATGGCCCTTGGGGTCAAATTTTATTTTTGACTGAATATGGTCATGTCATATATCAAATTGAAGGTATCAATGAGGCGATCACTCTGGTGCATTATTTGTCGGAATCGGATGATTATGTCATCCATGATGGCCACCAAAAGGTCCATTTATTCAAGATTTTTAACGTCTTTTTCTCAGGAACCACATGGCCGATGCTATGCTGGGTGAAGCATTTTCAGATTTTGTAAAATGAGAGTCATCGCTTAATCCAAGATGACCGCCATCTAAAAATAGCACAATGAACTCAATGTCACATTCTCCTCTGGTGTTCATGGAGTCAGGTGAGCGAATTAGGGCCATCATGGCCCTCTTGTTTAGTGTCCATGCCTCGCCACAAGGCGCGACATGCAGGCCGCGGCCATCTAGTTTTTTCCATTTTTTCCATTTGTTTTCTTCATTTTTTTTCTTCAAATTTTTTTTAAATTTTTGTCTAGTAGCATAAGGTCGTAAGTGCTATATACAGACTATTATCATATAATAAAACAATTATTAACTAGTGAGCCATAGAATATAATCTGATATTCTATGGCTCACTAGTCAATAATTGTATAATATGTTCGGGCCAGTGAAAATTGCTTTCGGGCCCAGGCTCGAGGTCAAGGCGGGACAAGGCGAGGCATTTGATTCCGCGGAATTCTTGTTTACTTATCTCCCTCTGTTGTTTCGTGCTCTGATTTTGTATCCAGAGCATAACTCGAACACCCTTTGGAATATTTTTATGCCCCACCACGATAGTGGAGGGGGCATTTAGTGTTACCCTTGTCCGTCCGCACACACGAATGGGTACTTGTTGTAAGCGTACGGGGATCTTATTGGGTAGGGTTAGGATAGTGTTGGGTACTCTTGTTGGGTATTTTTATAGAGTAAAAACCCAACAAGTATTCATTCGTAGGAACGTGCGTCCCGTCCTCCCGTCGTCCCGTCCGTCCGTCACAAAACTTTAACACTCGGGTAAATGTCTCATAATTTCTTCATCCTTTGACCGATCTCCTTCATATTTCATATACACATTGCTCTAATGGTCCTCTACCGCCCTGTGCCAAATCCACGTTCGTCCTGCCCCCGCCAAGCCCAAGGTTAAGATCACATACTTAGTGCTTCAAAAACTTTAACGCTCCGGTAAATATCTTATAATTTCTGTTTTCTTTCACGGATCAGCTTCATATTTCATATATGCATTGCTCTAATGGTCCTCTACCGCCCTGTGCCAAATCCACGTTCTTCCTGCCCCCGCCAAGCCCAGGGTCAAGGTCACATACTTGGTGCTTCAAAAACTTTAACGCTCAGGTAATAGACATGCATAGACCACGACCCTAAAGGTGTGTCACGCAAGAATGACAACTCTTGCATGACTCATTTTTTAGTTATCTCCCTTTGTTTTTCCGTCACTGATTTTGTCTCCGGAGCATAACTCGAACACCCTTTTTTCAAACTACTTGTGTATCTGGGGAGGGGGATACACATGCGCTTGTCGACAAGCGTCCATTTCTAGTTTATTATATTGAAATTAACTAAACTAGTTTTTTAGTAGTAGTCTACAGTGTATACATCTTTCTGCATGTGTGATATAGTAATGAAAATCAAGCTATGCCATTTGTGACCAGTGCAGATCCAGACCAGCCTGTGCATACGCACAGTCTGATCAGGATCTACAATGTTTACCATTGAGTCAATGAAACACTTGTCTGGCTTCTAAAAAAATGTATTGAACCTTATTCGGCTAAACCAATCAAGGAGCTAGACTACTCATAGATGCTATAAGCCCCATTTCTCCAGTCACGGACACAATTCATGTTTTTTTGCAGGTGTTAAAGATACTGCTTCAGGAAATTCTGCAACGTCACATAATGTATGTGTGGCGATTGAATATGAACATGGCCTGCCAGGTGATACAACGTACAGCAAACGTGAGAGAACCATCAATGTTTTCTTTGACACCTACATGATGTGGCAGTTTGTTCTTCATTCACCAAAGTTGCTCTCCACTGCAAATGCCACTATCAATTCCCGTCATCGATACAGTATGACAGTCGAAACCTATGTAGCTTCGTTATCATGTGCACATGCGCAAAGTGAATTCCCATTTTTGATCCGACCCTCCATCATTGATTACCTTTCCGACTCATTTTTTCCTTGTAACTCGAAAAACTTTTTTCACCTTCATACCTACGCGCCTCATATTTGCTATGTAGCTTCGTTAGCATGTGCACATGCGCAAAGTGAATTCGGATTTTTCATCCGACCCTCCATCATGGATTATCTCCCCCTTTCGCACTCAGAATTTCCCATTTTTTCCTTGTAACTCAAAAAACTTTTTCACCTTAATACCTACGCGTCTGATATTTGGATCGTAGCTTCGTTTTGATGTGCTGATGCGCAAAGTGAATTCGGATTTTTTATCCGACCCTCCATCATGGATTACCTCCCCCTTTCGGACTTAGCATTTGGGGAAAGTGGGTATATTGCGATGGTGCTTCATCGACTTTTTCTAGTTTATAATATTGGGATTAACTATAGTCTGTTTCACGAAAGCTGCCCAAATTTTAGGGCCATATAAACAATTCAAAAACAATATTTTTTTCGATAGTATTAAATTAAAGGAAAATTTAAAAATGAGCCTTCTTTTTATTTCGTGAAATTTGGTCAAATATTGATTTTATTGCGAAAACAAAATTTCCCCATGTTAAATCCCCATAGACATCTTCACTCCGTGAAGAGGGATTTAACATGGGGAATTTTTTTAGAATTTCAGAAATACTGGACCGATTTTTAAAATTTAACTTTTGTTTTCTTAGTTAGATCATTTCCAAGCTATCTAGCTAGGTTTCGGAGTCAATTTCCCAAAAAAAATGTTTTTTGACTCCTCCCACAAGTCCTCTACCACTTTTCCCCCCATGTTAAATTCCCATAGAGAAATCAATTTTTCGTAATAAAACCAATATTTGACCAAATTTCACGAAATAAAAAGAAGGCTCATTCTTAAATTTTGCTTTAATTTAATATTATCAAAACAAATATTGTTTTTGCATTGTTTATATAGCCGTAAAATTTGGGCAGGTTTCGTGAAACAGACTAAGCTACTTTTTTTAGTAGTGTCTACAGTGTAAACGTCTTTATGAATGTGTGATATAGTATCAGAGCTCCAGATAAGCTTTGTGTCTAAAGCGTACTATACCCCCTGATTTCAAAATCATTGCGTATTTTACTTTTACAAATGGAGTATTGATTTTCTTCAAACTAAATAGGGAACAAATGATAAAAAAAATATAAGAAATTGAAACATTCACTTATTTGAGCTGCATTTGCTTTTTGCAGCTCAACTAAGTGAATTTTCAACTTTATGACAGTATTTTCACTACTCAATTTGAAAATTAATGTGCATTTTCACATTGCTGTGTGTATTTTGTACATCCACTTTTGATAATCAATGCGTTTTCAGCAAAACTAATTGTGTAAAATATGCCAATACACACCTTATCTGGAGCTCTGTAGTATGGAAAATCGAGCTATGCCATTTGTAACCAGTGTACATTCATACCAGCCTGTGCATACGCACAATCTGATCAGGATCTACAATGTTTACCATTGAGTCAATGAAACACTTGTCTGGCTTCTAACAAACTGCTTTGAACATTATTCGGCTAAACCAATCAAGGAGCTAGACTACTCATAGATGCTATAAGCCCCATTTCTCCAGTCACGGACACAATTCATGTTTTTTGCAGATGTTAAAGATACTGCGTCACATAATGTATGTGTGGCGATTGAATATGAACATGGCCTGCCAGGTGATACAACGTACAGCAAACACGAGAGAACCATCAATGTTTTCTTTGACACCTACATGAGGTGGCAGTTTGTTCTTCATTCACCAAAGTTGCTCTCCACTGCAAATGCCACTATCAATTCCCGTCATGGATACAGTATGACAGTCAAAACCGATGGAATATGCAAAGTCAATATTGGTAAAGTTCAAACAGAACCAGATACGAAGCAGATTGCTGACATGGTTGTTAGGTATATTTTGGAGACATCAAGCACAATAGTATCACATGCCTTCCCTGATGGGGGATTGAACAGCCAACACATTGTTGAAGATATCATGAAATCAGATTGGGGTAAAAAGTATTTGGTTTATGCTGAGGTAGACAAAGATCCAGATTCACATCTTGTTAATATAGCATATGATGAACAGTATGTTACAAATTTTGGGAACGTTATCAATGTTCTGATGAAGTCAGCCCACCATAAATGTCTACAGGCTCAAGAAACTTTTACAGAGCTTAGCTTTGAGAGTGAATTAATATATAAAAATATATTTTCCAAAAAGAGCATTGACAAAGAGTTGAGGCTGAGGCTTCCCTCTGTATCACTAGACATGAGTTGTATCGACAACAAATTTGTTGTCACGCTGAAGGGACGAGAACAGGAAGTTAACGCTGCTGAGGACTACATTAATACCGTAAAGGCAAAGTTTACAATGAACCAAATGAGTCTAACAGATATAAAACGTTTTGATCTAAAGATCCATAGCTTGGATAGACTGCTTCAGATTTTGGACAGAGTGTTTAATGATCAAGACGTGCCTGTTGCAAACTGTTCCTGGTCGGTAGAGGACAAGAAGTTGTACATTCTAGCTTCAGAACAAACAACTGCCGACAAAATCACAGATTCTTTCAAAAAGTGCCTGGCATATGTTAAACTTCAAAGTGAAAGTGAAATAAAAAATCTCAAAGAACTGGTAATGTCTTTAATGGACTCCAAAATTACCGACATGCTCTTGGAAATCCGATGTGCCAATAATGCAGCGAGCATAGTTGGAAAAAAAGATGTTGTAAGAGGACTTGAAGATAGATTTGACAGCCATTGTAAAGCAAAGTCAACTCCCTTGATCACCAGCCTTTTTGGTGCAACAAATGTGGATCATCGAACAAACATTGAAACTGTAGAAATTCCTCTAAATGAAGGTATTGCAAAGTATTTCATGAAAAAGTCAGATACAATTAAGAAACGGTTTGGTGTCGGCCTAAAATTTGCAAATGAGGGTAGAAAATTGGAAATACGCGGCATACCCGATGCTATTAAGAATGCATCGAATGCCATCGTTGCTTCGGCAAAGACAGTCACGACGGATGAGGTGAATAGTCCAGGAATAACAGAAGATTACTTCAAATCAACAGAAGGATCTTGTCTTTTGCATAATATTGAGCGTGAGCATTGTGTTTCTACGGAAGTTGTTAGTCTATCTGATGGAGGTGCATGTGGTGGTGACGAGGAGGTGGCAGCTGAGGGTAGTACTCGAAAGACTTGGACATTCACAGATGGGCATGCTGTCACAGTCTGTCGTAGTGACCTGAAAAACTGCTGGGAGCAGCTGATGGTGGAGAATCAAGAAATGAAGAGGAATGAAGACTGTAAGTTTCATATATTAGACTCGCCACATCAAATAGCGACTTATCAAGATTGTGACTGGTGTAGCCCCAGATCAGCCTGCGCATCTGCGCAGTCTGATCTGGGCCTACACTGTTCGCAATTTAGTTATTACTAATGCCTCCAAGGAAAACTGTAGACCTCGATCTGGCTGCAAGAGTGAGTGTGCCCGATGATCATGAGTTTCACTGCTAAAAAACTTGATAAACCGGTTTTTGTTGTGGCGTGTCATATATCTGTTATTATTTGACTGAGCATAATGTGTGACTATGGTGGATCATGTGGATAATTCCCAAACTGCCTGAGCAGAACATCAGCAATGTCAGCATTACTGAAGGGAGTCCAGCATAGTCGCTGGTCAGACTAACCAGATGCACATGCTGGTTTGGTCTGCTCTGGTCACACACATCATAACCTCCCATTTCTTAGGTCAATTATCGGTGACACTTGGAAAAAAATAGACTTATTTTGTTTCTAACACTGGTCGTCAATAAGATACACATAATGTCACATTTCTATGCCATCTGTATGCATTCTCATAGGCATCAGATGAAGGGGTATATGGGGTGACAGTGGTGCAAACTAACATGGAGCTATTGTCACCATTCCAGATTGTCTTATGATTTCAGTTGACCCTTACTTTCTACTACTGCCTGTTCCACGTTTTTCTGCCGACAAACTTTTGGCAATTAAACACATTAAATCTAAAAAATATTTAAATGTAAGTACTTTTTTCATCAATAACATAAAAGTCACCCTCACCAAAAAAATTATTTGATGAAATTCCATCAACTAGATTTTAAAATCAATTTTTATTTGTCGACCGATTTACTCTAACTTTTGTTTTCTTAGTTACATCATTTCCAAGCTTTCTAACCAGGTTTTGGAGTCAATTTCCAAAACAAATCTTTCGTTTTTGGACCCTCTTGGTCAGCCTCCTCCTTTTTTTTAGATTTAATATGTTTTATAGCCAAAAGTTCAGTCGTCGGCAACATTTCTGAGTAGAATGGCTATTAATGCGTGTCTCAGTAATGTTGTAATTGTGTGAATTTTAATGTGGGGGTGGTCAACTTTGATCAATTATTTTAGAGTGATCACATAATGCATTAATCAAATATTTTCTACACTGCCTTTCTAATTAATGAATAATACATACAATCACCTTGTATACTGATGACATCTTGTATTTCTCTCAAAACATCTCAAATATTGGGTGACCAATTAGAACTTAGCCCAAGTGTACATGTATATGTCTCTCCCCTTGTTGTTAATTTACATCCAACAGTCATGTACTGTACAGCATACAGAGTATTATGCAAATGTGCCACTTTATTAAAGACACTAGAAATCTTACACATTTATATTTCTTTGTAGAACACAATATGACTGAAGTAAATACAAAGAACATTTGTCAAACTATGACCGGCTGTTGATAGTTTGCCTTGTATTTGGTTCCACATAATACAGTTGCATACATTGGAGACAATTGTAATGAAATTCCAAGATGTGTTTTCATTGAAAATAAGAAAAATATGCTATATTTGTGGTCTGTTTATTGTTTTCTGCAGCATGATAAAGGTACCACAAATTTTTAATTGCTTTTTGATACTCGCTACTTCAGATTTCAATTGGGTTTTTGGCAATTTTAATTGGGTATTTAAGCAAATATGCAGCTAATCTGGAGCTCTGGATTATGGTTTTTATGACCAGTATGACCCATTGACCCCTGAACTACTAGTCCATTAGTGCAGCTTGATAAGGCTCTATTTTGTCAGTTGGTTAGGAGCAGGGCATGTGTTTCACAGACTGCAGAGCACCAGTAGTCTATTTCACCAACATTGCAAAGTATACTTTGAGGGAGAAATTGTCAATATTTTATTAATTTTTATTATACTCCATTTATGTCATTATCACAGCCATTTTGGCTGTGATAATGTAATAAATTCAGTATAATAATTCTGCATACTTTTAATCATCAAATATATGCAATCGTTAGTTCTACATTGTATATGAAATAATGTATTTCGGGGAAAAATATATTATTACTCCCTCAAAGTATACTTTGCAATTTTGATGAAATCTGCTACTGCTAAGTTTTGGATCTAAAGAGTACTGTTCCCCAGATTTCAAATTCCATGTGTAATTGACTTTTACAACTTCAAATGCATATAGCTCTTTTTTTATTTGAGCAGATAGCCGAAAACTGTCAGTGAGTTTGAGATAGAGAATTTTGTTAGCTTTCCAATGCAAAAAGAATTCTTGAAATCGGTTGGAAAATAAGGAAGTTATAGGAAGTATGACGTCACTTCCGTTTTCGTGGAAAGTAGCATTAAAAGATATCTGAAAATCTCTGAGTCTCTGCACACACTTGATCCGAATCGGCATGCAAAATTTGAAGTCGAAACGACCAGCGGTTTGGTGTAGATGGAGGGAGCCCGTAAGTCAGCGGATGATTATTTTTCGATAGTTATCGCCCTTAAATTGCAGTTTACGCCGTTATGTAAAATACACCTAATAAAACGGAAATTAAATATGTGCAATATTCCGCCAGTGAAGTTTTCGTTTGTTTTTCACCATAGGCCGGGCACAAAGCGGGAAAGTTTTAGCTAAAGGACTGAAATATTGACCGCAGCAAGAAATTTTGAAATCTATTGATAAATAACGAAGTTGACGTCACATCCGTTTGCTCTATTTTGAAAACTTGAAAAAAAGACGTTCATCTTTGACATCCAATAGAACCGGAAGTAGTCAAGATAGAGCTCTGAAAATTATCATCTTTTATGCGCCTGACACTCGCCTATCACACTGGCAAGAAATTATGTTGCTGACATTACTGTACAAATTGAAAAACGTTTGTAAAGACCACCCGTTATCAGCCGAAATTCGGCAAATATTCGGCAAAATCGTTGAAAAGTATGTACATTTTTCAACTTCAAATGCCTATAGCTCTCTTATTTAACCAGATAGCCGAGAACTGTCAGCGAGTCTGAGATAGATAATTTTGTCAGCTTTCCAATGCAAAAAGAATTTTTGAAATCGGTTGGAACATAAGGAAGTTATAGAAAGTATGACGTCACTTCCGGTTTCGTGGAAAGTGGCATTAAGAGATTTCTGAAAATCTCTAAGTCTCGACTCACACTTGATCCGAATCGGTATGCAAAATTTGAAGTCCATCCGACCAGCGGTTTGGGCTGTAGACTGAACCGCTGAATAAAAAAACCAATAAAAAAAAAACCAACGAAAACAATACGTTTTCGGCGCAGCTGAAAGCCGCCTCAAACCTAATAATATTATGAGGTGGAAGTCACTGGTGCCAGGACAACAAGTGGATAAAATATTGTATAGTGGTTATATAGAGACATACACACCCTGGGGACCTCCCAGGGCTGGGAACCTCACAGGGTGTCCGGTTTAGAGAGGTTCGACTGTATAATATTATTACAACCACTTGGTGGCCTGGTGTCATTGGTGGAATTGTATCATTAACCTGTTGCATTCGGAATACACCTTTAAGGGTATGAATTTTTTAAATATTTTATTCCTATTTTATTCTTTTCTCAATGGAAGTATATGATGTGACCACTCATTTGAACCTTCTCGACAGCTAGCATTAATTATTTGAGTTTATGTTGATTTGGCGTTCCTGGAATGCCGAATCTACATAAACTCAAATAATTATTGCTTGCTCTAAATAATTTGAGCTAGCATTAAATATTTAGAGCTAGCATTTTAGAGCTGAATGATTTAGAGCTAGTATTAATTATTTGAGTTTATGTAGATTTGGCGTTCCATACATTTGTGCCTGTGACTAGAGAAATGGGGGGTTATGGTTTTTATGACCAGTATGACCCATTGACCCCTGATCTACTAGTCCATTAGTGCAGCTGATTAGGCTCTATTATGTTGGTTAGGAGCAGGGCATGTGTTTCACAGACTGAATGGGGATCAGTGCGGATCCTAGTCAGACTGCGGATGAGCAGGCTTATCTGAATCTATACTGATCGCAAATGCCATAAGCCCCATTTCTCCAGTCACAGACACATTTGCATTGACAACTTTGTAATAGTTTCTTCACTATCATTATGCCAAAGCTTACATATAGCTTGAAGGATTACTTTTATATTTGAACACTTGTTACATGTGACATTATGTGACTCATGCCACCATTAAAATTACACTTTTTCACCTTTAGTAGGTTGATGACTCACTTAGCTATTTTGTTTATTTTAAAATTTTCTTCATCATGCCACAACTTTTATTATCTTATTTCTTATGGACATATGTGACACACCCACACACCATTAACATGACCTTGACCTTTGTTGACTGTTGCAAGGTCACTGAATCATTTACCATTTGATTACGTCAACATGTTTGCAAGAGTTTAATGAGTAAGTGATTGAGTCATTCTGCTAAACAAATGAGTGAGCATCATGAACCGAGTTTGTTTGGCAGTAGGACCCAATCACCAGCGGATAATTTCAAGATAGTCAGCGCACATGGTTAAATAATAATTTTCTTACATTTTGCACACGCTATTTTATGAAAACAATTGAATCAATCATAAAATATGGCCAACAGCGGTAAATTAATTTCCGCAGATGGGCCTTAGTGAGTGGTGCATGTGTTGAAATTCAGAGGGACCGGTGTGCCCTAGAAAATTATTTGATTGGTCAATAGCCACCATGAGGTTACTGGTATCATATCTTATATATGAGACACGCCATGTGATTTTGTACCTTCGGGCATCTGCGTAATTTCATTAAATACGTGTACAAAATTTATAATATTTTTTCATAAATAATGTCAAAAGTTGACAAATTAACCAGAGTACATGCGGAATATAATGCCATTTACGGAAAACAATGTAAATTTTATAAACGTATTTCATGAAATTATGCAGATGTCTGAAGGTACAAAATCACATGGCGTGTCTCATATGGGGAAGACAAGGGTGATGTAAACGGCTGCTTCTCTACATAACTGAGTTGTATTTGTTTGTGTGCACTGCTGCTTGAAATGTAATAAATGACAGAGCTCCAGATAAGGGGCGTATTGGCATATTTTACACACTTATATTAGCTGAATACGCATTGATTATCAAAAGTAGGAGTACAAAATAAAAAAGTTAATTAGTTAAAAGAAAATTTACTTAGATCAGCTGCAAAAAGCAATTTGCTTTTTGCAGCTCATCTAAGTAAATGTTTAAACTTTATTACAGTATAGATAAGTGAATAAGTAATAAGGCACTCAAATAAGTGAATGTTTAAATTTGTTTTATGTTTTATGTTTTTTTTATCATTTGTTCCCTATTTAATAATGAATACAATCAATAATTATTTTGTAAAAATAAACTACATGTACGCCTTTACTTTGAAATCAGGGGGTACAATAATCTTTAGAAACAAAGCTTATCTGGAGCTCTGAAATTATATTTCTTCTTCAGTGACAGACAATCCACAGGTGATTGAAAATCAGGCGGGAAGAAAAACTGTCAAGCTGCAGATCCCAACATATTCTGAAAACAAAGCAAAGGCTATGTTTCGGCAGTCAATAGACACAGTTCTTGAAATTGCCAAGACTTATGACTGCAGTAAAATCTGCATCAGCCTTGACCAGCGGCATGATTGGCCGTCCAGGAGATTCAACGTCCAACTCTTCACTGTGATCACCACATACTTGTCACAGAAAGTCCTCTTTCCGACAAGTGTGACGTTCTGCACAGTTGATGCTGCTATTTCTGGGGAGGCATGTGATGATTTTCTACTGGCTGTGAAAAGACACAATGCAATTGACACAGATGAACAACTGGAAACATGTGTCGCAGGTAAATAGCTAAATATTCCGTTATTATTTTGGGATTTTCTCTCCTATGCATCATGTTCAGTACGGGATCGAACCCGTTGGCCTGGCCTTAAATTACCTTAGTGGTTGATAGGCCATTAAACACCAACTACAAACAAATACACATAATATAATTTTAAATACTTTACGGATTGCTTCAATATTTGGATACTTGATACATGTGCACATTTTGAACAGACTCATGCTGCAATTAACATAACCTTCACCTTTTTCGTGCCCCATGATCATGTTCCGGTCAAATGCCTCAGCAGAATTCTTGTTTTGACTTAGTAGTTACCTGGAAATATTAAGCTACACAAATGCCATAAGCCCCATTTCTCATATTGCAGCCACCTTTATCACTAGTTATGTCCCCTCTGTGATAGCAGGGGGGTGGGGTGGATATTGCGATGCTCTTGAGGTTCCGTAAGTCCATCCGTCAATCCGTGTACATTTACGTTGATTAAAAAGTACTAACATTTAAATATTTTTTAGATTTAATGTGTTAAATAGCCAAAAGTTTGTCGGCTGCAAAATGTGGAACAGACAGTAGTCTGTTAGTAGGGAGATAGAGAATACCAGGCTAGTGTCATTTGATATCAAGTTGGCATTATTTGATATCAAGTTGGCCTACCGTTTCCAAGACGAGCCTGATAAACTTGATATATAAAAACACTAGCATGGTATACTATTTATCACGTATCATTTTATGCTACAGAATGAGCAACTATGACATGATTTTTGTTGAAAAGAACTTGTTTATGTTTCGTCATTACAATCAGTCATTCGGTAACGTCATGTGACGAATGAAACGTCAGTTTTTATGTCTTCAAACTAACCTGAATGGTTGCAAACAGATAGGTTGCTATGAAATCGTCCTAATAATAAAAATCTGCCTACTCTAATCACTCAAATAACCCACCATAGACCATTCCGCTCTACCCACAGCCAATTGGCTAGTCCGCTATTTAAACTCCTCCTATTATTTTTAGGACGCTATCAGGGTGCAGGTATATTTTGTATCTCCCATAATTTCGTTCGAATTTTGAATTTCTGCCGTGTATTGTACCTTATTTGTCATTTGATATTGTTCAATACATATTACTATCACTCATTCGTGTTGCGTGATTATTCTCCATTGCGTTTTTTGGGGTTTTTCACTGTGTTTTATTCTGTGTCACGTATTTTCGCGGTTCGCGTGTACGTTTTTTTTCGTACCCTAACGGGTTCGTCCCTTAGTGGATTCGTTCCCGTGACACATTTTTTGTAGCGTATTGCGGGGTATTCTATCGGGTTTTGTATTACAATACCGGTTAGCATGCCGCAATCACGCTCTGCTTGTGGGCACATGACTTCTCCGTGGGACACCCATAAGGACAGGTGCTTATGCCTGTGGCGGGGTGTTGCAAGGAGAAACCATGTGAGTTGTCCTGTCCGTTGGACGGATACGACGTGGGGTAAGGATGGGTATCGTAGGACCCATATCTCACGTTCTAAGTAGTCTGTGGCCGCTTTCCAGCTCTTGGGAGCGGTGGGGCCTTCCGAGGTTGGTAAGGCTTCGGAGGGTGTGCCAGATGGGATCCCCCATCGGGGGGATCTGGTTCCGTTGAGAAAGTTCGGTCAGGTTCTCTGACTTCGAAACTTTGCTCAGGTGATAGGCCGGTGATCCATGCAGGGGATACTGGGCTGCTGGGTCCGGTACTGATCTCATATCACCCTCGGGGTTCTCATAGATGCTATACCTATCACAGGGGTGTTTCGGCCGGTTCTTGATACTATATCACCCGGTTTGAAGCTGACCCAGCCTCTCTCAGTAGAGGCGCCCGGTACCGGCACCGGGCACGGGCACCGGTCACCGGCACCGGGTCACCGGGCACCGGTTATGTCACCGGGCACCGGGCACCGGGCACCGGGCACCGGGCACCGGGCACCGGGCACCGGTTATGTCACCGGGCACCGGGCACCGGGCACCGGTTATGTCACCGGGCACCGGGCACCGGGCACCGGGCACCGGGCACCGGGCACCGGTTATGTCACCGGGCACCGGGCACCGGGCACCGGGCACCGGGCACCGGTTATGTCACCGGGCACCGGGCACCGGGCACCGGTTTATGTCACCGGGCACCGGGCACCGGTTATGTCAACCGGGCACGGGCACCGGGCATTATGTCACTGGGCACCGGGCACCGGGCACCGGGCGCCGGGCACCGGTTATGTCACCGGGCACCGGTCACCGAGCCGGGCACCGGGCACCGGGCACTGGGCATCGAACCGGGCACCGGTCACCGAACCGGGCACCGGGCACCGGGCAGCCACCGGGCAGCCACCGGGCACCGGGCAGCTACCGGGCACCGGTCAAACACCGGGCACCGGGCACCGGGCACCAGACTCTCCCTGGACAGCCTGCTGCTTCCGGTAGGAAGACGTTCTTGTCTTCGGTTGGTCTTCGTTCTACGTGTTCACGTAAGTCGAGGAGTCGATCTCGTCGTAGGTCAGGATTGGGTTAGTTCTTCGAGGGTTTCTACATGTAGTACTAGCTTGGGCAGTACATATACTATTTGGAACGATACAGTACAGTTCTGTTGAATCAGATTCCACGTATGTGGTAGATGACTGCCAGTCTAGGGTTGCTGCGGCAGGTGCTGATCACATTCACCCGGTCACAACGTACCCTAACTCTCGCAGGAGAGGTGCCGGTTTTGTGTTACGGGCACCGGGCACCGGGCACCGGGCACCGGGCAGGCACCGGGTACCGGGCACCGGGGTAGCAACCATTTCTGACCGGGGTGTTCGTGGGTTCGTATCCTGTGTACATATTTTGTTTTTGTATTCGGCTCCTCGAGATCTAGCTCTTCCGTTCTCGGAGGGGACGGTCGAGGTGGTATTGGACGCCGTGGTGCTTTGGCTCCGTACTTGTCTGGCCTGCTCCTTATTCGAGTGTATATGAGTTCGAATTCCCAGTCTATATTCAGGACTCGACACACGATACAGTTATGATGGTTCAGTGGCTAAGATTCTGGAGTTCCTGTCTAAGTCCTAGTACTTAGTGGGTTTGTCGGCTCTTTCACAGCTGGTGGTTTTGCCAGTGGAGCCTCCCATATGGGTACTTCCTCGGATGGCTGTTGTGAGGCTGATTCGGTGGTGGTGGAATTGCCGGAGTTGTCGTGGTTTAATTTCTCTCCTACAGTAGGGCTTCTTGGGGAGCTTTAGGTAGGATTTGGCCACTGCGGGGTTCCTAGTGCCCAAAACTTTGATCGCCACACTGGGGTCTAAGTTCTACATGCCCCTCTATGCGATATGGTTTTGAGATCTCCGTTTCTGGACAAGGACGCCGCAGCGTTTGGGATATCTTCGGCTCCTGGTCCTGGTTCGCGTTTGCGAAGGCATGGGTGTAGGCTGTTAAGTCGATTGTGGCTATGCCAACTTTCGATTTATGTTTGAATCAGTATGATTCATCGTCTCTGGACGCAGTGCTTCAGTCGGCGATTTTTCTTGAACGGCCATAGTTTTGCTTCGTTCGCCTCTTTTGACCTCTGATAATTGTGCGATCGAACGGCCAAAGGGCAGCTACGTACCGATGGTCCCTCCTGCTGCTCCTTCTTGTCTACCTCCTGTGGGGTCGTTTCCCCTGACGGGGGTATTTTCAAGGGTTAAGTAGAGTCTCTCTCTTGAAGTATAGTGCTATAGAGGAAGTTCGGGACGTGGTCGGAGCGCCATTTGCCCGGTAGACTGGGTTGTTTCCATAGATCTGCGGGTCTCGTACTTCCACGTGCCCTTCCGCAATGCTCTCGGAAGTTTAAGTTGTTTCCGAGTTTTGTGTCTTTTAGATCTAGAGTAGTCGTAGTTGGTTCCCACACAGGATTTTTCTTAGGTGGGAATGAGCTTATTGACCGATCTATCAGTCATCATAGTACCTTTGGACAGGGTGCGTGGGCATCTTGTTTTAGTGTCCGGTACTGGTCAGAGGTTCTCTGTCAGCTAGGAAATTTCTGCACTCCTGGATTTTCGGGTGCAGAATAGGGGAAGTTATGTTTTGCGACCTCCAGTATTACTTACTAGGGCTATGGAGGCCGCACCCCGATCCTTTGGATCGGTCTCTGCTAGGATCACCATCTTCCTACGTTGTATCAGATGGTGGGCAGTGGAGGTCTGGTTCCTACAGGGATTTCCCATAGTGTTACCTCCTCCTACTCGCTTTCTGTCCACAGACGCGTCGTGAGAAGGCTGGGGGGCTCATTGGAGCCCCTACATCGGTGTGTTGGTGGTCAGTGCAGGAAACTCAGGGACACATCAACATGTGTTTTAGCTTTTGGCAGTGTTCCGGGGTTGACAGCGGCGGATTCTGTTCTGCACGGACAGGTGGTTATGGTTTCTGCGGTCATCTCCGGTTCTGACGGAATGGCTTCTGCATCCGTTGGTGTCCAGTGCATCTTGTCCGGATGGGGGTATCCATTTGTGGTTTTGTTGCGGCAAGGCTCAAACGTCGGTTTTATTTTTTTCCACTGTTTGCGCCCACTTACCGATTCGGACTTTTCAATTTACTCGTTCCAGTATAACTTCGGACCCATGTACTGCATGTTGGACTTTGCTAAGGAAGTGATTTGAGATACCAACTGTTCGTGTTTATAAGATCGCATGTAATTCACTCAATTGTAATTATTATAAACAAGCGTCCGTTAATGATTATGGCATTTACGGATCGATTCATGTCTGGCATATAATTGGCTATTAACAAGAGTATTTTGTGATTTCATGTCACACTGTCGTTAATTGGTTGACCACGGCTTACGTGGTCGGCTTTGACGGTATTCCGCGATTGTAACACGGTTACCGGCGGCATGTTTTGATCACTTTGTATGTGTGAATAAAACTTACCTGTGCCAATTAAGTTTGACCAGACTTTACGACGCCCGCTGTTCAAATTGCATATCGACATTACAGTATAATGTGTATTAATTATACCATCGGGACTTGTTTTCCACATCGATATAAACGAAATGTCGACATTTCCGATATCGATATATCAGGTATGTAATGTATGAGTTATATAGCAGTTCGGCCGGTACCACTAGCGTATATCGACATAAGCAGGTTTATCGATGTAAGCAATGTCGATATAACGTGTATCGACTGTATATACAACATACTGTTGTCACTCCATCATTTCTGAAGCAATTGGGTATTTCAAAATGTTGATTGTGTTAGGTGGAAGCACACTGCTGTTTACACATCAGCAGTTTCTCCTATGACCGAGATTTCTCCCTCAGATACTTTATCCCTTCTCACATGATCTGGAATCAGTTGTGGTTCGGGCCTCCCTCCGTCACGCCTGTCAGCGACAGTGGTTCACACTTTCTGTCCAGTCCGTGCGATGAAGCATTAGGTTCGGAAGAATTAGGACATCCGGTCCGACCGTAAAGTTTTTTATTACCAATTTTAAGCCAACGGGGGGTGGGGGGTTTCGCAATCCTTTGTCTTCCGTTGGATAGATAGGGCCATTACTTGAGATTTATTCTACAGTAAGTGGTTCTGCAGCTGAGTTGTTTAGGCCCTAAATGCACGAGGTGCATGTAGTCTCAACTTCTTTCTATGATCGCTCTCTGCACTGGCAGGAGATGCGTAACTGCCAACTGTTACGATTTTTCCGTATTTATTCCGGGAAATACGTTAGATAGACGGTAGTACGGATTACTTTTAAAAGTACGAATTTTGATCGGCGCGGGTATATCTGGATATAATTATTTCATTTAAATACAATTCTGCCAATAATCCTATTGTTTTATTTACCCGTTATCATTCTCGTCTAGGCGATTACCATTTGATATGCCAGCGCTCAGAGATATTGATTTATTCATCACGTAATTCGTATAATGTCTGATCTAAGCGTGCAGCCAACGTTTTTGGGGATTGTTTTATCGGAAGAAGTTAGGACAACACTTCTGTTCATCTATGATTACAGCGAGACATGGCCCAATTTGGTCCTGTCACAGCGCGGTGATGTTTTTGCGTCTTGCAATCAGTGTTATTGTAGTTATTCGGGTGCTCATGGTAGCCGAAACTTGGGCCAAGGCTATATTTAACTTATTTTATGCATATAAGTGAGTACTGATTTGTGTTCCGGAATACATATGTGGTGTTCCGGAAAGTAACCCCCTTTTCTCTCCATGTTCCTCATGTGACCGACATGGGGTTGGCATCTCAGGGAGATGTTTAAGAACTGGGTCCGTTAGTAGCAGCGGGTGCAGTTGTGGGTTTATCAGCCGGTAGCATCAAGTTTAGGAGGCTGTTTGGATCTACCTGTTCGCGATAGTCTGCGATTTTTTCTGATTACCCTATTATTCGGTTTTTGTCTTTACAGTCCCAGTGGAATCCTGGGGGTTGGTAAGTGTGACTCACCGCTCGATGAACTTCAATTGCTTTTGTTGATGAACGGGGATCTGTGGTGATCTATGGTTCTTACGGTTCATCACGCTGGCCCAGGAGGCATTGTTTTGTACATGTTTCAATTAGGGCGAGGCTACCTATCTAGTTTGTAGCAGTGTTGTTACAAAAGGATAGTGTTTCACTTTGGGTTTATGATTCTATTCTCTTTGTCTACTATATATGGGTTTATAGGTATACAGTGGTCGACACTCGCAGTGTTCCGAGATTCCGAGGATCCCTGTTTTGTAGGAGAATCACTGCATTTTCAAGAATTCCATTCAACATTATGTAACAATAGGGATGTCCATGCTGCGGAATCCCTGGGCCAAAAGTTAGTGTCAAACCCTGGTATAGGTTTTGATCTGGCTTTATGGGCCAGTTTAAACTCCTCAGCACTTGCTTGTTAGGATGACCTTAGTGCTTAGGGCGTTTTATACTGTGTTCTCGATATGTACGAGTCATGTGTCGTCATGAGACTATGTATAGACTTTGAGTTTATCTCAGTTGAGCTATGGCGTGTGAAGTGCCGGGCGACTACATTCGCCAGGGCTTCTTCTGGTAGCAGCAGCTATACCTTGAGTATTCTCCGGCGTTCTAACCAAGTATAGCAGGTTGGAGTCTACGAGTCAGTCTACGAGACTAGCGTGGTGGTGCTTGTCTTTATCCACCTCTCTTCTACTTTCGTAGAAAAGGGGGGGGGGGGGGCCCGCTTTGGGCGCCCCTATGTTTCTAGGGTGAGACCATGTTATTACTATATAGGTAACACCCAAGTTTGTACCTAGGCCAAATATTTTTGTCTGTTTTGAGGGTTTTTAATCTGCCTTACCATTCCGGTCGAGTATGAGTAGTGAGAATACCTCCCACCATCACTACGAATTCTTGCAACCATTCAGGTTAGTTTTGAAGACATAAAAATGGAAAAATTATTTCTAATATTTTGTTTTTATTATTCTTTACTCACCTGAATGGTAAGGTAGACCCTCCTCCCGTCCCCGCTTGATGGTTTTATCTTCTCCTTACTTAGTATACTTCAGGCTATTTTACTAGCAGTTTCATTTCCATATGGAAATGATTAACTTTTTGAAGCTGTATACCTAACAATAATAGGAGGAGTTTAAATAGCGGACTAGCCAATTGGCTGTGGGTAGAGCGGAATGGTCTATGGTGGGTTATTTGAGTGATTAGAGTAGGCAGATTTTTATTATTAGGACGATTTCATAGCAACCTATCTGTTTGCAACCATTCAGGTGAGTATGAATAATAAAAACTAAAATTAGAAATAATTTTCCATTTTCAATTTGTTAGTTTAAACAATATTTATTTCAAATAATATACATGTATATACATGAAAAGATAATGATATTTCAAGCTGACCAGTCATGCTAAATGTGCTCTGCTCTAAAATTGGAATTTAAAATGTTTTAAGCTGGATATATGATTTGAAAGTTATATCAGGTTGAAGATAATTCAATCTAGTTTGTGAATGTGCCATTGGAATTATAAAAAAGTGTTGAAATGTGTGTTTAATCACTAAAATAAGTGTTTATTTTATGTTAAATTAGTGGACCCATGCTGGGTCACCATGTGCTATATGGAGGCAGTTTCTGCAGATTTCCAGGGGGAAATTTATAATATTGCATAATTTGTGGTCAGCAGCCTTGTCTGCAATCTGGATCACCTACCTGCTGTGCATACATGCACAAGCTGGTAGTATAGTGTAATTCTGTGATTAAATTGTAATGTGATATACCCAAGTTGAAAATCTGTGAAAAGGAACCTCATTAAAACTTCTAAAAATGAGTCATCAAGTGGACAACGAGGTATCATTCAGTATGAACCTAAATCTAGAGGAATCCACGTTTATATCGACACAGGAAGAGATGATAGAATCTCCCAATATATCACCATCACAGTTCCTGTTTGCTGCCAACAGAAATCAGATGATCAGGACAGATCGGATGATCAGGACAGATGAACCACTTACAGATGATAGTACACAAAACCCAAGTCCCACATCAGACCAAGATGAAGCAATATCGCCAATCCGGTCCCAATCACAATCCCTCTTCTCTGGGCACTCAACTCCAGTGGCTCAACATTCGGAGACTGTAACATATGACTAAGAATTCACTGTCCAGGACTTTTTGTTACGTCACAAATGTTTTGGTGTCCAAGATTTTAATAACAATAAAATGCAGATTTATTTAAGCGAACCAAACCCGATTCAAGGTAGCTAAATGCTGTACCAATGACAAGATAAACGCATCGAAGTGAAGACCGAAAATAATGTGTCAACGTTTTTCATTTTTAGCTCGCCTGCACGAAGTGCAGAAGAGCTTATGGCATACCCCCGGCGTTGTCGGCGTCGTCGGCGTCTCGTCGGCGGCGTCCACAAACTTAACGTTGAATTAAATGTCTTATAACTTCTGTTTCCTTTCATGGAACGCCTTGATATTTCATACATGCATTCCTCAGATGACCCTCTATCATGCTGTAGCAAATCCATGACCCACCACCCAACCCTTACCCCAAGGTCAAGGTCACACACTTAGCACATTCATAAACTTAACGTTGGGGTAAATGTATTATAACATCTGTTTCCTTTCATGGAACGCCTTGATATTTCATACCTGCATTCATCTGATGATACTCTATTGTGCTATAGCAAATTCATGACCCACCCCTTACACCAAGGTCACAAACTTAGCACATTCATAAACTTAACGTTGGGGTAAATGTCTTATAACATCTGTTTCCTTTCATGGAACGCCTTGATATTTCATACATGCATTCATCTGATGATACCCTATCGTGCTATCACAGATCAATGACCCACCGCCCACCCTTTACCCCAAGGTCAAGGTCACAAACTTAGCACATTCATAAACTTAACGTTGGGGTAAATGTCTTGTAACATCTGTTTCCTTTCATGGAATGCCTTGATATTTCATACATGCCCAGGACACATGTACAAGCTTT
>CM055272.1:43992465-44158812 GCA_029237695.1 Conchocele bisecta
CAACTTTAGCAAATTTGCAGAAATCTACGTCTGTAGCATTCACAAATCGTCGAGTACACAATGAGTATCTGTATTACCGTATGTAGAGCTTATCAACAATGAAGACAGCAATAATTTCAAAATGTCTTGAACCAGTACGTGTAATGGCAGGACACGAAATATAGTATGACGTCACAATGAAAATAAAATCGCATTTAACAACAAATAGCTGACTTTTTAAACGTAAATTTGTTATTGGTTGGTATATTACATTAAAAAAAAGTGTCCTGTGTCCAATAAATTGGACACATGACACTATGGCGTTTAGTAAAATGGTTCAAATATTGACTCTTTATGTACCAGACGTTCTAAATGAGGCTCCATACGGGATAATCTATTTAAACTAAATTTCATTGGGAAGCTATTTTTTTGCAAATTACATGCGTATTATTATTTTAATATAACCTATCAATGTTTACAGGTGTTAGCATGTTTCAATATTGAACTAACATATAGCTTGTTGGTATTGGCACACTTTCATGTTACGAAGTTTCCCGCAGCGAACCCCATTCGGCCCATCGACCGATTGTAATTATAGAACGCCTGTAACTATTCACGAGAATATAGGCGTTCTATGAAAAACAAAACAGGTTTTAATGACGTTACGTCCTGGCGTAAATAATCTTGCCAAATCATTACGTTGTAAACTACAGCGGACCTCTCCAAACCGGACACCCTTGTTTGCCCCCAAGGTGTCCGGTTTGGAGATGTTCCACTGTAAATCAGACATGTGAGCACTTCATGATACTTCATTGATAGTGTTTTGCAATCATGAACATTCATTGTAATCAGAGATACATAACAGCGACACATCTAAGGTAAACATCTATATTTTCCCGAGTGTCCGGTTTAGTAGGGTTCCACTGTACATGCTAGAATTTTTACGTTGCCAACAATAAACAAAATCCCAACCACAACTCGTCACTTTTCCCTTGAGCTGTCACATAATAATTTATTATACCACGCTCTGTCGCTGGCCAATCAAAATTGCCCTTGAAACCTGTGGCACAATTAATGTTCGGGGCGGTATTTCAGCATTCATATTGTCATTGGATTTATAAGAGTGAATGCTTGCCTATTTGAGAAGACCGACATATTGTGCAAATTAAGGTATGTACTTTTCTACAACATGTTCCATGTTAATTATGCAAAACAAAGCATCGACTTTTTACGTCCAATATGTTGTTTTAATATGTTACTATGAACAAAAGAAAATATATATTTCAAGTAGTTATTCAATCGTCCGCCAAAAATGCACTTTAATGTAATTTAGTAAAACGTTGTTGGACTGTACCGATGCTATATATCCCCGTAATCACCCAATGACATAATACTGCTATTCGATTTGATCAGGTGCTAGACTGGGCAACATTTAATAAGCCGAGTCTAGTCATAGTCATATATCAGAGCTAGGCTTGTAACTAATGGCAACCGACCATACCATTTGTGTAGAAATAAGTTTATTAGTTAATTATCAATCTTGAAACAGTATCATTATATATGTAGATAAAGTGTACATACATTACATTGAAGTCAATTATTCCTGGATGTCCAATTGAGAGAGGCTCAACTGAAATAATATTTATTACATTAAATATATGTGACATTCTAATGCATTCGAAAAAAAAGAGAAGTTATTATATAATTTTGTTTTGTTCATGACTTTGTACAACTTTTTAACTTACAACTAAATTTCATTTTAGATAACTGGATTAATGCAACGCAGACGGCAATGATGGCGGGAGACGCATCACATTTGGAGTCTGGTGGAAATTCACCTGTTAGACTCATAATGGAAGATTCGGCCAGTGAAGGTATGTGTTATGCACCTATCAATAGTGGCATTGGCAATAGTACAACCGTGATAGCAAAATGGCAATACAGTGGAACCTCTCTAAACCGGACACCTCTCGAGGTCCTCAGGGTTTCCGGTTTAGAGAGATACCATTGTAATTAAACACTCGATGGTCACATCTTGTCATTTTCTGTTATGAACAGACAGGACAATGACATACATTACATTGAAACCCATCTAAATAAGACACATTCGGAGGGTGTTCGGTTTAGAGGGGTTCCACTGTACTATATGGTGGCTCGTTATGGACATTTCGTTTCTTCGTGACGCCGGAACATAGATTAGCGTGGCGAAGAAACGAAGAAACGAAGTTTAATAAATAAACTTCGTCTTTTCGCCCTGAAGGGACTTTAATTATCGCCCTGTCAGATCGATAATTTGCAAATTTACACCTGGCAAATATAAGCGCCTTAACCTTCGTTTCTTCGTTTCGTCGCATTGTCTCATTGTTTTACGCCTACATGACGCTATTTATCGTTTCTTCGCGGTTTCGTTCCTTCGTGGCGAAGGAACGAAACCGCGAAGAAATCATAATTATCGCTTCTTAATCCTCGTCTTTTCGCGCGAAGGAACGATAAAAGAGACGAAGATTAGCGCGTTCCGGTCACACATGCGCAGATGCGTACTAACAATTAAGACTGCCATTGTATGAATAATTAATAATATATCAATGTTTTGTCTCTCTTTTTTTATGTCTACCGTTTTATATATGTACTGTATAAGTAAGAATAATAGAATCAGATTGGATATCAAATTACTTTTGATTTTCAGATTTAATTCATGTAAACATGGTAAACCCGAAAGTAGAAACTAATAGAATTAATTTAATCCACATGCACTTTGATAGCCAAATTTCAATTCGTATAATCTTACATACACAGTACATATTTAAAACGTCATACATAAAAAAAAACACCAGAGAAACAACACGGATATATTATTAATTAATTATAAAATGGCAGTCTGCTTGTTAGTACAGATCTGCGCACGTGCGACCGGAACGAGCTAATATTCGTCTCTTCTCCTTTCGGGGGTGAAGGGACGAAGAGACGATAATTATCGTTTGGGACGAAAATTATCGTTTTGCTCGTGGCGAAGAAACGAGGAAACGAAGATTAAGGACACTAAATTTCGTCTCTTGACTAGTTCCTTCGTGACGAAGGAACGATAATTCGCGTCCTACAGGCGTTAAACAGCGTCGCGACGAAACGATGAAACGAAGATTAAGGGGTGTTAATTCGAGAGGCGCAAATTTACGCGTCGCAAATTTAATCGACCTTATAGGGCGATAATTTTCATCCCTTAGGGGCGAAGAGACGATCATTAGCTTACCGAAAAGACGAAGTTTAATTATTAAACCTCGTTTCTTCTCTTCGCTAATCTTCGTTCCGTTACCACGAAGAGACGAAATGTCCCTAACGAGCCACCATAGTATTATTACAGTTCCTCCACTATCACAATATAATAGTTGCATAGTTTTTAAACGGGATTTTTGTGTCGCCCACACATGCGTGAGGTAGACGTATTCACCTATTCGCCAATATGTTTATACATTCTTTAAAGTTCCCGCTTTCTCTGGGCTCATGACCATCAAACTTCATCCATGCCTGTCTGACATTGATGGTTCACTACCCTGGGTGTTCATATTTGATTCCCCAAGGTCAAGGTCACTGAGGACTTTCACGTTTTTATCATTTGCATTTATTTCTTTTGTTTTGCAAATACAATTTAACCCTTTGTCCGATTGGAGCAGCTGTCATCTTCAGCACTCAATCTCATTGTCAATTGTGTTTTAATGTGTTGCGTCTGTTCTGCAAATACATATTTTCTCTCGGCCAAATGTAGTATTTTCGGGACAAAATAATCCCGTACATGTAACAGTATCGAAATGCACAACGAACCAAAAATACAATATTCCCACAGTACATTTGTATTTTATGTGCTAAATCATAAATCAATTCAACAAAGTTGAGTTGCAAATACATTGTATAATAAATAATGGAATTATATTATTAATGCAATACATGTACTATCTGTGTATACGCCCGTTCGAAAACAAAAATATGAGGACGTATTTGTATTCACCATGTACGGGCGGGCCGGCGGGCCATGGACACAGCTTGTCCACGAAATAATATGAGTGCTACTCGACGGACCGTGACCAACTTAGGCATATATGTTTATCACGGCAAGAAAAAGACCCCTATTGATTTTTAAAAGTTGCAGATGACTTATCTCCCCTTGGTGGACAGTTTTTTAATTTTCGCATTATGTAATATTTTCCACGCAATAACTCAAGTTCCACTTGACACATCTGAACCACCAAATTCGGCATACATGTTTATCACGGCAATACGAAGAATCACATTTCAAAAACTATCGAATTATTTATGTCCCCTTGGTGGCTATTTTTTACGTTCGCCTTCTATGTCATTTTCCATGCAATAACGCAAGTTATGCTTCGGTATACATATGCAAGAGGGAATTGATCGATTTTCCACACAAAATAATGAGCTATTTCCGCGCTTATAATGGCTATTTTTAATTTTCGCGTCTGTATCTTTTTCCTCGTGATCACAATGTATACTTGTTTATTATGGCAAGAAAAAGAACCCTATTGAGTTTCTTATTTTTTTCCAGCGTGTTATCTCCCCTCGTTTACTGGCTATGCCTCGACGAGCGTATATTATGACCTACGGCACTCTTATTTTATGTTATGTATTAGCCGTAACATATTGGCTGGTATTGGTAGACCAGAACATAGATGGTGTTTCATTTGACTGTACATGTCTGTATTTTACAGGAGACGATGAAATGTGCGAGATTGACCAAGAACAAAGAAGGACAAGACTACGGCACTACGTAGACAACTTCTGCCAGCTCTGCCTAAAGTTCCATCACTTCATGGGATTCGACCCCGTTAACCCGACCTAAACAAATGACAATAGCTGTTGACAAGATTGCCACAATCAATATTTTGTTGTAACTGTATTTCTGTTCAACCGAGATAGTAATGTTCTATTCTATTGCTGATGAAAGCAATACCGTTTTACTCCAAATGCTGCTGTTGTGTATAGAAGCATCCTGATGCCAATGCTAAAATATATGTAACTCCTAATTAGGAGATACTACATGTATCTCCTAATTGAGATACTAAACTCCTATTTAATAGATAGTAACTCCTGATTAGGAGATACTAAGTCATAATTGGGAGTTATTATCTCTAATTAGGAGACACTAAGGAGATTTTCTTAGCATTGACACATATAGTAATTCCTAATTAGGAGATCGTAAGTCATCAATAGGAGATACTAGCTCATAATTAGGAGATACTAAGTCCTAATTATGAGATAATAGGTCCTAATTAGGAGTTGCTATCCAATTAGGAGATACACTACTTCATTGGCACCAGGACGCTTCCATAGTTGTGTCATGCCGATTAAATAAAACAAATCACCAAATGTGGCTAAGTTAATGTTTTTACATTCCAGCAACGTTCTCTCGTTGTAGAGTTCATGTAGCACTATTTTACATTGTATGAAAACGTGGTCGTAATGACGTTGTTTAGGAACATGTTCTTGACATGCAGTGTGTGATTTTACGTTGTGATCTGTACTTCAAGGAAACTTTGAACATATGTGACATAAAAATCACTAAGTGTAATTGTATGTCAATGAATGTTTTCATACAATGTAACATCACTACGTCAAATCTAGCCAAGAACACGTTTCTGGATAACGCTGCACCAACGCTAAAATTATGACAATGATACAACGTAAAATCACTACGTGAAATCTACGACAGGAAAACTTTCTTAAAATATGTTGTACCAACGTTATTATGCCAACGCTTCAGGATTGTCGTTGCACAAGGTAAATTCCCTACGTTGTATCAATGTCATTATGCCAACGTTTTCTGAATGTTGTCTTAAAACGTAAAATCCCTAAGTGAAATCTACGTGAGGAAAACTTTACCAATTTATGTTGTACCAACATCAGTATGCCAACGTCTTGTGAATGTTGTATTAAAACGTACAATCACTACGTGAAACCAACGACAGGAACTCGTTCCTAATTACGTTGTTCCAACGTCGATATGCCAATGTTTTGGGTATGTTGTCTTAAAACGTAAAATAACTACGTGAACTCTACGACAGGAACACTTTCCTGAAGTACGTTGTACCAACATCATTATGAAAACGTAATGTGAATGTCGTCATAAAACGCATAATTACTACGTGAAATCTACGACAGGAAAACTTTCCTGCAGTACGTTGTTACAACGTAATTATGAAAACGTCTTGTGAATGTCGTCATAAAACGTAAATTCACAACGTGAAATCTACCACAGGAAAACTTTCATGAAGTACGTTGTACCAACGTCATTGTGGCAATGTCTTGTGAATGTCGTCATAAAACGTAAAATCACTACGTGAAATCTACGACAGGAACACTTTCCTGGAGTACGTTGTACCAACGTAATTATGAAAACGTCTTGTGAATGTCGTCATAAAACGTAAATTCACAACTTGAAATCTACCACAGGAAAACTTTCATGAAGTACGTTGTACCAACGTCATTGTGGCAATGTCTTGTGAATGTCGTCATAAAACGTAAAATCACTGCGTGAAATCTACGACAGGAAAACTTTCCTGACGTACGTTGCTACAACGTCATTATGAAAACGTCTTGTGAATGTCGTCATAAAACATAAATTCACTACGTGAAATCTACGATAGGAAAACTTCCCTGAAGTACGTTGTACCAACGTCATTATGACAACGTCATGTGAATGTCGTCATAAAACGTAAAATCACTACGTGTAATATACGACAAAAAAACTTTCTGAAGTACGTTGTACCAACGTCATTATGAAAACGTCTTGTGAATGTCGTCATAAAACGTAAAATGACTACGTGCAATATACGACAGGAAAACTTTCCTGAAGTACGTTGTACCAACGTCATTATGAAAACGTATTGTGAATGTCGTCATGAAACGTAAAATCACTACGTGATCTACGACGAGAGAAAAAACTTTCCTGAAGTACGTTGTTACCACGTCATTATACAACGTCTTGTGAATGTTGTCAAAAAAGGTAAAATCACTACGTGAAATCTACGACAGGAAAACTTTCCCGAAGTACGTTGTGCCAACGTCATTACTATAACGTCTTGTGAATGTCGTCATAAAACGTAAAATCACTACGTGAAATATACGAACAGGAAAACTTTCCTGAAGTACGTTGTACCAACGTCATGGTGAAAACGTCTTGTGAATGTCGTCATAAAACGTAAAATCACTACGTGAAATCTACGACAGGAAAACTTTCCTGAAGTACGTTGTACCAACGTCATGGTGAAAACGTCTTGTGAATGTCGTCATAAAACGTAAAATCACTACGTGAAATATACGACAGGAAAACTTTCCTGAAGTACGTTGTACCAACGTCATGGTGAAAACGCCTTGTCAATGTCGTCATAAAACGTAAAATCACCACGTGAAATCTACGACAGGAAAACTTTCCTGAAGTACGTTGTTACAACGTCATTACTAAAACGTCTTGTGAATGTCGTCATAAAACGTAAAATCACTACGTGAAATATACGACAGGAAAACTTTCCTGAAGTACGTTGTACCAACGTCATTGTCAAAACGTCTTGTGAATGTCGTCATAAAACGTAAAATCACTACGTGAAATCTACGACAGGAAAACTTTCCTGAAGTACGTTGTACCAACGTCATTGTGAAAACGTCTTGTGAATGTCGTCATGAAACGTAAAATCACTACGTGAAATCTACGACAGGAAAACTTTCCTGAAGTACGTTGTACCGACGTCATTGTGAAAACGTTTTGTAAATGTCGTCATAAAACGTAAAATCACTACGTGAAATCTACGAAGTACGTTGTACCAACGTCATTATGAAAACGTCTTGTGAATGTCGTCATAAAACGTAAAATTACTACGTGAAATCTACGACAGGAAAACTTTCCTGAAGTACGTTGTACCAACGTCATTGTGAAAACGTCTTGTGAATGTCGTCATAAAACGTAAAATCACCACGTGAAATCTACGACAGGAAAACTTTCCTGAAGTACGTTCTACCAACGTCATTGTGAAAACGTCTTGTGAAGTACTTTGTACCAACGTCATTGTGAAAACGTCTTGTGAATGTCGTCATAAAACGTAAAATCACTACGTGAAATCTACGACAGGAAAACTTTCCTGAAGTACGTTGTACCAACGTCATTGTGGCAACGTCTTGTGAATGTCGTCATAAAACGTAAAATCACTACGTGAAATCTACGACAGGAAAACTTTCCTGAAGTACGTTGTACCAACGTCATTGTGAAAACGTCTTGTGAATGTCGTCATAAAACGTAAAATCACTACGTGAAATCTACGACAGGAAAACTTTCCTGGAGTACGTTGTACCAACGGCTTCATGGCAACGTAACTGCAACTTTCATAAAACGTTGTAACAACGTTCCTACAACCGAAAATTGTTAGCTGGGTATGTACTTAAATGTAGCGTAATTTCTCATTTCAGATTCACACGATTCTTCAATCAAAGAATCTAGACAAAGCCCATGGAAGTTTGGACGTTTAATATATTTACCTGTATTTATTTTCAGATAATATCTCCATGATAAATAATGTATGATAATGTTTTAAGTTAAATACTGTGATAAATAAAAGTGTGATCAAGTAATTATCCACGCACGTGAATTTAGTGGCAATATGATAATTGTTGTACAGAGGTCACTTATCATAGCTATTGATCAGATGCGCAGATAAATAGCTACGATAAGTGTCTACTCTGTTACCCGCTGGTGTATAGCACCAGTATAGCACCAGGTGCTATACAGTGGCGGATCCAGGATTTCACCAAGGGGGGGGGGCACATGGAACTTGAACGAGGTATGCTCGTTCGTCGACTGAGCGGAGCGAGGTAGCTGGCTAGGTGGGGGGGGGGGGGGGGGTCCGTGGGGCATGCCCCCCCCCCCCCCCCCCCCCCCCCCCCCCCCCATGAACATTTTTTAATTGAGGAAGCCATTTCCTGCATTCTACTGCATTTTTTTCACAGCACTTGCTCAATATTTCTTTTTAAAAAATCGGGATTTCTGAAGCCCCCCCCCCCCCCCACTGAATCTGCCTCTGCTATATACTGGTCAAAATACCGTAAGATAATTATTTTGGGTCATTATGAGGGGCCAGCCGCGGGGAAAGTAGTCGCTCTAATCACCACGGGGGTGGTGTGCATCACCCCGGGTAATTGCTTTAAGCTGGTGTCAACATCCGCCGTATACTTATCAGAGCGATTAATAGGCCCCGGGCACACTGAGAAGGTCTGTTATACGCCAAACACAGCACGTGGCTTACAGGGCTTTTGTGACCAGTGTAGATCCAGATCAGAACCAGTGTAGATCCAGATCAGACCGCACAGTCCGATCAGGATCTGCCATTCCATCACTGAAACACACTAACAAACAGTCTATACCGTTTTCAGAATACACGAGTGTGCTATCTGATCAAAACCTACACTTGTCACAAATCACACAAGCCCCATTTCTCCAGTCACAGTCACATATCGGACCAAGATATTTATTTTTGACATCATCCAAAAAAATTCTGTTTATTTGAAACAAGTAAGTAGATCAAAACAGTGGATTCAACCAATCAGCATAGAATATGCGTGGCTTCGTTGATTTTAGAGTACACCTGCCGCATTATTAATGACATCCGGCGGCATCTGTTTGAGCGTAGCTACACACGCGTGTAAATAATTATGGCGGGTCAAACAAATAATTCATCTCGAAATTGTCAACACGATCGAGTATGCTTAACACATATCTGTAAAGCATTGCATAATCAATGTACGAAAAGTAAAAGATATTATGTCGGCATTTTGTAAAAAAATACCAATTTAACACTTATAATTCCTCATTTTCCTGATTCTGTCAAAGGTTTTCTTGATTGAGGCACCAGACCAAAATGGGTCGTGTGTTTTTATCGACCGGAAATTATCTCACGCTTACCGGCGGCGGCCATTATTACTATTGAACATTAACTTATATTTCTATTGTGTTCATTCTTAATCACTGGATTGTTACTTTTGGATTTGCTAACAGATAGGTCCGGGCTGGGGTGGGCGTGTGCCGTTGTGGTGGGTGGATTTTTCGGCTGGAATTGAGTTAACATTAGACTATAGTTGCTAGGGTAACTGGACATAACGGACCCTAGACATAACGGACACGGACATAACGGACCCGATTTCGGACGAAACGGACCCGATTTCTGGACATAACGGACCCGATTCATGGACATGGACCCCGTATAAAACCTATCAGAAATGCTATTTTTTTTTACTTTTTTTGTAGTAAACTTATAAGAAATTATTATTTTAATGTTATTTTATGTTTTAAACTCTCTAAATTTTACGGAAAAAAGTTCTTGTTGGCAAAATTTCCGGGGAGCAATTGTAGAATTCGCACATCGCAATGGCTTCCGGGCTAATTAGTTCTTGGATTGACATTGGAGACCAATTCCTATGCAGCACCCCAAGCGTATCAGGCATTGTTTTATGAACTTTCCCTCTCGACACCAGCTGTTGGTTTCATCCAGATAGGTGGCGATAGAAAGGCAATAAAATTATTACGACAGGCAACAAGCAATAGTCTTAAACTGTTTGAATCATCTGAATGTTCAAATTTGTCATATTTGAGGGAAAGGACACCATTACTCTGTAATTTTTTATCTAGTGTAAAAAATGAAGAGGGCAACATTCCCCGCGATACTGGTAAAGTTCTAGATTTAATACTTAGTACCATTCAAAAATGTTTTTCCAGGCAGTGTAGGAATACATATCCGCGTGTCACTGATGATAAACTATCTTTCTTTCCTGTTCTGGCCACAACAACATGGGTATGCTCGGTATGAGGCAGACATTGCTGTTGATGCTACCATATGTAGAAAAGACTCGTACAAACATCCTAAGCTTTATTTCACCTGGTATATTTACTGTGTTCTGTCCGCATGGTGTTTGCTATGGGTTTCAAGCAATGACATCTTGTGAATCCCCTAGAGTACCATTCAGTATCTTTAAAACTAGGTTCAAAGAAGCACCCTCTGTTATTATTTATGACAATGCATGTAATTTACATCGTTATTGTCTAAACAGGGAACCATTGTTTTTTCAGTCAACCCGTTTCTATGTGGACAGCTTTCATTGGAAAGGCCATGCATGTGTCCTGTTCTGAGGGTTATTGTCTGGATTTGCATAGATCAACAATAAATACTGTTGCAATTAATTCTCAAATCAACGAACAAGCAAATGCAGGATTGAAACGTCTCCAAAGTCAGCTGACTTATATGTCTGCTGAAAATTTTGTATTTCACATTTCTCTCTTTCTGGCATTGAAAAACATTGACAAAAAGATATCTACTTGCAAAGCAGCTGACCTTGGAGAACGACTTAAAGGGCTTTCAGTGTCAGGTAAATGAAAAACAACAGATGATAGTAATATTTGATTATTCTGTGATGAATGCTCGTGATTTTGGTCGCATTACTTGTTTCTCCATGTACATGTACGCGCATTTTCTGTCGACATTTTGCATCATTGTGCTGATAGTAATCTATGTGGACCGAGTATGCACAATCTGGCCAAAATCTTGTATATTTGATCGCGCATTGTCTGTCGACATTTTGCAATCATTGTGCGGATATTAATTTATGTGGACCGAGTATGCACAATCTGGCCAATAAACTCTTGTATATTTGATCGCGCATTGTCTGTCGACATTTTGCATCATTGTGCGGATATTAATTTATGTGGACCGAGTATGCACAATCTGGCCAAATCTTGTATATTTTGATCGCGCATGTCTGTCGACATTTTTGCATCATTGTGCGGATATTAATTTATGTGGACCGAGTATACACAATCTGGTCAAATCTTGTATATTTGATCGCGCATTGTCTGTCAACATTTTGCATCATTGTGCGGATATTAATTTATGTGGACCGAGTATGCACAATCTGGCCAAATCTTGTATATTTGATCGCGCATTGTCTGTCGACATTTTGCATCATTGTGCGGATATTAATTTATGTGGACCGAGTATGCACAATCTGGCCAAATCTTGTATATTTGAACGCGCATTGTCGACATTTTGCATCATTGTGCGGATATTAATTTATGTTGACCGAGTGTGCACAATCTGGCCAAATCTTGTATATTTGATCGCGCATTGTCTGTCGACATTTTGCATCATTGTGCGGATATTAATTTATTTATGTGGACCGAAGTATGCACAATCTGGCCAAATCTTGTATATTTGATCGCGCATTGTCTGTCGACATTTTGCATCATTGTGCGGATATTAATTTATGTGGACCGAGTATACACAATCTGGCCAAATCTTGTATATTTGATCGCGCATTGTCTGTCAACATTTTGCATCATTGTGCGGATATTAATTTATGTGACCGAGTATGCACAATCTGGCCAAATCTTGTATATTTGATCGCGCATATTGTCTGTCGACATTTTGCATCATTGTGCGGATATTAATTTATGTGACCGAGTAATGCACATTCTGGCCAAATCTTGTATATTTGAACGCGCATTGTCGACATTTTGCATCATTGTGCGGATATTAATTTATGTTGACCGAGTGTGCACAATCTGGCCAAATCTTGTATATTTGATCGCGCATTGCCTTGTCGACATTTTGCATCATTGTGCGGATATTAATTTATTTATGTGGACCGAAGTATGCACAATCTGGCCAAATCTTGTATATTTGATCGCGCATTGTCTGTCGACATTTTTGCATCATTGTGCGGATATTTTATATGTGGACCGAGTATAACACAATCTGGCCAAATCTTGTATATTTGATCGCCGCATTGTCTGTCAACATTTTGCATCATTGTGCGGATATTAATTTATGTGGACCGAGTATGACAATCTGGCCAAAATCTTGTATATTTGATCGCGCATTGTCTGGTCGACATTTTGCATCATTGTGCGGAATATTAATTTATGTGGAAACCGAGTATGCACAATCTGGCCAAATCTTGTATATTTGAACGCGCATTGTCGACATTTTGCATCATTGTGCGGATATTAATTTATGTTGACCGAGTGTGCACAATAATGGCCAAATCTTGTATATTTGATCGCGCATTGTCTGTCGACATTTTGCATCATTGTGCGGATATTAATTTAATTTATGTGACCGAAAGTTATGCACCAATCTGGCCAAATCTTGTATATTTGATCGCGCATTGTCTGTCGACATTTTGCATCATTGTGCGGATATTAATTTATGGACCGTTGGTATGTACAATCTGGCCAAATCTTGTATATTTCATCGCGCATTGTCTGTCGACATTTTGCATCATTGTGCGGAATATTAATTTATTTTGTGGACCGAAGTATGCACAATTAATGGCCCCCATCTTGTATATTTGATCGTGCATTGTCTGTCGACATTTTGCATCATTGTGCGGATATTAATTTATGTGGACCGAGTATGCACAATCTGGCCAAATCTTGTATATTTTATCGCGCATTGTCTGTCGACATTTTGCATCATTGTGCGGATATTAATTTATGTGGACCGAAGTATGCACAATCTGGCCAAATCTTGTATATTTGATCGCAAAGCATTGTCTGTCGACATTTTGCATCATTGTGCGGATATTAATTTATGTGGACCGAAGTATGCACAATCTGGCCAAATCTTGTATATTTGATCGCGCATTGTCTGTCGACATTTTGCATCATTGTTTGGATATTAATTTATTTATGTGGACCGAAGTATGCACAATCTGGCCAAATCTTGTATATTTGATCGCGCATTGTCTGTTGACATTTTGCATCATTGTGCAGATATTAATTTATGTGGACCGAGTATGCACAATCTGGCCAAATCTTGTATATTTGATCGCGCATTGTCTGTCGACATTTTGCATCATTGTGCGGATATTAATTTATTTATGTGGACCGAAGTATGCACAATCTGGCCAAAATAATTGTATATTTGATCGCGCATTGTCTGTTGACATTTTGCATCATTGTGGGGATTATTAATTTATGTGGACCGAGTATGCACAATCTGGGCCAAATCTTGTATATTTGATTCGCGCATTGTCTGTCGACATTTTGCATCATTGTGCGGATATAAATTTATGTGGACCGAAGAAGTATTGCACAATCTGGCCAAATCTTGTATATTTTGATCGCGCATTGTCTGTCGACATTTTGCATCATTGTGCGGATATTAATTTATGTGACCGAGTATGCACAATCTGGCCAAAATCTTGTATATTTTGATCGCGCATTGTCTGTCGACATTTTGCATCATTGTGCCGGTTATTATTATTTTATTTATGTGGACCGAAGTATGCACAATCGGCCAAATCTTGTATATTGATCGCGCATTGTCTATCGACATTTTGCCATCATTGTGCGGATATTAATTTATGGTGGGACCGAGTATGCACAATCTGGCCAAATCTTTGTATATTTGATCGCGCATTGTCTTGTCGACATTTAGCATCATTGTGCGGATATTAATTTATGTGGACCGAGTATACACAATCTGGTCAAATCTTGTATATTTGATCGCGCATTGTCTGTCAACATTTTGAATCATTGTGGCGCGGAAATTATTAATATGTGGACCGAGTATGCACAATCTGGCCAAATCTTGTATATTTGATCGCGCATTGTCTGTCGACATTTTGCATCATTGTGCGGATATAATTTATGTGGACCGAAGTATGCACAATCTGGCCAAATCTTGTATATTTGAACGCGCATTGTCGACATTTTTTGCATCATTGTGCGGATATTAATTTATGTTTGACCGAGTGTGCACAATATGGCCAATAAAATCTTGTATAATTTGATCGCGCATTGTCTGTCGGACATTTTGCATCATTGTGCGGGATATTAATTTATTTATGTTGGGACCGAAGTATGCACAATCTGAACCAAATCTTTGTATATTTGATCGCGCATTGTCTGTCGACATTTTGAATCATTGTGGGATATTAATTTAAGTGGACCGAGTATTGCACAATTCTGGCCAAATCTTGTTTATGGAACGCGCATTGTCGGACATTTTGCATCAATTGTGGGATTTATTAATTTTTGTTGACCGGTGTGCACAATCTGCCAAATCTATATTTGATCGCGCATTGTCTGACGACTTTTTGCATCATTGTGCGGAAATATTAATTTATGTGGACCGAAGTATGCACAATCTGGCCAAATCTTGTATATTTGATCGCGCATTGTCTGTCGACATTTTGCATCATTGTGGGTATGGATTATTTATGTGACCGAGTATGCACAATTGGCAAATCTTGTTATATTTCATCGCCGCATTGTCTGTCGACATTTTGCATCATTGTGCGGATATTAATTTATGTGGACCGGAAGTATGCACAATCTGGCCAAAATCTTGTATATTGATCGGCATTGTCCTGTCGACATTTTGCATCATTGTGCGGATATTAATTTATGTGGACCGAGTATGCACAATCTGGCCAAATTTGTATAATTTTAAAATCGCGGCTTTGTCTGTCGACATTGCATCATTGTGGGAAATTAATTTATTTATTGTGGACGAAGTTAATCGCACAAACTGGCCAAAAATCTTGTATTATTGATCGCGCATTGGTTCCCTGGTCGGATTTAGCATCATTGTGCGGATATTAATTTATGTCACGAATCTGCAAAATCTGGCCAAATCTTGTATATTTGATCGCGCATTGTCTGTCGACATTTTGCATCATTGTGAGGATATTAATTTATGTGGACCGAAGTATGCACAATCTAGCCAAAATCTTGTATATTTGATCACGCATTGTCTGTCCGACATGCATCATTGTGCGGGGATATAATTTATGTGGACCGAGTATGCACAATCTGGACATCTTGTATATTTGATGCGCATTGTCTGTCGACATTTTGCATCATTGTGCGGTATTAATTTATTTATGTGGACTGAAAGTATGCACAATCTGCCAAAATCTTGTATATTTGAATCGCATTGTCTGTGACATTTTGCATCATTGTGCAGATATTTATTTATGTGGAGCCGAGTATGCACAATCTGGCAAATCTTGTATATTTGATCGCGCATTGTCTGTCGACATTTTGCATCATTGTGCGGATATTAATTTATGTGGACCGAAGTATGCACAATCTTGGCCAATTCTTGTATATTTGATCGCGCATTGTCTGTTGACATTTTGCATCATTGTGCGGGATATTAATTTATGTGGGACCGAGTATGCACAATCTGGCCAAATCTTGTATATTTGATCGCGCATTGTCTGTCGACATTTTGCATCATTGTGCGGATATTAATTTATTGGACCGAAGTATGCAATTCAATCTGGCCAAATTGTATATTTGATCGCGCATTGTCTATCGACATTTTGCATCATTGTGCGGATAAATTAATTTATGTGGACCGAGTATGCACAATCTGGCCAAAATCTTGTATATTTTGATCGCGCATGTCATGTCGACATTTTGCATCATTGGTGCGGATATATTAATTTATGTGGACCGAGTATACACAATCTTGGTCCAAATCTTGTATATTTGACGCGCATTGTCTGTCAACATTTTGATCATTGTGCGGATATTAATTTTATGTGGGACGAGTTAAAATGACATTTTGCCAAAATCTTGTATATTTGATCGCGCATTGTCTTGTCGACATTTTGCACAATTGTGCGGGATATTAAATTTATTGTGGACCGAGTATGCCAATCTGGCCAAATCTTGTATATTTGAACGCGCATGTCGACATTTTGGCCAAATCATTGTTGCGGATTAATATAGTTTGACCGATGCCGCACAATCTGGCCAAATCTTGTATATTGTTGATGCGCATTGTCTGTGACATTTGCATCATTGTGCGGATATTAATTTATTTATGTGGACCGAAGTATACACAATCTGGCAAATCTTAAGTATATGATCGCGCATTGTCTGTCGAACATTTTGCATCATTGTGCGGATATTAATTTATGTGGACCGAGTATGCACAATCTGGCCAAATCTTGTATATTTGATCGCGCATTGTCTGTCACATTTTGCATCATTGTGCGGTTATTAATTTATGTGGACCGAGTAATGCACAATCTGGCCAAATCTTGTATATTGATCGCGCATTGTCTTGTCGACATTTTGCATCATTGTGCGGATATTAATTTATGGACCGATTGCACAATCCTGCCAATTCTTGTATTTGAACGCCATTGTCGACATTTTGATCATTGTTCGGATATTAATTTATGTTGACGAGTGTGCACAATTGGCCAAATCTTGTATATTAGATCGCCGCATTGTCTGTCCGACATTGTTTTGCATCTTGTGCGGAATATTAAATTTTATTTATTGTGACCGGAAGTATGCACAATCTGGCCAACTTTGTTTATATGGATCGCCGCATTGTCTGTCGACATGCATCATTGTGGGATATTAATTTATGTGGATCCGAGGTATGGCAAATCTGGCCAAATCTTGTATATTCATCGCATTGTTTCTGTCGAACATTTTGCATCATTGTGCGGGGATATTAATTTATTGTGGACCGAAGTATGCACAATCTGGCCAAATCTTGTTATATTTGGATCGTTTTTGCATTGTCTGTCGATTTTGCACTTGTGCGGATATTAATTTATGTGGACCGAGTATGCACAATCTGGCCAAAATCTTGTATATTTTGATCGCGCATTGGTCTGTCGAACATTTTGCATCATTGTGCGGATATTAATTTATGTGGACCGAAGTATGCACAATCTGGCCAAATCTTGTATATTTGATCGCGCATTGTCTGTCGACATTTTGCATCATTGTGCGGATATTAATTTATGTGGACCGAAGTATGCACAATCTGGCCAAATCTGTATATTTGATCGCGCCATTTGTCTGTCAACATTGCATCATTGTTTGGAATTAAATTTAATTTAATTTATGGACGATTTGCAACAATCTAGCCAAATTCTTGTATATTTGATTTAAGCATTGTCTGTCGACCATTTTGCATCATTGTGCGATATAATTTATGTGGACGAGTATGCACAATAAATGACAAATTGTATATTTGATCGCGCATTGTCTGTCGACATTTTGCATCATTGTGCGGATATTAATTTATTTATGTGGACCGAAGTATGCACAATCTGGCCAAATCTTGTATATTTGATCGCGCATTGTCTGTTGACATTTTTGCAATCATTGTGCAGATATTAATTTAGTGGGATCCGAAGTTTTGCACTAATCTGGCCAAATCTTGTATATTTGAAATCGCGATTGTCTGTCGCATTTTGCATCATTGTGCGGTATAATTAATTTATGTGGACCGAGTATGCACAATCAAAAATGGCCAAAACTTTAATATTTGATCGCGCATTGTCTAATCGAACTTTTGGCAAATCATAAAGTGCGGATATTAATTTATGGGACGAAGTATGCCACAATCTGGCCAAATCTTGTATATTTATCGCACATTTTGTCTATCCGACATTTTGCAAATGCGGATATAATTTAATTTTGTGGACCGAAGTTATGCACAATCTGGGCCAAATCTTGTATATTTGATCGCTGCATTGTCCTGTCGACATTTTGCATCATTGTGCGGATATTAATTTATTTATGTGGACCGAGTATGGCACCAAATCTAGCCAAATCTTGTATATTTGATCGCGCATTGATCTGTCGACATTTTGCATCATTGTGCGGATATTAATTTATGTGGACCGAAGTATGCACAATCAGGCCAAATCTTGTATATTTGATCGCGCATTGTCTGTCGACATTTTAGCATCATTGTGCAGGATTATTAATTTATGTGGACCGAAGTATGCACAATTCAGGCAATCTTTTTATTTTAATCGCGCCAAAGTCTGTCACATTTTGCTCCATTGGAGTTTCGAAAATTAATTTATGTGGACGAGTTATGCACAATCTGGCCAAATCTTGTTATTTGATCGCGCATTGTCTGTCGACCATTTTGCATTCATTTTGCGGAATTAATTTATTTATGTGGAACGAAGTATTGCCACAATCTGGCCAAACTTGTATATTTGACCGCAATTAGTCTTGGACATTTTGCATTTTCATTGTGCCAATATTAATTTATGGGACCGAGTATGCACAATCTGGCCAAATCTTGTATATTTGATCGCGCATTGTCTGTCGACATTTTTGCATCAATTGTGCGGTATAATAAATTATGTGGACCGAAGTATGCACAATCTGGCCAAATCTTTGTATATATTTTGATCGCGCATTGTCTGTCGACATTTTGCATCATTGTGCGGATATTAATTTATGTGGACCGAGTAGCACAATCAATGGCCAAATCTTGTATATTTGATCGCGCATTGTCTGTCGACATTTTGCATCATTGTGCGGATTAATTAATATTTATGTGGACCGAGTATGCACCAATCTGGCCAAATCTTAGTATATTTGATCGCGCATTGTCTATCGACAATTTTGCATCATTGTGCGGATATTAATTTATGTGGACCGAGTAAAAAAAAAAAAAAAAAAAAAAAAAAAAAAAAAAAAAGCACAATCTGGCAAATCTTGTATATTTGATCGCAGCATTGTCTGTCGACATTTTGCATCATTGTGCATATTAATTTATGTGGACCGAGTATACACAATCTGGTCAAATCTTGTATATTTGATCGCGCATTGTCTGTCGACATTTTGCATCATTGTGCGGATATTAATTTATGTGGACCGAGTATGCACAATCTGGCCAAATCTTGTATATTTGATCGCGCATTGTCTGTCGACATTTTGCATCATTGTGCGGATATTAATTTAGTTGGACCGAGTATGCACAATCTGGCCAAATCTTGTATAAAAATTTTACTTTGAAACGCCATCTTGTCGACATTTTGCATCATTGTGCGGATATTAATTTATGTTGACCGAAGTGTGCACAATCTGGCCAAATCTTGTATATTTGATCGCGCATTGTCTGTCGACATTTTGCATCATTGTGCGGATATTAATTTATTTATGTGGACCGAAGTATGCACAATCTGGCCAAATCTTGTATATTTGATCGCGCATTGTCTGTCGACATTTTGCATCATTGTGCGGATATTAATTTATGTGGACCGAGTATACACAATCTGGCCAAATCTTGTATATTTTGATCGCGCATTTGTCTGTCAAACATTTTGCATCATTGTGCGGAATATTAATTTATGTGGACCGAGTATGCACAATCTGGCCAAATCTTGTATATTTGATCGCGCATTGTCTGTCGACATTTTGCATCATTGTGCGGATATTAATTTATGTGGACCGAGTATGCACAATCTGGCCAAATCTTGTATATTTGAACGCGCATTGTCGACATTTTGCATCATTGTGCGGATATTAATTTATGTTGACCGAGTGTGCACAATCTGGCCAAATCTTGTATATTTGATCGCGCATTGTCTGTCGACATTTTGCATCATTGTGCGAGATATTAATTTATGTGGACGAACCGAATTATACACAATCTGGCCAAATCTTGTATATTTGATCGCGCATGTCTGTCGACATTTTGCATCATTGTGCGGATATTAATTTATGTTGGACCGAGTATGCACAATCTGGCCAAATCTTGTAAATTTGATCGCGCATTGTCCTGTCGAACATTTTGCATCATTGTGCGGATATTAATTTATGTGGACCGAAGTTATGCACAATCTGGCCAAATCTTTTTATTTTTGATCGAGCAATTGTCTGTCCGAAAATTTTGCTCATTGTTGCGGATTAATAATTTATGTGGAGAGTTGCACAATCTGGCCAAATCCTTGTATATTTACGCGCATTGTCGACATTTTGCATCATTGTGCGGATATTAATTTATGTTGGACCGAGTAATGCACAATCTGGCCAAATCTTGTATATTTGATCGCGCATTGTCTGTTCGACATTTTGCATCATTGTGCGGAATATTAAATTTATTTGTGGACCCAAGTATGGCACAATCCTGCCAAATCTTGTTTTTGGATCGCGCATTGTTTCTGTCACAATTTTGCATCATTGTTTGATTTTAATTTATAGTGGAAACCGAGTAGCACAATGGCCAAATCTTGTATTTAGATCGCGCATTGTCTGTCGACATTTTGCAATCATTGTGCGGATATTAATTTTATGTGGACCGAGTATGCACAATCTGGCCAAATCTTGTATAATTTGAATCGCGCATTGTCTGTCGACATTTTGCATCATTGTGCGGATATTAATTTATGTGGACCGAGTATGCACCAATCTGGCCAAATCTTGTATATTTGATCGCGCATTGTCTGTGACATTTTGCATCATTGTGCGGATATTAATTTATGTGGACCGAGATGCACAATCTGGCCAAATCTTGTATATTTGAATCGCGCATTGTCTGTTCGACATTTTGCATCATTGTGCGGATATTAATTTAATTTATGTGGACCGAAGTATGCACAATCTGGCCAAATCTTGTATATTTTGATCGCGCATTGTCTGTCGACATTTTGCATCATTGTTTCGGATATTAATTTATTTATGTGGGGAGGACGAGTATACACAATCTGGCCAAATCTTGTATATTGATCGCGCATTGTCTGTCGAACATTTTGCATCATTGTGCGGATTATTAATTTAATGTGACCGAGTATGCCACAATCTGGAACCAAATCTTGTATATTTGATCGCGCATTTGTCTGTCGACATTTTGCATCATTGTGCGATATTAATTTATTTATGTGGACCGAAGTATGCACAATCGGTGGCCAAATCTTGTATATTTGAACGCGCATTGTCTGATCGACATTTTGCATCAATTGTGCGATATTATTTATGTGGACCGAGTATGCACAATCTGGCCAAATCTTGTATATATTTCGCGCATTGGCTGTCGACATTTTCATATTGTGCGGAATTTAATAATTTATGTGGACGAAAAGCACAATCTGGCCAAATCTTGGTATATTTATGCGCATTTGTTCTGTCGGATTTTGCATCATTGTTTGGGATTTATAATTTATGGTGGACCGAAGTATACACAATCTGGTCCAAATCTTGTATATTGATCGCGCATTGTCTGTCGAACATTTTGCATCATTGTGCGGATATTAATTTATGTGGACCGAGTATGCACAATCTGGCCAAATCTTGTATATTTGATCGACGCATTGTCTGTCGACATTTTGCATCATTGTGCGGATATTAATTATGTGGACGAAGTATGCACAATCTGGCCAAATCATTGTATATTTGAATCGCCGCATTGTCTTGACATTTTGCATCATTGTGCGGATATTAATTTATGTTGACCGAGTTAAGCACAATCTGGCCAAATCTTGTATATTTGATCGCGCATTGTCTGTCGACATTTTGCATCATTGTGCGGATATAAATTTATGTGGACCGAAGTATGCACAATCTGGCCAAATCTTTGATATATTTGATCGCGCATTGTCTGTCGACATTTTGCATCATTGTGCGGATATTAATTTATGTGACCGAGTATGCACAATCTGGCCAAATCATGTATATTTGATCGCAGCATTGTCTGTCACATTTGCATCAATGTTTGCGGATATTAATTTATTAATTTATGTGGACCGAGTATGCACAATCTGGCCAAATCTTGTATATTTGATCGCTGCATTGTCTGTCGACATTTTGCATCAATTGTGCGGATATTAATTTTAATGTGGACCGAGTATGCACAATCTGGCCAAATCTTGTATATTTGATCGCGCCATTGTCCTGTCGACATTTTGCATCATTGTGCGGATAATTAATTTATGTGGACCGAGTATTACACAATCTGGTCTAAATCTTGTATATATGATCGCGCATTGTCTGTCACATTTGCATCATTGTGCAGGATATTAATTTATGTGGACCGAGTATGCACAATCTGGCCAAATCTTGTATATGATTCGGCGCATTGACTGCGCATTTTGCAATCATTGTTGTCGGATATTAATTTTATGTGGAAAACCAGTAATGCCACAATTTTCGGCCAAATCTTGTATATTTGAACGCGCATTGTCGAACATTTTGGCATCATTGTGCGGATATTAATTTTAATGTGGACCGAGTAATGCACAATCTGGCCAAATCTTGTATATTTTGAATCGCGCATTGTCTGTCGACATTTTGCATCATTGTGCGGATATATTAATTTATGTGGACCGAAGTATGCAACAATCTGGCCAAATCTTGTAATTTGACGCGCATTTGTTTCTTAATCGACATTTTGCCATCATTGTGCGGATATTAACATTTTGGACGAGATACACAATCTGCCAAATCTTGATATTAATTATGTGGAACCGCATTGTCAGTCAACATTTTGCAATCAATTGTGCCGGAAATTAATTTAAATGTGGACCGGAAAAAGGTTAGCACAATTGGCCAAACTTGTTAATTTGATCGCGGCATTGTCTGTCGACAATTATTTTTGCATCATTGTGCAGGATATTAATTTATGTGGACCGAGTATGCACAATCTGGCCAAATCTTGTATATTTGAACGCGCATATTGTCGACATTTTTGCATCATTGTGCGGATATTAATTTATGTTGACCGAGTATGCACAATCTGGCCAAATCTTGTATATTTGATCGCGCATTGTCTGTCGACATTTTGCATCATTGTGCGGATATTAATTTATATTTATGTGGGACCGAAGTATTGCACAATCTGGCCAAATCTTGTATATTTGATCGCGGCATTGTCTGTCGACATTTTGCATCATTTTTGCGGATATTAATTTTATGTTGACCGAGTAGGCACAATCTGGACAAATCTTGTAAATATTTGATCGCGCATTTGTCTGTCGACATTTTGCATCATTGTGCGGATATAATTTATTTATGTGGACCGAAGTATGCACAATCTGGCCAAATCTTGTATATTTGATCGCGCATTGTCTATCGACATTTTGCATCATTGTGCGGATATTAATTTATGTGGACCGAGTATGCACAATCTGGCCAAATCTTGTATATTTGATCGCGCATTGTCCTGTCGACATTTGGCATCATTGTGCGGATATTAATTTATGTGGACCGAAGTATACACAATCTGGTTCCAAATCTTGTATATTTGATCCGCGCATTGTCTGTCAACATTTTTGCATCATTTTGTGCGGATAACATTGGTGGACCAGTGCACAATCTGGCCACTTGTTAATATGATCGGGACGCAATTGTCTGTCGCATTTTGCATCATTGGTGGCGGTTATTTAACCATCTGGGACCGAGTATTTGCCACAATCTGCCAAAACTTGCTTTATTTGAACGCGCATTTTGTCGACATTTTGCACTCATTGTGCGGATATTAATTTATGTTGACCGAGTATGCACAATCTGGCCAACCAAAATCTTATGTATATTTGATCGCGCATTGTCTGTCGACATTTGCATCATTGTGCTGGATATTAATTTATTTATGGGACCGAAGTAATTGCACAATCTGGACCAAATCTGTATATTTGATCGCGCATTGTCCTGTCGACATTTTGCATCATTGTGCGGATAATTAATTTATGTGGACCGAAGTATACACAATCTGAGGCCAAATCTTGTATATTTGATCGCCGCATTGTTCTGTCAACATTTTGCATCATTGTGCGGATATTAATTTATGTGGACCGAGTATGCACAATCTGGCCAAATCTGTATATTTTGATCGCGCATTGTCTGTCGAACTTTTGCATCATTGTGCGGATACAATTTAGTGGACCGGATATGCACACTGGCCAAAACTTTTATAAATGGAACCGCCGCAATTTCGACATAGCATCATTGTGGCGGATATTAATTTAATGTACGAGTGGCCAAATCTGCCAAATCTTGTATATTTGATCGCGCATGTCTGTCGACATTTTGCATCATTGTGCGGATATTATTAATTATGTGGACCGAAGTATGCACAATCTGGCCAAATCTTGTATATTTGATCGCGCATTGTCTGTCGACATTTTGCATCATTGTGCGGATAATTAATTTATGTGGACCGAAGTAATGCACAATCTGGCCAAATCTTGTATATTTGATCGCGCATTATTGTCTGTCGACATTTTGCATCATTGTGCGGATATATATTTATGTGGACCGAAGTATGCACAATCTGGCCAAATCTTGTATATTTGATCGAAAGCATTGTCTGTCGACATTTTGCATCATTGTTGCGGATATTAATTTATGTGGAACCGAGGTATGCACAATCTGGCCGGCCAAATCTTGTATTTTTCAGCGCATTGTCTGTCGACATTGCATTCATTGTGCGGATATTAAATTTATGTGGACCGAAGTATGCACAACTGGCCAAATCTTGTATATTTGATCGCGCATTGTCTGTCGACATTTTGCATCAATTGGTGCGGATATTAATTTATTGGACCGAAGTATGCACAATCTGGCCAAATCTTGTATATTTGATCGCGCATTGTCTGTCGACATTTTGCATCATTGTTTGCCCGGATATTAATTTATTTATGTGGACCGAAGTATGCACAATCTAGGCCAATCTTTGTATATTTGATCGCGCATTGTCTGTCGACATTTTGCATCATTGTGCGGCTATATTTAATTTATGTGGACCGAGTATGCACAATCTGGAACAAATCTTAGTATATTTGATTCGCGCAATTGTCTGTCGACATTTTTGCATCATTGTGCGGATATTAATTTATTTATGTGGACCGAAGTATGCACAATCTGGCCAAATCTTGTATATTTGATCGCGCATTGTCTGTTGACATTTTGCATCATTGTGCGGATATTAATTTATGTGGACCGAGTATGCACAATCTGGCCAAATCTTGTATATTTGATCGCGCATTGTCTGTCGACATTTTGCTTTCATTGTGCGGATTAATTAATTTAGTGGACGAAGTATGCACAATCTGGCCAAATCTTGTATATTTTGATCGCGCATTGCAGTCGACATTTGCATCATTGTGCGGATATTAATTTATGTTTTTGACCGAGTATGCACAATCTGGCCAAAAACTTGTATATTTGATCGCGCATTGTCTGTCGACATTTTGCATCATTGTGCGGATATTAATTTATTTATGTGGACCGAAGTATGCACAATCTGGCCAAATCTTGTATATTTGATCGCGCATTGTCTGTCGACATTTTGCATCATTGTGCGGATATTAATTTATGTGGACGAGTATGCAACAATCTGCCAAATCTTGTATATTTGATCGCGCATTGTCTGTCGACATTTTGCATCATTGTGTGATATTAATTTATATGGACCGATATGCACAATCTGGCCAAATCTGAATATTTTGATCGCGCATTGTCTGTCGACATTTTTGCATCATTGTGCGGATATTAATTTATTTATGTGGACCGAGGTATGCACAATCTGGCCAAATCTTGTATATTGATCGCAGCATTGTCTGTTGACATTTTGCATCATTGTGCGGATATTAATTTATGTGGACCGAGTATGCACAATCTGGCCAAATCTTGCATATTTGATCGCGCATTGTCCGTCGACATTTTGCATCATTGTGCGGATATTAATTTTATGTGGACCGAGTATGCACAATCTGGCCAATCTTGTATATTTGATCGCGCATTGTCCGTCGACATTTTTGCATCATTGTGCGGATATTAATTTATGTGGACCGCCGTATGCACAAATCTGGCCAAATCTTGTATATTTGATCGCGCTTGTCTGTCAACATTTTGCATCATTGTGGGCGATATTAATTATGTGGACCGAGTATGCACAATCTGGCCAAATCTTGTATATTTGATCGCGCATTGTCCGTCCGACAATTTGCAATCATTGTGCGGATATTAATTTATGTGGACCGAGTATGCACAATCTGGCCAAATCTTGTATATTTGATCGCGCATTGTCAGTCGACATTTTGCATCATTGTGCGGATATTAATTTATGTGACCGAGTATGCACAATCTGGCCAAATCTTGTATATTTTGATCGCGCATTGTCCATCTATAATTTGGTTACATTTTGCAGATACATATTGTTTGTGCGCACATTCCTGCAAATTACCGTATATTTGTGCATGCTTGCTTGCTTAATATAGTGATAAATAAACTATATTGCTTCAATACTACTTGCTTTGCTTAATCATACAAAATCTTGTTTCACTGTGCAGACTCAAAATATTGTATATCTGAGCGCGCACAATAATACACAATTGTGTATTTTTGGGCGCGCACAATCATACAAAATTTGGTTACAAAACATACCTCTAAATGTTGCATTTATTCAGGCTCCAAAAATGTGCGCCAAATATATGAGAATCTATACAGGTATGGTAATCTATAATTTGAGGCCTTCTATAGCACCCATCAGCTTATCGGTGTGTGATATTATGGTTGGGTATCGATTAGAGATGATTGAGGGAAACCCAGACTAGTTTACGTGTATTGTACAGTTTGCATGGCTATTGCTACCACGGACAGGTCAAATGAAATTAAGTGGCGAATGTACTAGCTGAGTCACTAATGTCTAGCGAGTGTGCTCTACGTAATTAACTTATAGCTACAGTCCTAATCCTACATATTCACCATCGAGAAGAGAAGAGAAGAAGAAAGTGATTTCTGCCGGTATATGGTATTTGACGTGCCACCCTCACCCTATCTAAAGTGTGCTGCATAAGAATGCTATATTAACCTATCATAATAACAGTGATTGCTGATTTTGTTTTTCTAATTGGGTTTTATATATATATATACATGTATTTGTTTTTGTTATTTACTAGTATGTATTTAATTTTAGTTTAGTTTTGAGTCACCTACCACACCGTCATATTTTGGCTGAAAATAGACTAATAAACATTCAATCGTTTGATTTGTGTCTATATTTGAGTAATGCAGATGGTAAATTTCGACATAAAAAGCAATTACTCCTGGTGGAGGAAACTTCCAGTTCCCCCGATAGCTCCGGAGTCCCTGTAGTAAAGCTAAAAAAAAGCCTCAAAAGGAGGCGATTTTGTTGCCAGTTAGCTAGACAAGCAGCATCCGTGGAGCCCGGTACAACTTCACTCAACCAGCTGACTACCTCACCCCACTGACGTCACTCAATAACTTCGCCCAATTTCTTTGAATTAGTGGATCACATTACCCCATCCATACACCCGCCAACCACACACCCCATCACTTAGCCCAACCCCATTCAATCAGTCGCACACACACACACGCACACGTGCACGCACACGCACACGCACACGCACACGCACATATGTACAGACACATATATATATATACACATACACACACATACATATATTTATATATTTGTATATACACACATACACGTACATTTGTATACACATATAGATATACATAAATATACACACACAAATACAACACACATACATTTATATACACACACATACATATACATACATACACACATATATGCATACACACACCACACATATATATATATATACGTGTGCGTGCGTGCGTGCGCGTGTGCGCGTGCGCGCGTGCGCGTGCGCGTGTGTATATGTATATGTATATGTATATGTATATGTATATGTATATGTATATGTATATGTATATGTGTATGTGTATGTGTATGTGTATGTGTAGTGTATATGTATATGTATATGTATATGTATATGTATATATATATATATATATACATATACGTACCACCCCAAGGTCCCCTCGGCATCACGGCGTTCCATTGTTCTGTAAAATGATGGGAAATTGATATGAATGGCTATAGTGACAAAAATGGGTCTTCCCCCACCACCACCACCCAGTCAGTTTCGGGGGTCAATTGTCAGTTGTCACTAGTCATGTCGTTACGCCTACGAGTCGTGTTGCCCTGTCAATATTGCCAATAGTTGGCCAATGTTATTGGTATTTATTATTAAAACTAGAGTTATAAATATGCGAATAAAAATATGGTAAATGATTTGTGGAAATTTGCACGTATGGTTATCTCAACCCGCTATAATACCGGCCCCCGCATGTAAGCAGTCACTACTTTATACTTTAATATAATAGATAGCTATGTGTCCGATTGTGAGCAGACCGTATCGTTCTTTTCCCAGCGGGGGTCCCCGATTGAGCGAATTACCTACCTGAAAGATCCATTGGGTGTGTACCAGTCAAGCCCACCCGCCCGGACATTTCAAAACGCTATTGATTTCGTAACTGCTCTACTTTAGACCTGATCACAAGCAGACTGTAATGCGCAATGCTGTTAACATCATGAGTGTTCATCATTGGAGGCCGGACGTTAATAATTGTTAGATGATTATATACTTAATTGTGTATATACAATGTTGTATATGCCTGGATCTGACTACGGGTTGGCAATATGTTCGTTAGGGTCCGCACTCTGGGCCTGCCTCGGGAGAAGAAGTCGCCAAAATATATTGGAACTCGGGTAATTTGGACATTCCCCGCTGAAGTTATTTATTGCCAGTCTTTCGCCACACCCCGCATATACTTTATAATGATTATATTATGTTTGATATGATTTGATATTTATCTTATTATGGTGTTAGTGATTGGTGCTATGGTCAGTCAGTGTGGGGTACTGCTCCCCAACATGTCAAATAAATACATCTACCTCAATGGGTGATCCCAGAGCATGGACTTACTACCTGGCAATCAGGGCATACGCTGTTCACCATGTAATCACCGTGACAGCACAACGATTATAATCTAAGCATACTCTGTGTGTGTGCACGAGGAATTATATATTACTCAATTGCAAATGCTGCAAGGTCGTAAGTCGATGGCTCACACGCATACATATATTTACGATATAACATATATACAACCTATCGTGATATTACTTAATTATATCTGGACGAAGCCTACATGGTCCAATGTAACCTCTTTCACTTTGTTGGACCACTTCGTTAATTGACTGTATACCTTCTCCCATCCTCAGTTATTACCTATATATCTTGGTATTTAGGTTATCAATTTGAATATATAACTACTGTATCTTGTTGTCTTTGGAGCAGCGGTATTTACATTTTACCCCAGTATCCTGTTTCCTTTATGTACTCTAATAAAGCTAGGTGCATTTCAGTTTCAAATTCCTTAGGGGGGAATACAGTATGATAATGTGAAGGTGTAATGTTGTGCTTAAGGCAAGATGCTTTTAGGTCTTCTCGCGCTGTTTTATGGGCGGGGCAATTGAAGAAATACTGCCAAGGATCTTCCATTTCGTCCGCGTCACAGTACGAACAATTAATTTTATCTTCACTACATTTATCATGGTGGTATATTTTAGATTTTATGCCATTTCTGCCTAGCCTTAGTCTGGATAAAAATATGTCTGCTCTCCTATCTTTACTATACAATTTACATTTTGTAGGGATGGTGGGGCACATTGCTTGTAAAATATGTCCACCATTTTTGCCTAAGTGTTCATTATTCAACATTGTTTGCCACTTTGACCTACATTTTTGTTTGATGAGAGAATATATCTCATGATGTATGGGTAATGTTGCTGCATTGTTTTCTATTAAATGCGCTGTGTCGACAGCTCTATCAGCGCCTTCGTTACCGGGTATTCTAATATGGGAAGGGACACAATCTATGATTATCAGCTTGCCTTTAGCTATTGTATTGCTTATTAATGTTTTGATGTGATGTATTTTGTCAGGTCTTGTTTTATAAGTACCCGAGTTGATTGCTTGGACGGAGCTTAGTGAATCAGTTAAGATGACTGTATCCTTATAATTATATAATGTTAGGTAATAAATGACGGCCTTCTCGATTGCTATTAATTTTGATGTGAATACTGTTAGTGTGGAAGCCAGCTTGTATTGGTCTACATAATTTAAATGTGGTATCACGAAAGCTGCGGATGTGATACCTTGTTCGATATTTTTGCTACCGTCCGTGTAAATTTGTAGGCTATTGGATCCATTGTTTTATATTTTATTATTTCTGTTAGATCTGATTGAGCAGTTATTTCGAAAGGATAGTAAGGTATATGGATCTGATATGGCTGCATTTCACAATCGTTCCATCCATCTTCTTGAGTTAGTATTTGGACATTCATAGCGTATCATATTTGTAATTTCCTTACCTGTGGATATTGTTTTTTTAATTTTGTTTGCTTCTTTATCGCTATCTTTTGTTTTATACATTTGATTATTTTATTTTATTGTTGCTTCTTTTTTAAGTCTTAGTCTGTTATATTTGTATACCCGCCTGTGTCGTATTTGTTCGCTAACTGGCATATTTACACCATGTAGCTGGGTGCGTGCCCACTATTTGATTAGATTCCCTTCACGCCTAATATCTAGTGGTTCTATTATGGTTTCTACTCGACTGCAGCGGCTCTAGTTGATTTATATGCACCTGTTGCAACTTTGAGGGCCGCTCTTTTGATTAGTTCTAGTTTATCTAAGTGTTCCGCTGCAGCGTCTTTATAACTCAGCATGCTGCCATATTCCATTTTTGATTACATAAGAGCTTTGTACAAACAATAGAAAGGATAGTTTATCCGCTCCATATGACGTACCTGATACTAGTTTCATTCAGTTGTGATCGTTTCTACAGCGTTGGACTATGTTATTTATATGTGTTCCCCAGGTAAGTCGATCGTACAAATACATACCCAGGAATTGTACACATTTTGTGTATGGTATTGCTTGATTGTTTACCATACAATCTTCAATTGTATATGTTTGTTCTCTTATGTATGCATACAGCTGCTCCTCATTTTTATAGCAGAGTAATCCACCGCCATGAAATATGACTGCCTTAGTTTTAAACGGGGATATTTTTAAGCCCCATTTGTTTTGCCAAATTGTTATTTTATTTAGTGATGTCTGTATTACCCCACAGGGCTACTCTTTCCAGCTCGCGCCGTCGTCGGCAAATTGTGATAGGCCTGGTTTAGTGCTTGTACTCATACTGTTTAATTCTGTATATAATGTATCTATCGTGACATTACATAGTGTTTGGCTTACGACACTACCATGGGGGCTGCCATTTTCAATACATTGAAATTCTGAAATGCTCTGTGCCTAGTCTTACTCGATTTGTCTGCCCGTCAGAAATTTGTCTAACCATAGTAACATTCTGTTGTTTATGCCCTTCCCGATTAGTTGTTCTATTGCTCCCTTTATCCACATTAGGTCAAAGGCTTTTTTAAGTCTAGGAATACAGCTACGAGTAGTTTCTTTTCCATTTGAGCTGTTTTAATAATTGTTTCTAATCGAGCTAGTTGATCCATCGTGGATCTATGATTTCTAAATCCTGTCTGGGTTGGGCCAATTTTCCGATTACATTCAAAATGATGTTTTAGCCTAATGGCCACCATAGTTTCCATTAATTTACATATTACTGGTGTTAGTGAAATGGGTCTGTAGGAGGCTGGTAGAGTTGCATGCTTGTTTGGTCTGATTATTGGAATAATGGTAGCCTTTTTCCAAGCGTCCGACAGGGAGCCTTCTCCCCAGGATATATATGTATTAGCAGGAGCAGTTGTTCCATTGATTCATGTGGAAATTGTTTAAGTAAATTATAATGTATTTTATCTGCTCCTGGTGCAGTACTTTTTTGGTTTTAAGGGCAGCTTTAAGTTACGACATTATAAATAACCTATTGAGGCAGTCAGTATTCAGGTCGGGTGTCAGAGTATGTTTGTCTATCTTATTTACGGGTCTCTTTTATCTTTTTCTATTCTGAATTATCATGCTAAATTACTGTTACTAGACATAGTATTGTAATGATCTGTGAGTACTTCTGCTTATTGATTTTCATCGCATAGTAATTTATTATCATGTGGTGATGGGGGCATTTGTTGTGTTGGTTTGCCTCTTACTCGATTAACTAAATTCCAGACTTCTTTACTTGTTTTATCTTTCGTAATGGCTGATATGAACTTCGCACAACCTTTCTTTTTTGCTGTTTTATTGGTTTCAGACGCCAGGCTCTTGACTTCCAAGTGTATCTCTTGCCTTCTTTGTTTTAGTTGTACATGGTATGTATAGGCTTGTTTCCATCTTCGCAGACAATTTTCCCTGTTTTATTGGCTTCTGTGCAAGCGGGTGTTCACCAGGGATTGGTTGGGCGATTATGTGCTTTACCACTTGTCTGTGGTATGCTTTATTTACTTATTCCGTAGACTGTGCTCACAAATTGTTGGATAAGCTCCCAGTTGCACGACCTAGCTTACATTTGGGAATTGTTGCGAGAGTTCTCTTTTGGTAATGGGTAGAAACTTTAGTAATGATCGGATAATGATCGCTGCCTAGTGTTGAGTTGTGGATGGTCCACGAGGCCAAGGAAGCTAGAGCTGGTGTAGCTAATGTGATGTCTGGTGCAGACCCAATACGTTTAGCCCTTGGTACATGTCGTATGTTTCTGAGCCATGATTTAGTATAACGTAATTAGTATTATCTAGGAATGTTATAATTTAATCGCCTATTTTGTTTACTTTATTAAAATAATGCATGTCCCAAAGTGGATTATGTCCGTTAAAGATCCCAATATCAGTGTATTGTTACTAACTTGTTGTAGTACCTTGTATAAGTTTTGTAGCTTTTCGGTTTTATTAATACTCGGACTTATGTAGATGTTCAGAATGTCAATGTTGCCTTTACTGCTTAATATCTTAATTCCCGAGTATAGGATATTATTGTTTTCTTTAAGATGACTTGTTTTAAATTCTATGCTTGATATACCATTTTTCACGAATATGCCTACACCGCTTCCTTTTGTTGAGTTCGTTGAGTGCGATTTCAGATTATACCCTGGTAATGTTGTAGGTTTAGGCATAATACATCGGGTGACATGATGTCGTTTTCTATACCCATACTATTTTTTTTATTAAACATGTTTATGATTTATTGTATATCAGGGAGTCTTAGTCCATAACGCTTAATCGCTATTATTTCACTTAGAGGTGTCATATTTGATTCCATTTCTGGCTCATTTAGTTGCACTTGTCTCCTATTTGGTGATAGTTTGTCTTGTCTTATAATAGTTATACCCCCCGCAACGAGTTGAGGGGGGTATACTGGAGTCAGGTTGTCCGTCCGTCCGTCCGTCCGTCCGTCCGTCCGGATAAACTTAACATCAGAAAAATATTGTTATAACTTCTATTTCCTTCATCTAAAATGCTTGATATTTCACACATGCATTCCTGTAAGGCTCTACTACCATGCTGTGCCAAATCCACGACCGTCCAACCCCAGCAGATCCCAAGGTCAAGGTCAATTACTTAGTCCGTAAACTTAACATCAGAGAAATATTCTTATAACTTCTATTTCCTTCATCTAAAATGCTTAATATTTCACACATGCATTCCTGTAAGGCTCTACTACCATGCTGTGCCAAATCCACGACCGTCCAACCCCGCAGATCCCAAGGTCAAGGTCAAATACTTAGTCTCTTTACAAAACTTAACATCAGAGAAATATTGTTATAACTTCTATTTCCTTCATCTAAAATGCTTAATATTTCACACATGCATTCCTGTAAGGCTCTACTACCATGCTGTGCCAAATCCACGACCGTCCAACCCCGCAGATCCCAAGGTCAACGTCAAATACTTAGTCTCTTTACAAAACTTAACATCAGAGAAATATTGTTATAACTTCTATTTCCTTCATCTAAAATGCTTAATATTTCACACATGCATTCCTGTAAGGCTCTACTACCATGCTGTGCAAAATCCATGACCGTCCAACCCCCGCTGATCCCAATGTCAAGGTCAAATACTCTTTACAAAACTTAACATCAGAGAAATAAGTTATAACTTCTATTTCCTTCATTGAAAATTCTTATTATTTCACTTGTGCATTCCTCTAAGGTTGTACTATCATGCTGTCACAAATCTACGAGTGTCCAACCCCCGCTGATCCCAAGGTCAAGGTCACATACTTAGTCTCTTTACAAAACTTAACATCAGAGAAATATGTTATAACTTCTATTTCTTCATGGAAAATACTTAATATTTCATATGCTGTGACAAATCCCCGCGTGATCTCGAGGTCAACGTCACATACATACCGTATAACTTGGCTTAACGCCCCCCTCCTAATAAATCGCCCCCCCCCACCCCCCCCCCCAAATAAATAAAAAAAAAAATAATAATTTTTTTTTTACCAGTGACCGCCAATTTCAAACACAAATAATCCTTAAATCCTTATTTGTGTTTGAAATTGGCGGTCCTTGGTAAAAAACAAAATTTTTTTTTTTTTTTTTTTTTCCCCCCAAATAATTTTTTTTTTTTTTTACCAATGACCGCCAATTTCAAACACAAATAGTCTTTAAATCTTTATTTGTGTTTGAAATTGGTGGTCCTTGGTAAATTTTTTTTTTTTTCTTTTTTTTTTTTCTTTTTTTTTTTTTTTTTTTTTTTTTTTTTTTTTTTTTTTTTTTTTTTTTTTTTTACTTTTTTTTTTTTTTTTTTTTTGGCTAACTAAACTAACCCCCCCCCCCCCCCCCCCCCCAAATCCCCCCCCCCCCCCCCCCCCCCCCCCAAATAAAAAAAAAACAACAAATAATGTTTTTTACCAATGACCGCCAATTTCAAACACAAATAATCCTTAAATCCTTATTTGTGTTTGAAATTGACAGTCCTTGGTAATTTTTTTTTTTTTTTTTCTTTTTTTTTTTTTTTTTTTTTTTTTTTTTTTTTTTTTTTTTTTTTTTTTTTTTTTTTTTCTTTTTTTTTTTTTTTTTTTTTTTTTTTTTTTTTTTATTTTTTTTTTTTTTTTTTTTTTTTTTTTTTTTTTTTTTTTTTTTTTTTTTTTCTTTTTCTTTTTCTTTTCTTTTTTTTTTTTTTTCTTTTTTTTTTTACTGGCTAATAAACGCCCCCCCCCCCCCCCCCCCCCCCCCCCCCAATAAAAAATAAAAATAATAATAATTTTACCAATGACCGCCAATTTCAAACACAAATAATCCTTAAATCCTTATTTGTGTTTGAAATTGGCGGTCTTTGGTAAAAAAAATATTTTTTATTTGTTTTCTTTTTTTTTTTTTCTTTTTTTTTCTACTGGCTAATAAACGCGCCCCCCCCCCCCCCCCCCCCCCCCTTTTGTAAAATGTAACGCCTCCGGGGGCGTTAATTCGAGGTTATACGGTAGTCTCTTTACAAAACTTAACATCAGAGAAATCGGTTATAACTTCTATTTCCTTGCTCGGATCTGCTTCACATTTCACACACTCATTGCTCCAATGGACCTCTACCACCCTGTGACAAATTCACGTTCATGCCGCTCGCGCTAATCCCAGAGTCAAGGTCACAAGCCCACACACTTGGAATTTGTACATATTTTAGGGGTACCTGGGCCCACGCGGGGGGTATTCCATAAGCCTCGCTTACTGACCAATCTAGTTACTTTTGGTATATTGTTTGTGTTTTGTTTCTGCTGTGAGTCTTTGCCTATCTTTATTATTGGTCCATGTTTTTGTTTCCATACGTTTGCCTGTTTGATTTTTATCGCTTTGTCTCTACCTTTAGACGCTTTATTGGTCTTTGGGAGATTCACAGTGTTAGGGGCTAACTTTTGTCTATTAAGTGTTATTGTATGTACTGTTTTACTGGACTTGCCGCTGGGCTAACATTGGGTGTGGATGTTGTGACCTTACTTTTTGTTTCATTTTGTTTTTAGCAGTGATCGTCTGACAATTCTGAACGTCGCTCATAATTTTAGGGTTAATGTTATCGCTTGAACTATTGTTAGATATGTCAGACAGTCCAAATCCAGAACCCGGTGAGTCGGGGGTGTCCGGCATTGGCTGTCGGTGTGGAGATTTTGGTGATTTGGTTGTCAGGAGTGAGTCCATACTTGGAGGATTAGAAGGCATCTCCTCTTCACATCTATACCTATGCCTATATGCCTATTATCTCATCCACACTATCTATACTTGTATTTGATTTTCCACTGCTGTTTGCTATTGCTGGATGCGGATGGTTGTTGTCTGATATGTAAGTGCTAAATAGGCTTTTCGCCACTGTTGTGTCGCAACTATACTTTTTTATTTTATAAAATAACAATCACCACATGTCGTAATGTCATTTTTCATCCGTGTGCTCATCTGATATTCCACAGTGCCTGCGTGTTCGACTTTCAATTATCATTTACTGCTATATAACCCTTGTGTCTGCAATATCCAAAATCACTATATAAGCCTTTTGTCTGCGTTTCCCCAATATTCGCTATACGCTGTATGTTTAGTGTCTGCAATAGCGTCTGCGTTTTAGGGAAACTCCTGTTTTGTGAAGGGGGTTAAGTTTATGTTGTCATCCGGCGAACACATTAGCCCACGAATATTAAATCGGGTAATTAGCATGCATATCTCTGTATATCTTATAAGCACGATGAGACCATTAACCTTTTGTTTTACAATACACCTGGAATCATCTACACTTCACACGTTGCTCTCTCGACATCTCTCCACCCACCTGGTGAATAGTACTTACCATCCAGACACCTATAATCATGCTACGCCATTTTTCGTCATGTCTCGTGAATTACGTCGAACGCGCAGCGTTACGTCACAATAAAACAATTATCAAAAATGTCAGTCATGACTCAACGTTATGACAATAAATATGTCTTCATTAACTACCGAAAATCCGCTAATGAACTTTGTATCGTCCTTATATCGGCTGAAATTTCACAACGAAAAAAGAAATACAAATTTCCAGACCAGTCATTGTTTTGTTCCCACAGTTTGACATGGAACTGTAGAATAATAGTAAACAGAGATGTCCGATGCTTAAAAAAAGCTGGAAATAAAAACAGCGGTGTCCTTTCTGGCGCACAAAAATGACGGGATCCGTTCTAACCGAATATGAATGTTGAGACATAAGGCTGCAGTTTATCTTAAATCTTGCAGATCAATACGTTATAACGGACCGCGTAGCTACTGAAAATTACTGGAAGTATACTGTCTTTATCCCTTTTAACTGCACTGTGATCTGATCGATATCTTAATCCATAACACTATATCATCTATATATATTCCACTGCGCATTAGACACATTTACAACAAGTCTATTTTAGTTTAAACATAGTTTATTGCATATAAGTATAATGGGCTTGGGCTACAAGTTCTCAAAACATTAATTACAGCCCTTACCCAAGTATTTCAACAATACATCAATTTAACAGCAATGGCGATAAGTATACAGGTATATGTACATGGATACATACCAATAATGTTGCGGTATATATATATATATATATTTGCACAATGTACGAAAAGAAAAATCGGATAAAAAGAGAGAGTAAAGAAAGTGAGAGAGGAGATTGGGAGAAAGAGTGAAAGAGTTATGTGTCACAATGTACATATATATAACCTAATGCATAGATAGATGTGCACTGCAGTTGATTTCAGTGTTCGTTGTTATCAGGTGGTACTGGATGATGTTGGCAAATGGAAAGCATCCGATAGAGCTTGCGTCTCATGCATCCACCAAGTGTGTTACTCAAATATTTATGTAGCTTTAATATAATCTTGTACAGCTTTAAAAATAACAGTATTGCACTCATTACTTTCTTCACGTATGCCATGCAAAAGTATATGTGCGTTTAGGGGATAAAATTGTCGTAGTGACTGGCATAAAATTAGACGTTGCGCATGATATTTAATACATTCAAAGAAGTAATGTTCAGCATCCTCTACAACTTCACTACATTCGCAGTAGGGAGTTTCTCTGATATGGTTATTGCAAAGATCACAATTAAGACTGCTACATTTATTTAGAATTCTTGCATGCATAACTGAAAACAATTAATCGATCTCCCTCTAAATAGTATGGTGGTATATTATATTGAGTATATAGTTGTTGGGCGCATTATGTTTTGAAGTGTCTAAGACTATCTATATTTCTCAGTAACGGGTCATGATCAGTTTCATTCCAGAGTTGTACCGAAGATGGTATGAACGATTGTTTGTATACTTCCAGTCGTGTAGTGGGGACATTTAAATCAAATTGATTTCTAAGATTGTAACGAGATATATTATTAACAGTGGGTGGAATCAGGTTAGAAATATAACTAGGTACTTGATTATTGTTGGCTTTGTACATGATCGAAAGCTTTTGAATACTACGTCGAACAGATAGAAGTTGCCATCCAACTTCTTGCCTTAAGTTGTCGAGTGATACTGACCGTGTTAATCCTGTTACTATTCTAGCGGCTTCATTCTGAATTTTCTCCAACGAATCCTTTTTTTTCATATTCTGTACACCCATCCCAGACAGATGAAGTATATTCTAGTATAGGTCTCATGTAAGATATATATATTTGGTTTAAAGACTGTCTGCTTATCTTAAATTTTGTGTTACGCATTATTCCCAATACCCTCGTAGTCGAATTAATTATATGTTGTATGTGTGTATGCCATTTTCCGTTATTGCTCAATGTTAAACCAAGATGCTTATGATCGTCAACAAAGGTTATGGACGTGTTCTGAAATATTAAGTTTAAGGGTCGATCAAGTTGTCTTAATGTTAGAAGCATCGCTTCAGTCTTGTTCGGATTGAAACTAACCAACCATTGTTTAGCCCAATCAGAAATCATTAGCAGGTCATGATTTATTATGCCTTCTAGATCATCAACATTTGTTGAAGAAAAGGACAGAGAGCTGTGGTCAGCAAATAATCGAACAATACTTAATAGATGGTCAGTTATGTCGTTGACATATATTAGAAATAGTAATGGGCCGAGTACCGAACCTTGTAGTACACCGGCAGTAACTAATTTGGTATCTGAGGTTGTGGACCGTATTGATACAACCATTTAATCCATTTTGCCTTAGCTTAAATATTAATCCCTTATGCCATACTCTATCAAAGGCTTTAGAAATATCACAAAACACTATACATGTAGATTGTCGTTCACCAAATGCCTGACATATTTGATGGTGAATGTCTATAAGTTGATATACCGTTGAGTGGCCTGGTAAAAAAACCAGATTGCCTGTTGTAAATCAATTGTTGTGAGTGCAAGTGATTATAAATATGTTTAAACATTATTCTCTCCATTACCTTACCTAGACAGCTTAATAACGATATCGGGCGATACTTCGAAGGCGTCTGTCGACACCCCTTTTTAAATAGAGGAATTACACTTGCTAATGTCCACGCCATCGGAAATTGATATTCATTAACAGATCTATTAAAGAGGATCGCCAGAGGTTTTGAGATAGATGTAATAGTTCCTTTTAACATTCTATGACTAATTAGATCGTATCCACAAGCTTTATTAGTTTGCAAAATTCGTATTATATCTCTAACCTCAGATTCATTTATATTAATCGTATCAAGAACTTGGTTAGTTTTTAATTCAAACGGTGGCAAAGTAGAGTTATTATCATCAACAGTTGATATTGAAACGAAGAAGTTATTAAGACAGTTTGCTTTTTCGGCATCAGACAAATATAAATTGTCTTCAATTTCCCTATTGTTAAGCTTATATGATGTGGAACAATATCAAAGTTTTTTTTTAATCCACAGAGATTACATCGATTCTATTAAATTAGTCGAAACATTTAACACTTTACTTTGTTTATTTGCGTATTAATGCCTCTTCCGTAAACCGTGCAGATACGCATGCATTGTTAATAGTTTATTGGACTCCATGTGATCTGCAATGTGGTCTCTTATAATTAGTTCCATAGTTTGGTATATTATCAATGTTAAACTATGTTGACGGTAGTTTTCCTGCCTGCTTCTTGCTGCTTTTTGATAGCCAAAATGTTTGCTTGTCTCCATCTTTTTTAACAACTTCGTCTAATAATAATTGGAACAGTACCTATATTGCCAGTGATTTGGTAATATGTGTTGTGGGGATTCGTAGCATTTGCTTTATCTTTCTGTATTTCACGTAAAGTACTATTGCTTTACATTTGTGACAGCACATCGCTGATTGTGGAGTGCATGTTTGTCCCGCGTTCATGGCTACTGGACTGCCATAAAATAAATATTGGACCAAATGTCACGAAATAAAAGACTCATTCTCCAATTTTGATAAAATTTAATATTATCGAAAAAAAATTGTTTTTGCATTGTTTATATAGCCGTAAAATTTGGTCACGTTTCACGAAACAGACAGCAGTACTGCGCACGCATCATATGTTTATCGGCAATTAATTCTTAACATTTGTTCATAATGTCTCATTTGGATATCTTGTTCTCCATTTTTCAGATGTTACGCCGTTTCTTTAAAAAATAGTTGGATTAATACGTCTGATCCTTGCAATCAGTTACCTGGTTTCAGTTTGTCTTGCTTTTTTAAACATGTAATTTTTATCTGATAACAATATTGTCTAAGGGTGCATCGATGTATATCAATTACATGTTCGGCATATTGCTATAGTTGCCTCATCTGCGAACATGCCTATGAATAATTTATTTACATGTAGCAGCTTTCCGTTTTCTATTTTATCAGATGTTGTGATACCATTTTCATCTTCAGACTCATTCATTGGGGTCATACGAAACACACAAATACATCCAAATACAGTCTAAATACAGATAAATATACTACAAATACACCCTAGATAGTGTCAGATAGTAGTGTAAATCATATATTGATACAAAACACATCATATATTGACATATGTAGTGAAATAAATAGTTAATTGGCCATATTTTCGATTAATGCAAATTGTGTCATTGTCAGATCCTGTAAAAATCACCAATGCATATGGGAAATGCGTACATAAATGGTTTAGAACATACATCAAATGCCACAAATACACCCCAAACAGTTCAGTGTGTGCATCTCATAATGTTATCAGACTTTGTATAACATATTTCACGTATCAGTATAGACCCTGATTTTATACTACTCCTTTTCCCACCCTTTTTGGGATACTTGAATATTATGCTACATTGCCCCACACATATGCTACAAATACACCCTCAAACGCAGACTAACAGTGTGTGCATTGGCTTACCTCATCAGACGTTATTTACATATCGCTAATATATCCTATCAGAAATTGTCACTATAGAACCTGACCCATCTCTCCTCCCGCTCCTTTGGAGATGTATACATGTATGCTACATTGTGTATATGTACATGCGGTTATATGTCCACCCTGTCAAAATCATGAAGGGGGTTTTGTCCATGTTGTCATTTTTAAACGAAGGAGCGGTAGGGGACATGGATCAGGGTTTAGACTGATAGATTATATAACGTTTGATGAGGTACGCCGATGTACACACTGGTAGTCTACGTTTGAGGATGTATTTGTGGCATATTTGTGGGGCATGTTAGTAAATTATACAAGTATCCCAAAAAGGGCGTACACTAATAAAGATCAGGGTCTACACCGGTACGTAAAACAGGCTATACATATTCTAATAACGTAAGGAGAGCATACACTGATATGTTTGAGGGTGTATTTGTGGCATATTTAGATAGGTTAAACTATATGTGCATGTATTTCCCATATGATTGGTGATTCAATGTGCATTAATCGAACATATGGCCAATTTAACTGATTTTTTTCTCTACATATGTCAATTATATGTCAATTACATTATGTGTTTTGTGTCAATATATGCTTTACACTACTATCTGGAACTATATATTGTGTATTTGTAGTATATTTATTTGTATTTAGATTGTATTTGGGTGTTTCGTGTAACCGCATTCATTGTTACTTTGGTAACTCTCTCTCTCTCTCCTCGCTGTGTGGTTTTATTTCGCTCGTTCATTTGTGCCATGGGCTGTGCTGCATTGTCATAGTCTATTAAACAAACAACTCATAGCACCGGTTTTTAAAACTCATACCAGAGAGAGAGAAGTGTGAGAGAGAGAGAGAGAGAGAGAGAGAGAGAGAGAGATTATACAAATACAAATTAATCCGATCCGGCCATGGGGTCCCGAAATAAACACTTCCACACACCGGATATCTACTTTCGATTCAGCAATTTTATAAATCTGGAAAATAAATTACTTATAACTCTTTACAGATTACACTTGCCATTGTTTTGTGTAAGTAAATTCTTAAATGGTACCATATCTTGTACAGATAGTCAGATAGTACGTGCTCATTCATTTCGTTTTTTAACTAACTGGTAGTTGGCAAAATTATTGTGTACCAATCATCGGACAAACAGTTATGTCATGTCCTGTGCCCCTATGTCAAGGTCAAATGACTTAGAAGTTTGCGTTAAAGTTTCTGTCAAAATTTGCGTTAAAGTTTTCACATACCTACTATCTCTGTAACGGTAAGTCAGATTTACTTGAAACGTTGTATGCTTATTGGGCATCAAACTTCAAATAAATACACTCTGAGACCATAGCTGTTGATAGGCCGTTAAACCCCAACAAACAAACAAACGGCCGCCCCAGACGGCAGCTCAGGATGTAGTTTTTTTGTCATTCATCATAGATCAAGCTCGATTACATGTAATAATGTCACCACGGTGGAGGAGCTTGATGGGTCGGCAATTTTTGTAACAAAGTTAATAACACTCCAGGCGGAAGCTTTAATTGTTTAATTGGTGTGTCATCGAATATCGTAAACCCTGAGCTCTACCCCGCATGCTTGGTGACGCCAAACTTCTGCTCTACCCTGTTCATTACAAGATTCACTCGGACTTCGGTAGTAGCATGTCCCTTAAAGTTGACCGAGCAGATTGACATTCGCAGAACCGTCCCGGACGCTGCCATGGTGTATCCCGTATATCTGTTGCTCGTGTTGGCGCCAAATGAATATTCGTGGTCCCCCCCCCCCCCCACGCAGTGCACCTCTCTCCTCGTCCCAAACTGTTATGACGGGCTTTAATCGCTGCATGTGTGCAAGCGCCGTAGCCGCCTCTATGTGGGCCTACGCTACACTCCTATCTATTCTTCTCATTGCCGCCCCATCATTGCTGTCTGTGCCCGCGACGGGAATGTCCTATTCTGCGCTTGTGCTGGAACTGCCCGAGCCGTATATGCTCATTATTATGTTATTTCGAGAACGGCGGAAATCGGGTATTTAAATCGTTCTTTAATTCTTGTGCTTTAGCATCGAGAATAGAGATGTTCAATTCGTGGATGTGCCCAGATTCCAAACGTTTCATCTCGGGGGGGGGGGGGGGTTGGGAAGTCTAAGGTCAGGGTCTCGCCATAGAAACAGTCGCTGGCGAGCACAACCATAAGGAGAGTACTGGGGGCCCCGTCTAACATGTTGTATGATGTGTTCAGCTGCTCCATGTGCACCCTGAGTGTTTTCGTGTAGGCGAAGTCCACGGGGCCGTCACCGACGTGCTCGCCAGAGCCAAACAATCCCCTATTGCCGGAGTATGTTGTTGTAAAACCGAGCTGCATGGCCAACGGCGGGTCGATCCTTACCCGGTTGGCGGGCTCGGCGGTCAAGATTGCGAGGATGGCTCGGCCATCAAGCACGACGTGACAAAAGCTTGGAGGGTTCTCAAACTCCAAAGACCAGGGGTCAGCTGTCCTTCTCGTAGCCGAACCCTTTGTTCTCCCCCACGTTTCGCCAGCCGACCGCGAAGGTGACCGATCTGAGGCTGGCGCGGCGCTCCTCGCAAGAGTTGTCGATCGGCTGCTGAAGCGTGCAAGTCCCGCTTTGAACATTGGTAGCAAACATGACAATATCGTTATGGACACCAATGCATTTGGCTTTAATTCTGATGCGAAATACCGGTCCGGCGGAGTCTACACTACTAAGGCGGGCGCTCCCCAGCTGGTGCACCCCACTATCCAAGTTCGCAGCTCCACAGCTGGAACAGGGTTTCCTCTCAGGATCATATGGCTGCGGAGGACCCCTTCTTGAGGGCTGTTTACAACTTTCATGTGTACTGCACTATTAGGCGGATTCTCAAAGAACAAAAAATCTCTCTGCCGCAAGATGGCGGCTGAAATCCCATTTCCAACGCCTACGACCGTAGGGCCATTGTCTTTCAAATCGGCCAATGTTGACGATTATAGCCCAAGCATTCTCTGCAAGCCATCCAGCTGTTTTTGACCAGATGGATAGCAAGAAGGAGACGACCCCACCTATCAGCCCAGGCAGTGCGGCAGTCGCTTTTCCGGCTAATTTAGCCAGGAGACTGGCGAGGGCTTGTAGCTGCTTTTTTACCCACTCCTTGGCTCTGCCGTCTGGCGCGGGTGTTGGCGCACCAGCTGCACCACCGCCCGTGAGAGCTAGAATTAGGGTCAATATAGTCATACCGAGTGCTATGAAGATGTTCACGATCGGACAGCCTGCTCTATGAACAGCGTGCGAAGACGCTCACCGAGTGTCGTGTCAAAGGTATGGCAACACGCCCTGCATACTGGGTTCTAATCGATCACGCGAGGTCAGGCATCGTTACCATGTCGTACTCCAGTGAAATATTTTCGATTGAATACGTCAATGCCATGTCAGTGGCTATGAGGACCCAGCCGTAGTCGTTGAACGTTAGTTCGTATTCGAGGCGGTCCTCCAAAGCACTCTGATAGTATGGCATGTGGCTCTCCAGCAGCTCAAAGTCGAGTGGGATGTAGAAGCGGTTGCCGTAAGCAGTCGCAATTGCGTTGTCACTCGCAACATTGACTGCCGCGTTACCAGCCCCAATTCTAATCCTGGTTACGTTATGACGGTTGCTGGTATCAATACCCTGATAGGCCACGTTTTCGGTCTCTTGCGCGGTCTTCCACAGGTCTTGGTAGCAATAGTAGACATCGCTGTTGTCGATTAACATCACCTCATTACCAGAAATTTTTATCGTGGTCTTCTTGATGATGGCGCGGCCCAGGTTCTGAACGATGGCTCGGTCCGCGTCTGTCGACATCTATGAAATAGTGAAAGGGAGGTGGACAGTCCCCGGCACAATGACGTCGTTAGCTCCAAGGTTGGGGAAGCGGGCCAAGAGCTGCTGGTTCTGGTCGATCATCGAGGGGTTGTTCGCAATGACCACGCTCTGTTTCATGCCTTGTGCTCCAAAGGGCTTCCGAAGTCTGTGGTATGGATTGAGTTTGCGCCCGTATTGACTTGAAGACATCTTCGAACAATACTATTAAACTTGCCGGGTTTTTTGTTCAATACATCAATTATATCGGAAAGATGGCTGGTCATGACATCAACATGGACGAATTTGATCACACTACGGGCGAAAAGACAACATCGCTGATGATGTTGTCAACTACGAAATGCCCTTCATAGAGACGCCAGGAACTTCAGCCGCGGGCGCCAAGGAAATAGGTATAGGCGGCGCTACCAACACCAGTGCTCTAAGCCAGGAATTACTCGAGTCAGCTGTAAGTGACTACTACAGTGGAAGATCGATCTCTCGAACCGGCAACGGACTCGAATAAAAGTTTGAGTCAGGCGTAGTTCGAGGGAAAGAAAATAAATACTAGTCAGTGATTTCATTCCATTTAGGAATGACACCATTGATTGATGTTTGTATGGGACTATGGCCTTCTGGAAGAAATATCAAGTAAACAAATATAAAGAATTCATTATTTTATTTTAATATGTACATGTACATGTATGCATACGTAAATAAATTGTTAATTAAACTGAATATTACACACCGTCTCGTATTTGTTTTGTTTTTTCATGCTATTTTACTATGCTATAATTAAGCTTGACAACCACAACTTCACAACCATGGACCATTTTTGTCTCGCCCGCGAAGCGGAAAGCGAAACTTTCATAGGTTTTGCTTTTCCGGAGTCGTCGGCGTCGGCGGCGTCATCATTCAATGTTAAGTTTTCGTGTTATGGTCATTACTTCAACACCTTATCAGCTACAGTCATCAAACTTTATACATACCTTTACTATGATATGTAGATGAATATAGGACTATTAAAACAAATTCCGGGCTCCAGGGTCAAGGTCAAACTCTATTTCTTTCTATGCTACAAACTGAACATTAATGCATGAAGACCCGTTTTCTCGTGCGCTCTGTACACCTTACCTGTAGAGAGAACAATAGCCTTCTCCAGTTGAACAAATTTCCAGCTTGACCACTAAATGTCCAGCTAAATTATTACAGGTAATTTATAAAGGTAAATTATTATACCTGGGTATTACATTTCCGTAAACGGTGTTGACAATATTGTGGCAATATGTGGACCTGTGCAGATATGATATGTAGATAAATATAGGACTATTATAAAAATTCTGGTCTCCAGTAAGCGAGCATTATTTGTTTTGCTAATTTTTTAAACTTTTTTTTTTTAAACTAAACATTTTTTTCCATTTTTATCCAGTTTTTTTTTAGAAAAAAAATCCAGGCTATTGCATTGGCGAAAGCCAGGCGGGCGGGCGGCGTCCACAATCAATGTTAAGTTTTCGTGTTTCAGTCCATTTCTTTGTTACTGTAACACATAGGACCAACAAACTTTCACAGCTTCATAACCAAGGGGTGCCCACCACATATCACTATCCAACATGTTACCTTTTTGAACTTGACCCATTTTTTCCGCGCAGTCAATGTTAACTTTTCGCATTTACAATGTTAAGTTTTCGTGTTTAAGTCCATTTCTTTGGTACTGTACCACCTAGGACCACCAAACTTTCACAGCTTCATAACCAACCATTCTACCTCCCAACCGTGCGGCCATTGTGCCCAATGTCAAGGTCAAATTACTTTGATTTTTTTGTGTACTGTATCTCTGCAACTGCTTCACCCATTACCTTGATACTTCACATGGGTGTTTATCATCATAGTCGGCATTTTGGCATACATCCGTCCGTCCGTGTGTCCGGTTAAAGTTTTTCCATCTACTATATCTCTTTTTTTTAGTGTCCATGCCTCGCCCCAAGGCGCGACATGCAGGCCACGGCCATCCAGTCTACAAAAAGTGGGTATAATTATTATTATGTTATCCAAGTGTCTATGCGTGGAAAAAACCTGGCCTTCGTGGCTTTGCCTCGTTTCTTGTTTTTTTTTAGCTCACCTGAGCGAAGCATTGTTACCGTAATGTGTCCGTCTTCTCCTCGGTAACCATTGGGCCTATAGTCACCAAACTTCATGGTCATGGTGGTTTTTAGGTAGGGTGATTACAGAATTGTTAAAATGACGTGATTACGTAATCCAAGATGGCTGCCGTCTGAATGAGAGATGTACAATGCTCTTTCAAAGTTGTTAAAATGGTGACCCCAGGGTCAAAACTGGGCGTGGGCCGTGGGGTCAAATTTTATTTTTGACCGAATATGGTCAAGTCATATATCAAATTGAAGATATCAAAGAGGCGATCACTCTGGTGCATATTTTGTCGAAATCGGATGGTTATGTCATCCAAGATGGCCGCCGAAAGGTCAAAAGGTTGTTCTTTTATTAGAGATTTCAAAATTCTTCTTCACATGAACCGCTTGGCCCATGGTAGCCAAACTTAAAAGTTATGGTCGATGGGTGAAGCCTTTTCAGATTTGTTAAAATGGAGGTCATCGCTAATCCAAGATGGCCGCCGTCTAAAAATAGCATAAATTCTTCAAAAAATCTTCTTCTCATGAACCGCTAGCCGGATTTTGACGAAACTTGGTAGGAATGATTAATGTACAATGCTCTTTCAAAGTTGTGAAAATGGTGACCCCGGGGTCAAAAATGGGTGGCCCGTGGCGTCAAATTGGGGTCAAATTTTATTTTTGACCGAATATGCTCATGTCATATATCAAATTGAAGGTATCGATGAGGCGATTGCTCTGGTGCAATATTTGTTGGAATCGGATGATTATGTCATCCATGATGGCTGCCATTTATTCAAGATTTTTAATGTCTTTTTCTTAGGAACCACATGGCCGATGCTGGCCAAACTTCATAGTAAGTTAAGATCCTTGGGTGAAGCATTTTCACTTTTGGTAAAATGAGAGTCATCGCTTAATCCAAGATGACCGCCGTCTAAGAATAGCACAATTTTTTTAAAACTCAATGTCACATTCTCCTCTGGTGTTCATGGAGTCAGGTGAGCGAATTAGGGCCATCATGGCCCTCTTGTTTCAAATTCTTTTTCCATTTTTGTCTAGTAGCATAAGGTCGTAAGTGCTATATACCGACTATTATCATATACTAAAACAATTATTGACTACTAGTGAGCCATAGAATATAATCTGATATTCTATGGCTCACTAGTCAATAATTGTATAATATGTTCGGGCCAGTGAAAATTGCTTTCTGGCCCAGGCTCGAGGTCAAGGCGGGGCGGGACAAGGCGAGACATTTGATTCCGCGGAATTCTTGTTATTGCTAGTGAATGTTTTTTATCACGGATCATTTGCATACACAAGCAGTAAAATATCCCATCATATCGTGTTTATGTCAAAAAGTTTCTTCAACCTTGACCTTTTTCGTGTTTTTAGCATGCACTTCTCTGGCGGTTTTTGTGATACTTACTTTAGCACATGCCCATGATCATGTTACGATTAGAATCTGACTGTAACATGATCATGGGCATGTGCTAAAGTCTGACCGTCAAATGCCTCGGCAGGCGCAACACCGCTTCCGTGATGGAATTCTTGTATGAAGCTAGAAGACAAAATATAAAACAGCAGCAGACGACTATTTTCGTTTCTAGGTTAACCCTTTCAACCCCACAGGCTAACTTTCAATAGTTACAAACACGTACTGTAGATCCAGATTAGCCGACTCGTATCACATCAGGATATGCCATATATTTATAGGTGAAAGGGTTAACATTTCAGACCTCTGTAGCAGTCTTTGCAATAAGTGTATATCCAGATGAGCCGGCTCGTAACGAGCCGTCTATCAGGACATTTTGCAAGTAATTTTCATATTATTTTTAGAAACACCTGACTAGTCTAAAATAATTTTGTTACAATTGAATTGGTTGGAAAACGAACATATCACAGTCCATTCCAGTTACTTAGGAATGAAAGGGTTAAGGGCTGGAAAATGTTATCATCCACACCAGTATGAATTCAGTGAGCAAAGTTTGTTTACTGAATTCATATGTAGTGAATGGGAACAATGAAGACCCTGATCAGACTGCATGAATGTGCAGGCTGTCTCGGACTTTATTGGTTAGAAAGATAATAGGCACCCCTGTTTAAGCTCAAGAATATGAATGATTGCTGCGCTATTTTAAGTGAGAATTTGGCTCGATAAAAATACTTTCAGTTGTTCAATGCGATTTCAAATGGGAAAACACAGATAGGTACCTTGTTTCATCTGTTGTATAATTTTGTAGTGACGTCCACTGAACATGACACTATGCTTATCCGGACAGCCAATGATTCCGATTTCAGCACGATAGTCATACTTCTTGTGAGATTACCTAGTTTCCCAGATCATTCGAGAAAACTACCGGACATCCCCGTCCAGGAAGCGATTTTTTATCAATTTTCGTTTTCCCAGTCATAAAATGTGCATTGTGTGATGAATCTTGTTAAAACAACATTCAGCAGTCGACAAATTCTCAAAACTTTCACAATTGAGCTGTAAACTGTTTGATGTGTTGCAGTATAATGCATTTTCAATTTGATGAGCGATATAAGGTGTGATGCGGAGCATTGATTATGTTCAAATTAAATGGAAAGAATGTGTGGAAACTGTTTACCATGACGTTTGTTTATGCACAATTGCACATATGTTTTTCTTGTTCTGTTTGCTTCAGACAATTCACTTGACAGTACAGTTGTCCCGCCTTGACATACACATTGTCTGTATGGAAAGGTGCAATCAGACAATCAATTATATTTATATTAACTGTTAAACGTTATTTAATTTCATAGAATTGATCGTATTGTCATAGTAACTGTGATACTATTTCTATGTCACGATGGTGACTCGACATTCATCGGGTGGATTACCAAGAAACAACAACAACGGTGCCAATGTAAACGTTACATGCATTTAATATACATATATATAGTGACAGTTATAACATAATTACGACAATCGGTCATACAGGGTGCTGCACGCTATATCATAGGAGGTTGCAGGTATGGACAAGCCCCGGCGTAGGCACCCTGCCTCCCACCCCTGCCACCGCAACTCGTACACAACAGTGTACATATCACAAACTAGGTTTTGTAAACAATTAGCAATACATGTATTGCTGCTTATATGAATTCATCTCCAAGAACAAAAATGTTTAATGGTCAGTGCGGAAATTGAGTTCTGAAGCCGCGCCTAGATACAACATTGAAACGTGTACATTGAACAATATCTTCTGTTCAGCTTGAATTTAACGCTCGTAATTGGTCTCGGACTTTACATGGCATGAAATAATTTAGAGAGAAAGTGGGTGTGTGTGTGTGACAAATTTATCCTCTTATGCAGATCGTCAGGCGAGGAAACAGCTACATGTACATGTAGTACCATTTTTAGCTCGACTATTCAAAGAATAGTGAGAGCTTATGTAGTCACCCCGGCGTCAGCGCCTTGGTTAAGGTTTTTAGTCAAGCTTGTATATGGAATACTCCTGGCCCTACACCCACCATACTTGGACGACCTCATCTCCTAGTGATGTACATCAACAACCCCTGACCTATATTTGACATTGACCTACATTTAACCTTGAATTACTTAGTTAATTCCCCTTTGTTAAGGTTTTTAGTCAACCTTGGTTAAGGTTTTTAGTCAAGCTTGTAGATGGAATACTATTGTGCATACAGACACCATACTTGGAAGACCTTTTCTCATAGGGATGTACACCAATAACCCCTGATCTATATTTGACATTGACCTACATTTCCTCTTGAATTACTTACTTAATTTCCCTTGGTTAAGGTTTTTAGTCAACATTGGTTAAGGTTTTTAGTCAAGCTTGTAGATGGAATACTATTGTGCATACAGACACCATACTTGGATAACTTTTTCTCATAGGGATGTACATCAATAAGTTTATAACCCCTGACCTATATTTTACCTTGACCTACCTTTAACCTTGAATTACTTAGTTACTTCCCCTTGGTTAAGGTTTGTACTCAAACTTGGTTAAGGTTTATAGTCAAGCTTGTATATGGACTACTCCTAGGCCTACAGCAACCATACTTGGACAACTTCGTCTCCTAGTGATGTACATCAATAATCCCTGACCTATATTTGACCTTGACCTACTTTCACCCTTGGATTACTTAGTTATTTCCTCTTGGTTAAGGTTTTTAGTCAAGCTTGTATATGGAATACTCCTGGGCCTACAGCAACCATACTTGGAAAACGTCATCTCCTAGTGATGTACATCAATAACCCCTGACCTATATCTGACATTGACCTACATTTAACCTTGAAGTACTTACTTAATTTCCCTTGGTTAAGGCTTTTAGTCAACCTTGGTTAAGGTTTTTATGCGGGCCGTGGCCACCTTCTTTGTCAAGCTATGTGTACATCGACAACCCTCGTAGTCGAGCTATGCTGTTCTCCTACAGCTCTTGTTTCGTCTTTGATTGACACGGCAATTACGGTTTAACATAGGAAAGTGCAAACAATATCCATAACAAGTATTATACATGTACAGTGAATATGGACCCAGCTCAAACGATGTTGTTATACGGCACCTATAAAAAGTCGGGCATCAGTCATGAATCGTAAAATGTTGCGACGCAACAAAAGGTGCTTTACTTAGTATGTGACCAGTGAATACGCTGATCAACTTGCAGTCGAGGACGAACAGTTCAGGTCATGAACTGAATGTGCAGGCTGATTTAATGCTGCACTGATCGGCAATTCAGTAGAGCAAATCCTTTTTGTGACGACCAATCAGTCACCTATGCGTTTTTCGTTGTAACTCCCGGGTAGCCACTGGAATAACACGAGGACCACTGGAACAAGCAGAGTTCCAACTCGAGTTAAAGAATTTTGACCTTTAAACCTTATTTGAGTAACTTTAATCGAACCAATGCCGGGTGGTGGGTTACTAATGTTACAACTCAACTTGAACCCGAGCAACGACTCTTGTTGTGCCTGTGCTACTCGGGTTACTGGAGTAAAACCCGGGAGTTACCACGAAAAACGACTATTGACTTTACTTAGGAAAGACTGTATTAAATGCGCCGAGTGGCCGAAGCCCAGAATATGTAATAAATCGCCGTCTCGCTGTCGTTGATAGCAATTAACAACGTTAACAATCAAATTGCACCACTATAGGCAATTAACTGCACTTGAAAAGAAATCACATTTCATACAGGTAGAGCGTGGCTCGGCCTTTGATCGTAATAAGTCGGATGCGGAGGTGTGAAAATTAGCCAAATACAAACTTCGACATGACTTTCGAGTCATCGTATAGCAAAATAGCGAGAAATGTGTCCGCGGGATGTGAAAAATGTTTCCACAGATCACATTTTTCGAGGAGTTGCATTTTGAGCAATCGCATGTAAAATACATTAAACATATACCATGTATACGGTAGGGAAAATTATCGGGACTGCAACGCTATGTCAAGCGAGCCCCACATTACGATCCATCGCATTTTAAGACATCGCGATTTCATTGTATGTGTGAAAGTGAAGCCAATACTATAACCACGATTTCAGAAATAAAGTTCTTTGGATTGACGCTCACATGCAATTCAGTGAAAACATTTTAAACACAGTCAAGAAAGCAAACAAAGTGCTAGGAATTATTAGAAGAAACTTCCCATTCAAGGAAAAGGAAGTGCTCCGACAACTCTACAAGACACTAATTAGACCTCATCTGGAACATGCGTCTTTCATTTGGGCACCATTTTTGTCGAGCCCGCTTGCGGAAAGCGAGACATAGTGATCACAATGACGTCCGTCAGTCTGTCCTGGCAGGTATTCGAGAGTAAGGGGCCTAGGGGCGGAGCCTAACACAAAAGAATCCTTTTATTTATTCCGTGTGGCCCCTTATTCTATTCATAACAAGGGGCCATTTCTATTGTTCTAGAACAATGGAAATGGCCCCTTCCTCCATATTGTTCGCACGTCCGTCCGTCCCCGTCTGTCCGAAATCTGCGTTACAGTTTTTGTCCCGCCTGCTTTAGCAGAAGCGGGACATAGGCATAGCTTTTCCGTTGGCGTCGTCGGCGGCGGCGGCGGCGGCGTCAACATTTCACGTTAAGTTTTTGCGTTTAGGTCAGTTTCCAGAAAACTTGATATACATCAACACTGTGGTGTAACCATCTCACACAGAGGGAACCCATGTGACCTTCACCTACTGTTCATGGTTCATTGACATACTTTTCACATGCATTCAACGTTAAGTTTTTGCATTTAGCTCTGTTTCTAAAACTTAACGCTCAGGTTAATTCATTGTAACTTCTGTTTCCCTCAATGGAATGCTTTAATATTCCATACATGCATTTGTAACAACATTCCGCATCATTCTCCAGAAAGCCCATGATGCCCGCTAACCCCAAAGGTCAAGGTCGCTGACTTAGAAATTTCCGTGTGGAAAAGTTAATGCTCAGTTTATGCTTTAATATTCCATACATACATTTGTAACAACATCCCGCATCATTCTACAGAAAGCCCATGTTGCCCGCTAACCCCAAAGGTCAAGGTCGCTGACTTAGAAATTTCTGTGTGGAAAAGTTAACCCTCAGTTTATGCTTTAATGTTCCATACATACATTTGTAACAACATCCCGCATCATTCTACAGAAAGCCCATGTTGCCCGCTAACCCCAAAGGTCAAGGTCACTGACTTACAAATTTCCGTGTTTGGAAAAGTTAACGCTCAGTTTATGCTTTAATATTCCATACATGCATTTGTAACAACATCCCGCATCATTCTACAGAAAGCCCATGGTGCCCGCAAACCGCAAAGGTCAAGGTCGCTGACTTAGAAATTTCCGTGTTTGGAAAAGTTAACGCTCAGTTTATGCTTTAATATTCCATACATGCATTTGTCACAACATCCTGCATCATTCTACAGAAAGCCCATGATGCCCTCTAACGCCAAAGGTCAAGGTCACTGACTTTGAGAAATTTTCGTGTTTGGAAAAGTTAACGCTCAGTTTATGCTTTAATATTCCATACATGCATTTGTAACAACATTCCGCATAATTCTGCGGAAAGCCCATGGTGCCCGCTAACCCCAAAGGTCAAGGTCACTGACTTAGAAATGTCTGTGTTTGCAAAAGTTAACGCTCAGTTTATGCTTTAATATTCCATACTTTCATTTGTAACAACATCCCGCATCATTCTACAGAAATCCCATGGTGCCTGCTAACCCCAAAGGTCAAGGTCACTGAATTAGAAATTTGCGTGTTTGCAAAAGTTAACGCTCAGTTTATGCTTTAATATTCCATAAATGCTTTTGTAACAACATCCCGCATCATTCTACAGAAAGCCCATGGTTCCCGCAAACCTGAAAGGTCAAGGTCGCTGACATAGAAATTTCCGTGTTTGGAAAAGTTAACGCTCAGTTTTAGCGCTCAGTTTATGTTTTAATATGCCATATATGCATTTGTAACAACATCCCGCATCATTCTACAGAAAGCCCATGGTGCTCACTAACCCCAAGGTTATTACAAGCTCCATATATACTATCAAACTGTGCCAGGCGGGACATTTTGCTCTGCGGAGCTCTTGTTAAATACCTTATATCTCTGCAGTCCTAAGTCACATTGACTTGAAACCTCATACGCTTATTAGTCATCATCCATATATTCATGCTGTATCCCACTCCTGTGGTCCCTGTGCCCCTATATCAAAGTCAAATGACTTAGAAGTTTGTGTTATTATAAAATCTGCGTTAACGTTTTTTTAGAAGTTTGTGTTATTATAAAATCTGCGTTAATGTTTTTTCATATCTTATATCTCCACAATTGTGACTCCAATTTACTTCCAACTTCCAATACTTTTCATCATCCATATTGTCATTCCATAGTCTGCCAATGTGGTCCACATGCCGAAGGTCAAGGTCAAATGACTTTGAAATTTGTGTTAAAATGTTTACATACCTTATATCTCCACAACACTTACTCCGATTTACTTCCAACATTCAATACTTCTTATTCATCACCCATATTTTCATTCTATAGCCTGCCCATGTGGTCCACATGCCCAAGGTGAAATGACTTTGAAATTTGTGTTAAAGTTTTTACATACCTTATATCTCCACAACCCTTAATTCAAACTTCAAATAAATGCACTCTGAGACCATCAAATGCCTCGGCGGGCTCGACATGCGGGCCGCGGCCATCTGGTTTAAGATATACATTTACAAAAATTTGATTGAAATTGTACACAATTTTAAACGACATAGACAAATTGAACTCCAATATATTTTTCCATCAGCCAACATGTGACATAACCAGGAGGTAGGAACAAAAATTAAGTAAAAGCCACAGTAGACTTCGTATGAGACAAAACGTATTGAATTTCTCTATTAACCGCTTCATCAACAACCGTGTAGCCAATTTCATCAAAATTGCAAAGTATCTAGCAAACTATACTTTCAGGGAGTAATCATTTATTTTTCCCGAAATGCATTATTTCACATACAACTAACAACTGCATATATTTGATGTTTAAAAGTATTATACTGAATTTATTACATTATCACAGCCAAAATGGCTGTGATAATGTAATAAATTCAGTATAATAAAAGTTAATAAATTTATCCTTAAATTGAAAATTTCTCCCTCAAACTATACTTTGCTAGATAACTATACTTTGCAATGTTCGTGAAATAGGCTACTGGAATGCATTACCAAGTAATCAACGACTCACGCAACTCTTTCAGGAGGAAGACAAGACCCCAGAAATTCAGTTTATGATTTTAGCATTGATAAACTGTGCACACCCTATAAAGATTAACATAAAATATATGTTAAGTTGCTATAACATGCAAGCACAAGCCAAGCTTGCTGGGTAATGACGTTCAACCCAAATATGAATATATATAAGTGCGGCACATCTTCTCATGCACAAGCACTCATAATCCCATGCTAAAATGTATATGATAGGGGCCACAATTATACATGCACATGTGACTTTAAACTAAGGCAGTAACAGCATTTAGAACCTACGAAGCCAAGTAGATTGTCTTCACATCAAACTGAAAAAAGTGTGCTTCGCATCAAGGTTAAAACGGGTTATACTGTCAACGCATCAAACAAAGTGACTTCACAGCTCCACTGTGAACGTTTTCGAGAATCCATCGCCTGTTGGGCATTGTTTTAGCGATATTGAGGACACGGTGCACATTTTAGCACTGCACAATGCCTTGGGAAACATGTATATTCAACCAGGCATACCGTCTTCAACCAGGCATACTTGTGGATCCATTCGTGTGTACAAGAGGCCCTTGTGTATCAATTTTTTCTTGTGCACCCGGGTGCACAAGCAGACTACTTTATTTCAGCTCACAAGGGTCTTGTGGTGCTTGTCACGAAAGTTAGTGCACAAGCATCAGATATCCATCAGCAAAGTGTCCGACTATCAGTATCGGACGGACTCGGATGTACTCTGCCAGGTATACTTGTGGATCAATTCATGAGTACAAGAGGTACTTGTGCATCACTTTTTGGTACTTGTGCATCACTTTTTGTGCATCACTTTTTGGTACTTGTGCATCACTTTTTCTTGTGCACCCAGCTGCACAAGCAGACTATTTATAGGTGCACAAGCAAGTGGGTTCACAAGTATACTGTGATGAGTACGTGCATCCGTAAACTTAACATCAGAGAAATATTGTTATAACTTCTATTTCCTTCATCTAAAATGCTTAATATTTCACACATGCATTTGTTGTGGGGGGGGGTATACTGGAGTCAGGTTGTCCGTCCGTGCGTCCGTCCCCGTCCGTGCGTCCGTCCCGTCCGTCCCGTCCGTGCGTCCGTCCGTGCGTCCGTAAACTTAACATCAGAGAAATATTGTTATAACTTCTATTTCTTTCATCTATTAAAGATGCTTAATATTACACACATGCATTCCTGTAAGGCTCTACTACCATGCTGTGCCAAATCCACGACCGTCCAACCCCCGCTGATCCCAAGGTCAAGGTCAAATACTTAGTCTCTTTACAAAACTTAACATCAGAGAAATATTGTTATAACTTCTATTTTTCCTTCATCTAAAATGCTTAATATTTCACCACATGCATTCCTGTAAGGCTCTACTACCATGCTGTGCCAAATCCATGACCGTCCAACCAACCCCCGCTGATCCCATGGTCAAGGTCAAATAGTTAGTCTCTTTACAAAACTTAACATCAGAGAAATATTGTTATAACTTCTATTTCCTTCATCTAAAATGCTTAATATTTCACACATGCATTCCTGTAAGGCTCTACTACTATTCTGTGCCAAATCCATGACCGTCCAACCCCCGCTGATCCCATGGTCAAGGTCAAATAGTTTGTCTCTTTACAAAACTTAACATCAGAGAAATAGTGTTATAACTTCTATTTCCTTCATCTAAAATGCTTAATATTTCACACATGCATTCCTGTAAGGCTCTACTACCATGCTGTGCCAAATCCATGACCGTCCAACCCCCGCTGATCCCATGGTCAAGGTCAAATAGTTAGTCTCTTTACAAAACTTAACATCAGAGAAATATTGTTATAACTTCTATTTCCTTCATCTAAAATGCTTAATATTTCACACATGCATTACTGTAAGGCTCTACTACCATTCTGTGCCAAATCCATGACCGTCCAACCCCCGCTGATCCCATGGTCAAGGTCAAATAGTTTGTCTCTTTACAAAACTTAACATCAGAGAAATATTGTTATAACTTATATTTCCTTCATATAAAATGCTTAATATTTCACACATGCATTCCTGTAAGGCTCTACTACCATGCTGTGCCAAATCCACGACCGTCCAACCCGCGCTGATCCCATGGTCAAGGTCAAATACTTAGTCTCTTTACAAAACTTAACATCAGAGAAATATTGTTATAACTTCTATTTCCTTCATCTAAAATGCTTAATATTTCACACATGCATTCCTGTAAGGCTCTACTACCATGCTGTGCCAAATCCACGACCGTCCAACCCCCGCTGATCCCAAGGTCAAGGTCAAATACATGGTCTCTTTACAAAACTTAACATCAGAGAAATATGTTATAACTTCATCTAAAATTCTTAATATTTCACTTGTGCATTCCTCTAAGGCTCTACTATCATGCTGTGACATATCCCCGCTGATCCCAAGGTCAAGATCACATACTTAGTCGCTTTGCAAAACTTAACATCAGAGAAATCGGTTATAACTTCTATTTCCTTGCTCGGATCTGCTTCACATTTCTGCCGCCCCCGCTAAGCCCAGAGTCAAGGTCACAAGCCCACACATGTAAAATTTTAAATATTTAGGGGTACCTGGGCCCACGCGGGGGGTATTCCGTAAGCCTCGCTTACTGACCAATCTAGTTACGGCTGGAAAACTGGACGGCATGTCCTGTAGTTTTCTCGAATGATCTGGGAAACCAGGCAATCTTGTATGAAGTATGAATATTCTGCTGAAATCGGAATCATTGGCTGTCCGGCTACGCCTAACTAATGTCATGTTCATAGGACGTCTCTACAAAAATATACAAGAGATGAAACAAGGTATTTACCTGTGTTTTGCCATTTTGAAATTGCATTGAACAACCGGGAGGATTTTTGTCGCGCCCGCTTGCGGAAAGCGCGATATAGTCGGCACTTTGGCGTACGTACGTGTGTCCGGTTAAAGTTTTTGGTTAAGTTGTTTGGTTAAGTTGTTTGCTTAAGTTTTTTGGTTAAAGTTTTTGGTTAAGTTCTTTGGTTAAAGTTTTTGGTTAAGTTTTTTGGTTAAGTTTTGTGGTTAAAGTTTTTGGTTAAAGTTTTTCGTTATACTATATCTCTGCAACTGCTTTGCCCATTACCTTGAAACTTCACATGGGTGTTTATCATCATCTATATTTTCATTCTAAAACCCCACCCCCCTCCCGTGCGGACCCTGTGCCCAATGTCAAGGTTAAATTACTTTGAAGTTTTTGGTTAAGTTTTTTTGGTTAAAGTTTTTTTTTTTTGGTTAAGTTTTTTGGTTAAGTTTTTTGGTTAAAGTTTTTCGTTATACTATATCTCTGCAACTGCTTTGCCCATTACCTTGAAACTTCACATGGGTGTTTATCATCATCTATATTTTCATTCTACCCCCTCCCCTCCCGTGCGGCCCTTGTGCCCCAATGTCAAGTCAAATTACTTTGAAGTTTTTGGTTAAAGTTTTTTTCGCGCCCGCTTGCGGAAAGCGCGATATAGTCGGCACTTTGGCGTACGTACGTACGTACGTGTGTCCGGTTAAAGTTTTTGGTTAAGTTTTTTGGTTAAAGTTTTTCGTTATACTATATCTTTTTTTTTAGTGTCCATGCCTCGTCACAAGGCGCGACATGCATGCCGCGGCCATCTAGTTTGGTTAAGCTTTTTGGTTAAAGTTTTTCGTTATACTACATCTCTGCAACTGCTTTGCCCATTACCTTGAAACTTCATATGGGTATTTATCATCTATATTTTCATTCTACCCCCTCCTATACGGCCCCTGTGCCCAATGTCAAGGTCAAATTACTTTGAAGTTTTTGGTTAAGTTCTTTGGTTAAAGTTTTTGGTTAAGTTTTTGTCGCGCCCGCTTGCGGAAAGTGCGATACAGTCGGCACTTTGGCGTAACGTACGTACGTACGTATGTACGTTTGTCCGGTTAAAGTTTTTGGTTAAATTGTTTGGTTAAGTTTTTTGGTTAAAATTTTTGGTTAAGTTCTTTGGTGTGTCCGGTTAAAGTTTTTGGTTAAGTTGTTTGGTTAAGTTTTTTGGTTAAAGTTTTTGGTTTAGTTCTTTGGTTAAAGTTTTTGGTTAAGTTTTTTGGTTAAGTTTTTGTCGCACCCGCTTGCGGAAAGCGCGATATAGTCGGCACTTTGGTGTACCGTACTGTGTCCGGTTAAAGTTTTTGGTTAAGTTGTTTGGTTAAGTTCTTTGGTTAAAGTTTTTGGTTAAGTCTTTTGGTTAAGTTTTTGTCGCGCCCGCTTGTAGAAAGCGCGATATAGTCGGCACTTTGGCGTACGTACGTAGTACGTGTGTCCGGTTAAAGTTTTTGGTTAAGTTGTTTGGTTAAGTTTTTTGGTTAAAGTTTTTGGTTAAGTTCTTTGGTTAAAGTTTTTGGTTAAGTTTTTTGGTTAAGATTTTTGGTTAAAGTTTTTCGTTATACTATATCTCTGCAACTGCTTTGCCCATTACCTTGAAACTTCACATGGGTGTTTATCATCATCTGTATTTTCAAATTACTTTGAAGTTTTTGGTTAAAAAACTTTTCGCGCCCGCTTGCGGAAAGCACGATATAGTCGGCACTTTGGCGTACGTACGTTTAAAGTTTTTGGTTAAGTTTTTTGGTTAAAGTTTTTTGTTATACTATATATTTTTTTTTAGTGTCAATGCCTTGCCACACAGCTCGACATGCAGGCCGCGGCCATCTAGTTTGGTTAAAGTTTTTCGTTAAAGTTTTTCGTTATACTATATCTCTGCAACTGCTTTGCCCATTACCTTGAAACTTCACATGGGTGTTTATCATCATCTATATTTTCATTCTATCCCCCTCCCGTGCGGCCCCTGTGCCCAATGTCAAGGTCAAATTACTTTGAAGTTTTTGGTTAAAGTTTTTGGTTAAGTTTTTTGGTTAAGTTTTTTGGTTAAAGTTTTTCGTTATACTATATCTCTGCAACTGCTTTGTCCATTACCTTGAAACTTCACATGGGTGTTTAGCATCATCTGTATTTTCATTCTACCACCCTCCCGTGCGGCCCCTGTGCCCAATGTCAAGGTCAAATTACTTTGAAGTTTTTGGTTACGTTTTTTGGTTAAAGTTTTTGGTTAAGTTTTTTGGTTAAGTTTTTTGGTTAAAGTTTTTGGTTAAGTTTTTTGGTTAAGTTTTTCGTTTTACTATATCTTTTTTTTTAGTGTCCACCTTGAAACTTCACATGGGTGTTTATCATCATCTATATTTTCATTCTACCCCCCTCCTGTGTGGCCCCTGTGCCCAATGTCAAGGTCAAATTACTTTGAAGTTTTTGGTTACAGTTTTTGTCGCACCCGCTTGCGGAAAGCGCGATATAGTCGGCACTTTGGCGTACGTACGTACGTACGTACATACGTACGTGTGTCCGGTTACAGTTTTTGGTTAAAGTTTTTGGTTATAATCTTTTTTTTTTAGTGTCCATGCCTCGCCACAAGGCGCGACATGCAGGCCGCGGCCATCTAGTTATTATACACCCCCCCGCCCCCCCCCCCCCCCCCCCTGCAAAGAGTTGTGTGGGGGGTACTAGGAGTCAGGTTGTCCGTCCTGCATCCATGTGTCCGTCCGTCCGTCCGTCACTAAACTTAACATCAGAGAAATATTGTTATATAACTTCTATTTCCTTCATCTTAAATGCTTAATATTTCACACATGCATTCCTGTAAGGCTCTACTACCATGCTGTGCCAAATCCACGACCGTCCAACCCCCGCTGATCCCAAGGTCAAGGTCAAATACTTGGTATCTTTACAAAACTTAACATCAGAGAAATATTGTTATAACTTCTATTTCCTTCATCTAAAATGCTTAATATTCACACATGCATTCCTGTAAGACTCTACTACCATGCTGTGCCAAATCCCCGTCCGTCCAACCCCCGCTGATCCCAAGGTCAAGGTCAAATACTTGGTCTCTTTACAAAACTTAACATCAGAGAAATAAGTTACAACTTCTGTTTCCTTCATTGATAATTCTTAATATTTCACTTGTGCATTCCTCTAAGGTTGTACTATTATGCTGTGACAAATCTACGACTGTCCAACCCCCGCTGATCCCAAGGTGAAGGTGACATGCTTAGTCTCTTTGCAAAACTTAACATCAGAGAAATATGTTATAACTTCTATTTCTTTCATCAAACATTCTTAATATTTCATGCATGCATTCCTCTAAGGCTCTACTATCATGCTGTGACAAATCCCCGTTGATCTCGAGGTCAAGGTCACATACTTAGTCTATTTACAAAACTTAACATCAAAGAAATCGGTTATAGCTTCTATTTTCTTGCTCGGATCTGCTTCACATTTCACACACGCATTGCTCCAATGGATCTCTACCGCCCTGTGACAAATTCATGTCCGTGCCCTCCCCCCCCCACCCCCCCCCCCCCCCCCCCCCCTAAGCCCAGAGTTCAGGTCACACGCCCACACTCGGATTTTTTTTGTTTACATATTTAGGGGTACCTGGGCCCACGCAGGGGGTATTCCGTAAGCCTCGCTTACTGACCAATCTAGTTACTTTTGGATGTGTGTGCAATGATCATACTTTATAATCTGTCGAAAATATAATTTTTTCAGGTGACACATTTAATTAGCATAAATAATTAAAAAACATGTCTCATTTGCATATGAAAATAACCTGATACCACTGTGAGTCACTATCAGTAAAATAAATATTACTAAATGAGTTTATCTGTATAGTGGGCACTCGTAAATTTTAGAACTGGTGGAATAGTGACACAATTATACACTTATTTAATCCCTGTAAAGTGTGCCTTTGTGCCTACTGAGTGGGCATGTACCTTTAAGTTACACTTAAAGCTTTCACTAGACAATGAGCACAATTTTGTCAGACCATGACCTTTTTTTCTTTATTTCAGTTGAACACGGATGATCTCAAAACCGTGTCCACTCCGTCGACATGGCCGACATAGATGTACATATAATTGACTTCAAAGTAAAGTATTTGAAACAATTAACCAAGACCATCAGATTCATTACAACAGATTATCCCGTTGAACTTACACTGCAAGATTACTTTGTGACTAAGTACGTCCTTAACAATGACAAGGAACTACAGAAAGTTAATGGTGAACTTGAAAAGCTTCGCACATCTTGTACAGTTAAGACCACAGAGAATGGAGAATATAGAATCAAAATACTTCAACATTTGCCTTCATCAGATGTGGAAGGATTTTATCGGATAGTTCAAAGTTCTATATTGAAAGCCCAGGCTCATTTAGGGGTTCAAGGTATTAAAGCAGCAGATTGTGAGTGTTTGCTAGATTCACTGACGAGCCATCAGCTGGGCAAGCGACACTTGGTATATGGAGAGATTATAGCTGACCATTCTCGTAGACAGTCCGTATTCATAGCCTTTGATCGACACCAAGAACAATATGTTTATCGAGTTATTAAGTCAGCATTGGATTCTCTTGATTCTAGTAGTGTGGCAGCAACACGTGTGAAAATAGTGGAGATAGAAGAACAGTTGGCAGATATAACTATTGGACTTGGTTTGGAAGAGGGATTGAAGGATCAGTTCCCAGACATTGAAATTAAATTAAAAGTTGCGAAATCTGGCGTATTAGTAATTAGACTTGAAGGTGAGGAGGCAAAAGTGATCATTGCAGAAAGGTTTATTGAAAAGTTTAAACATGATGTGGTCACCGAGAAATCAAAAATCCACATATTTGATACAACAATCTTACAGAAAGGAAAATTCATTCAGGTTATAATTGATTACCTGAAGGGCGTTAATCTAGTGTGTCATCTGAAAATTGATGTTGAAAGGGGGAATTTTATTGCTACAGCTCTGAACAGAGAAACGGCACATAAAGCATTGCAACTCATTAAACAGTTCATTGGTGAACGAAAGATCTCTGTACCAGGTAAAGGTCCATTACATGAAGCTGTAGAATCTGATAACTGGGATGGTCTGAGGAGAGCCATGACGAAGAAACACCCATATCAGGTACTCATCAGACTGGAGGATGATGTCGTCTATGTTACTGGAGTAGACAGGAACGTGAGTGAGGTTGTGGAATACCTTGACGCCAGCAGTGAGCAGGTCAGTGGAGGTGTGGCAGCAACAAGTGTGAAAATAGTGGAGATAGAAGAACAGCTGGCAGATATAACTATTGGACTTGGTTTGGAAGAGGGATTGAAGGAGGAGTTCCCAGACATTGAATTTAACTTAATAGTTGCGGAATCTGGAGTATTAGTAATTAGACTTGAAGGTGAGGAGACAAAAATGATCAGTGCAGCAAGGTTTATTGAAAAGTTTAAATATTATGTGGTTATCGAGAAATCAAAAATCCACATATATGATACAACAATCTTACAGAAAGGAAAATTCATTCAGGTTATAATTGATTACCTGAAGGGCGTTAATCTAGTGTGTCATCTGAAAATTGATGTTGAAAGGGGGAATTTTATTGCTGCAGCTCTGAACAGAGAAACGGCACATAAAGCATTGCAACTCATTAAACAGTTCATTGGTGAACAAAAGATCTCTGTACCAGGTAAAGGTCCATTACATGAAGCTGTAAAATCTGATGACTGGGATGGTCTGAGGAGAGCCATGATGAAGAAACACCCATCTCAGGTACTCATCAGACTGGAGGATGATGTCATCTATGTTACTGGAGTAGACAGGAAAGTAAGTGAGGTTGTGGAATACCTTGTGGAATACCGTGACGACAGCAGTGAGCAGGCCAGTGGAGAAACTGTGGGTAATGAAGATAATTTTAAAAATGAAGACACTATAACACGGTATCTTGTAGATTGTGATGAGGTTTACATGTACCTGACTCAGGTAATATTGGAAATGATATGCAAGCAAGCAAAGAAAATTGGTGTCACAGTGAACAACCTAAAAAATGACAACTTTCAGGGTTTTGTAGTTCTTGGTGCGGCAGAAAACAATAGACAAATGGTAAATAAATTACACAGAATTGTGGAGCATGTGCAAACGCTTAGTAAACAATTTGATGATGACGGCTATTTTGATACAAGGTCTGGTCAGGATTTTGTTGGCAAAGTTGAAGAAGAGTGCAATGTTTTGATAGACATCATGCACAAACAGCCGTCGAATGACCGTGAATCAGCTGTGGCTAATAAACCAAGTGAGGATAGAACGACAGGCAGTGCGTCGCCAGCAGGGATGGGGACCTGTGTACAGGCATGGACCCTTCAACACCGATACAGACTTGAACTTGTGATGTTAAAACCAGAAGATACTGGTGCTGCAGTTATTGTTCAGTACTGTCATTCAACCACCAAATTAGGTATGTACCATGAAACCTCTCTAACTTTGATGTGGAGAATGCGAGGGTATGCAGATCTCAGCGATGAATCCATCCTGAGGGATCCATATCGTATCTGGGGCAAAGTGAATGTGTGTAGTAAGGGTGCCTGACACTAGACAGAGCTCTAGATAAAGTGTGTCTTGGCATATTTTACACACTTATATTAGCAGAATATGCATTGATTATCAACAGTGGGAGTACAAAATACTCACAGCAATTTGAAAATACGCAGTGTTTGCTTTTTGCAGCTGAACGATGTACATTTTCAACTGTTTTACAGTATAAATAAGTGATTAAGTAATAATACACTCAAATAAGTGAATGGTTAAATGTGTTTTATGCTTTAATCATTTGTTCCCTGTTTAAATATGAAGAAAATCAATAATCCATTTGTAAAAATTAAATACGCATTTAATTTGAAATCGGGGGGTACAATACTCTTTAGACACAAAGCTTATCTAGAGCTCTGACTAGATCAGGTTGCTGTCTTCAGTGATGAATGTTTTTATAGCCCTGGTCTCGGTCAAGCCGGAGGCATGTATTGTTTGGACTGTGTGTCCGTTTGTCCGTCCGTGTGTGCACAGAGGTCCAGATAAGGAATTAAAAAATGCAAAAACCCAATTAAAATCAGAGACAATGCGTACCAAAAAGCAATTAAAATGTCCGGTACGCAATTCTTTTTTATCCTGTAGCGTACTCGAATGTATTTTCAGTCTGTCGCGTACTGCTGGATTTGTTCATGTATACAATCCTACAAAACCATCGCCGATGATCTGTGCGGTCGGCCATTCAATGTTTACAAAGTCTGGTCCCGGCTCTAGCTGCGGACAATGTCTCGCTGTATATCACCGATAACGGCTGGAAACCAGTTTTCGGGTGTATTCGATTTGAACTCCAGGATATAGCGGGAGCGATTCCGACTCTCAGCGGAAAAAAAATGGGTCCAACTCGATACGAAACTCTAGTAACCCATCACACGGCAGTTGTTTCGGGTACCGTTCCAGTTAATGAACCAAAATCTAAAATTTCCACCCTTATCGCATCGGCCGTTTTTGCCCATATTGATTTTGAGAAAAAATAATCGGATAAGACGGGGCCTATCAATTACGTCATTTACGGAAAATATTACTGATTTTCAAGTCAATAATTGTGGAAAATAAACGGCGATGCGACACTATTGTGAACCCGACATCCAGGCTCATTACTAGTCTATTTTCTTAAATTGAAATCGATGTGAAACTGCATTATTTTGAATGTGTCAGGTTTATATTTTACATGTGGGACAGTATCATAAGTAATAAATGAAAATAATTAATATGGTAACATTATTACTATTTCGACCAACGCACACGTTGCATAAAATGGCAGTCGAAGTAACTAAGTTAAAATAGGACGAGTTGAACGGCGCCCGAATTCACCAATTAATGTAATCGTAGTAGCGATAGACACTATAAATAACACAATCGGATCATGTCAGATTTTTTCGTAGAAAATTGGTGACACATGGCGCAACAAAATGGCGGCCACAACAAACAAACGTGGAAGAAAAAAATTGCAAAAGTCCACCACCAATGTTAACCTTATTTTAAACGACCGATGCAAAGATGGAATCTCAATCCATTGCACAATGCATCATACAGTCATTTTGTTGAGCTCTGTGTGGAGACCCCAAATTAATCGTGATTGACATTATTGATGAATTGCTGTCAAACGTGGTCGGCAAAATAATTGGATCCCGTATTGCAAAGATCAATCTGCCAATCAAAGCATTCTTGATCAGCGTATGCACTGTTTGTCATTCAGATAATGAAACATCTGGCATGATTTGTGCTTGTTACATAACTTATAACTATAAGTGTGCTAGCAGATCCGGAACTACACAGGTCACAAATGCCATAAGCCCATGCAATTACTCTAGTAACAGTTACTTATATGTACTTGGAATCATTGAAAACTTGAACTAATCATTTTGGTGTTCTTATAAGTAAGTGGAGCAGTGTTACCATACACATGTAAGTATAACACTGCTTCAATTAATTATATGAACAACAAAACATTACCATTAATACATAAATTAATACGATTTGTTTCCGAATCGGTTTTTAGCTCGCCTGCACGAAGTGCATAAGAGCTTATGGCATACCCCCGGCGTCGTCGGCGTCGTCGGCGGCATCGGCGTCGTCCACAAACTTAACGTTGGGTAAATGTCTTATAACTTCTGTTTCCTTTCATGGAACACCTTGTTATTTCATACATGCATTCCTCAGATGACCCTCTATCATGCTATAGCAAATCCATGACCCACCACCCAGCCCTTACCCCAAGGTCAAGGTCACAAACATGGCACATTCATAAACTTAACGTTGGGTAAATGTCTTATAACTTCTGTTTACTTTCATGAAACACCTTGTTATTTCATACATGCATTCCTCAGATGACCGTCTATCATGCTGTAGCAAATCCATGACCCAGCACCCAGCCCTTACCCCAAGGTCAAGGTCACAAAGTTGGCACATTCATAAACTTAACGTTGAGTAAATGTCTTATAACTTCTGTTTCCTTTCATGGAAACAACCTTGTTATTTCATACATGCATTCCTTCAGATGAACCCTCTATCATGCTGTAGCAAATCCAATGACCCACCACCCAGCCCTTACCCCAAGGTCAAGGTCACAAACTTGGCACAATTCATAAAAAACTTAACGTTGGGTAAATGTCTTATTAACTTCTGTTTCCTTTCATGGAACGCCTTGCTATTTCATACATGCATTCCTCAGATGACCCTCTATCATGCTGTAGCAAACCACACAACCCACCACCCAACCCTTACCCAAAAGTCAAGGTCACAAACTTAGCATGTTCATAAACTTACCGTTGGGGTAAATGTTGTGTAACTTCTGTTTCTTTACACTTTGAACACCTCGATATTTCATACATGCATTCATATGATGATACTCTAGCGTGCTATAGCAAATCCATGACCAACCCCCACCCCTTTCCCCAAGGTCACGGTCACAAACTTAGCACATTCATAAACTTAATGTTGGGGTAAATGTCTTATAACATCTGTTTCCTTTCATGGAACGCCTTGATATTTCATACACGCGTTCATCTGATGATACTCTATCGTGCTATAGCAAATCCATAACCCACCGCCTACCCCTTACCCCAAGGTCAAGGTCACAAACTTGACACATTCATAAACTTAACGTTGGGGTAAATGTCTGATAACAACTGTTTCTTTTTATGGAACGCCTTGATATTTCATACAGACATTCCTCAGATGACCCTCTATCATGCTGTAGCAAATCCACAACCCACCACCCAACCCTTACCCCAAGGTCAAGGTCACAAACTTTGCATGTTCATAAACTTTACATTGGGGTAAATGTTGTGTAACGTCTGTTTCTTTACACTTTTAACGCTTCGATATTTCATACATGCATTCATGTGATGATCCTCTATTGTGCTACAGCAAATCCATGACCCACCCCACCCCTTTCCCCAAGATCAACATCATAAACTTAACGTTGGAGTAAATGTCTTTTTATAACTTCTGTTTCTTTACAGGGAACACCTTCATATTTCATACATGCATTCATCTGATGATACTCTATTGTGCTACAGCAAATCCATGACCACCCCCCCCCCACCCCACCTTTCGCCAAGGCCAAGGTCACAACCTTAGCACATTTATACATGCATTCCTCATGTGAATAGCTATCATGCTGTAGAAAATCACCAACTTAGTGTGTTCATAAAATAACGCTGGGTTAAATTTTGTTTTCTTTCTCTTTTCAGGGAGTACATTGATATTTCATACATGCATCTTAATATGCTATATCATGCTATATCAAATCCACGACCCATCTTCCACCATTGACCTCAATGTCAAGGTCCACCGCACACCCCTTATCCCAAGGTCAAGTTATATAATATTCATGTTTTTTATACAACTGTGACAAGTTTGAATGAAGGCTGCCAACAGGCGAGCTTCGTTGTCTTCTGACAACTCTTGTTGTAATCAAAATATGGAAATACCCAATTGAAAAAAATTGATGGGGTAACGTTTTTAAAATACCGAATGGAAAATTGTGAATACCCAATTGATTTCAAAAGTATGGAGTAACAGTACCCAATGCCAAATTCCTTACCTGGAGCCCTGGTGCATCTGGGCACACATTCTGGGGCCTAGGGGGTTGGAGGCGTGGCCTAGGACAAAATAAAATAATGGAATTCATTCCGCGCCCAGTATGCCTATTTTCTCTTTGGGGGTATTTCCTTTGTATCAAAACAATGGATGTGCCCCCTAAGCGGTCCACTGTGAGTTTGTTTGTCCATCCGTCCGGCTAGATTGAGAAGTTTCTGATTCTGTTATAACTTCTATATGCCTTGATGGATTCATTTAATATTTCAATACATCATATTTGTGCACAAATGCTACACATCCATGCTGCCCTTAATATGACCGTGACCTTTTGACCTTCACAACTTTGCTTAAACACTTACAAATGTTGATTAAGAAGTTTGCCAGAGTTTCTCAATTATGTTAGCACTGCTACAATATAGATATTATCACTTGAAGGATTACTTTAATATTTCAGTACATCAGACTTTTGCACAATACAATTGCTGTATCAGTCATTGACGTTTATACAACACCGTATTAACCCTAAATATTCTGTACTATTTGCTTTGGGAAACCGCTATTATTAAATAGAGGTTTCCCCAAACAAATTATATCCAAATACATAGTTATTGTGATTAGACCACTACTGCCATACTAACGCTAAACATTGGCATGCTCACTGTTGTGAGGAAACCATATATTTTCATATGTTTCCCCAAATAAATGGTGTCCGAATATTTAGGGTTATTACGGTATGTCAGTCAATCCAAATTATAAAACTACATTCACTAGCGTTTTGTTGAACGACGTCACATGTTAATGCTCGATATCAATTTAATCACGCAACGTTTGTCTCGCAATTCCTACACATTTACTGGCCTTATCTGATGATAAACTTCAGAACTTATGAAACATCACTAGCCATTTGTTTGTCATTTAACCTTTTCAACACCACAGGCGTGTATATTGGTATTGGAAAAAAGTGTAGATCCAGATGAGCCGGCTCGTGACGAGCCGTCTCATCATGATTTACACTTTTTGCAAGTACATGTAATTTTCATATTTTTGAGAACAAAAACACTTAATATCATAAATAGTCAGAAATTTATTTTGTGACGATTGGATTGGTCCGGAAATTAACATATCAAAATCCATTCCAATTACTTAGGGCTGAAATTATTAACACAGGGTTAGCAATTTCCCGGGAAATAAGAGTATTTCCCAGGACGGCGGGAAATACCGGGAAATACTGGGAAATACCGGGAAATACCGGGAAATAATGAAATCTTGGAAATGTCTCTTTTTAATTCCAAAATGTCAAGATGAGTCTCTATATTCCCCTATATCTATTATGGTTTATATCTGTGTATACTGATAAGCCTACAGATAAAACATTCTGCAATAAAAAAAGAAATAATAAGTTTATTTAGAGAAAAAAAACATCATTATTGTCTAGACAATTTTCTTCCCTATATACAAGTCTATGTAGTATTTACCAACTGTCTATTTTATTGTATCTGAAAACACCCCTCATTACTATTGTAACCTGCCACTAATAAAAGCTGCTTTTGGAATTTTGAGAAAATCTCTGTTGATAACAGGGATAATCCATGTACAGTGTAAGTGTAATTGTTTTACAACTTGACATGACCATATACAGACCACCTGTGTTCTTATTATACAATATGACACAAAAGGTGTGAGAGAAGGCTGACAATTAACAGCCTGTTGTCATAGTCTGATGGTTTATTAAAGTATATTAAAGTCTCATCAATGTACATGCAAATAAGTAGACATTAGTAGGCTTTTGGCTAATTTTAGCAATTTTAGGTACTGTATCTCATACGTACCATCGTGGCCCATAGTCTTCACATTAAATAAATGTCGTAATAATAATGCAAATAAGTAATACAAATGCAAAGCATAAAACAACAGTACATTGTCAGTCATATAAGACTTGTAAGAGACAATGTGTAGCACATCATGCATGCTAAGATCATTTATTCTCATTTCTTGATACCGAATATTAGTGTGGGAGAAGGTTGACAATAAACAGCCTGTTGTCTAAACATAGTCTGATCATGATGACGTTATCCTTGTGAATTGTATCTAGCAGACACTCGGATGCTTCCTAAAAAATGAAGAAGCAATTTACAAAAAAATAATACAACCAAAATATAAATGTCATGGTTGCCAAATATTCCACCTGATGAGTACCCCTAGTTGGGAATGAAACAGATATATACATTGTAATTAACCCCTATATCTAATTATTAAGTTGTTGATTGTTTAATTAACTATTACTGAGCTTAAAGCTTAATATAAAGAACTTTAATTATCAAATAATAACATCAAAATTCATATTTCCCGGTATTTCCCGGTATTTCCCGGTATTTCCCACTTTGGGGAGTATTTCCCGGGACATGTCAAATACCGGTATTTCCCCCCCGGTATTTCCCGGCCAACCCTGTATTAACATGTTCAGGTATACATTTATATATCTTCTATTGACTTATGAATTTGAGAATTTCATTGGCAGACTGCAAATGGAAGCAGATGGCGAACTTTACCACTGTCGGCCTGCCAGTTCCACGATGGAAAAATGAGGAAGACTCCTGTAAGCTCCTCGAAGGTCGTTTGTCGCAGCTTTTAATGGATGCAGTGTCCAGTGGCTGTAGGTCTGTTGCCTTACCATTGGATGACATTGACCTTTGGTCTACAACATACTTCACCAAAAGTGTTGTCTCAGCACTTCTAAATGCTTGCTGCCATGGTGACAAGGTCAGCGGAGCAGCAAATGTTGGGAAATTGACATTGATGCTGTGTTTTACAAATCCAGAAGAGATTAAGACATGTCAAAATGTGTGTGACCTAGAGTTAACAAGGAGAGCTGATACGGTTGCCTTGGTAACAGACAGTAAACTGATTTCAAGTAAGTATCTTACTAGCTAAATGTAAAATTCTAACCCTTACAATGCTGACTTAAAATTTGTTGTTGTTTATTTTTTATTTTCCTTTTTTTCGCGTAATATATATGGTTTGACAGCACTTTAGAATAATTTCCATTGGAAATGATTCTAAAATGCTGCCAAACCATATTTTTACTGAGAAAAGAGACAAAATATGACAACACTTTTCGGTTCCATTGTTGTAAGGGTTAATGTTAAAATTTATATGCAGCTGCATCCCAGAAAATATAGTGATATATACAGAGCTCCAGCTAAGCTTTGTGTCTAAATGGCGGAATCGATATGTCAGAGAATTGTGCATTTTGTGATATAAGCATGAAATTTGGTACACTGTTAGGAAACATTATTTTAACTATTTTTACCTATAGGGACATCTCAGATTTGTCACGTGACAAAAATGGCAGCCATTTTCCAAAATGGCCGCCAACAATATTATGTGGATATGGGTAACTGGCATAATTTCACTGAAATAGTAATATCATTTTTTTTTATCTCCGACATATGTAGTATAGATTTGATTATCATTCCAATAAATATCATTTACATATCTGAACATAGCGGCCATTTTAAAAATGTATTACACTGATTTCAAATTCAATGACTACTTTATTTTGGCTGAATTTTTCACATGTTTTCCAATGAAAAGTAGCGAATAATTGAGCCAAAAAAGCAATCAATCACATTTAATATGAGACGAGCCATGTGATTTTGTACTTAAAACGGAAGTAAATAGTAGTATATAGTGGTAGATAATGGCAATAAAAATCACATGCGACAGTTGAATCTGGTTATAACGCTTATGTGAGTATTACGATCATTCGTAATAGTCAGGTGGCTCAACCCCATATTTTCCCAAAAGGTAGAAATTTACTCCTAAAATCATTTTTTTGCATTTTTGATTAGACCATGGCATGTAGAAACAGAATCCACCGGGTGTGGACTTCAACCTGGCTTGGCTTTTTCAAAATCCAAGATGGCCGCCAAGATGGCCGCCAAAATGCTAGAAATGGCATAAGTTCTGAACTAATTGACTTAGGAAGGTGATCCTGGTCCCACGTTTTTGATGATGCAATTCAGCAGAGCATCACTGAAGGCGACTGGCCACTCCACATCACAACAGCAGAAGCTATGTTGCCCTACATGTTCGCGTCCAATCACCACAACTACGCTAGATATGGACTGTATTATGTTAAGGTCGATGACGTGGTTGGGGCCTGAACTCGAGGATAAATTCATCAAAGGCGAACAAACCATGCATCACATGGATGGCCTGTGGAATGGAATGCCAACAGACCAATTCATTGAGACCACCTGGATGAGGAAAGGACACGGTCCACAAGGGGTCATTGGTGACACCCAAAACGCTCAAACAATGGCAACTTGGGTACATAGTAGGAATGCTGTGCAGACACTTACCAATGATCTACGAAGAATGACAGGCAGTTCCGATTCCGTACAGATGACGCACAAGGAGGAGGACACATTCCGTGTACGACGAGATGCAGAAGACCGGGCCTCAATACGAACAACTCTCGAAAGTTGCATTGATCCAATGGATCCCGACTCACATGAAGCTGGAGCTCTACTGAATATTTCGACAGGACAAATTGCAAAACTCTGCAGTGAATGTTGACAGCGCCGTCGAAATCGGCAAGGAGCTGCTAACACAGTTTGAGACCACGTGGCCAGATGGATTTTATGGCAGGCTCTCCAAGCATGTTGCGACCTTCGCTTCCCAGAAAAAGCATGTTCTTTGTTGGTGAACACAAAGTGTTGGATCAGGAGGCCATCTATGCCAGAGTAATAGGTCTTCTAGTTAGCAACAGAGATATTGACTTACCACAAGTACTCGCAACCGAGCTGGCAGCATACCCACCATCCATGTTCAATGCCGATGGGAGCATGAGAGTGGCGACCGCAAATCAATACTCAAGAAAACTCTTGCCGTAGAAGTGGCATTGAGAAGTTGGGGCTCTCCAACTGTGGTGGTCTTCGATGTCTCGGCTGTTCTCTGGACGATTGACTGGCCTGCAAAGAAAAGGGCACTGTTCAGACGTTTGTTCAAGGTTTCAAAGTTTGGTTGGACTCCAAACTCACTAAGAGTGATGTGTATCTTGCATTTGACAGGTACCTTGACTACTCAACCAAGAGCAGCACCCGAGCAACGCGATCCACGACGTCCGCACGGGTCCACAAACTCAATCTGAAGTCACCACTTCCACCCCGTGATTCGGTGCTCAGAAGTACGCACAACAAGGTACAGATGAATCACTTGATTTGTGAACACATCCTGACTGATAGCAATTTCCTCAGGCATGCAACACATGACCATCACCTTGTGGTGACTGGAGATGATGCAGTTCCTATACAGGTGTTCAAGGGGCGAAAACTACCTCATGTACAACTGACTTCTAAACACGAGGAGGCAGATATCATGACCCAGCAGGCCATTTTCCTTGGCCAGGATCCACAGGCCAGAGTCGCCGTCGTAGCTGATGACACAGATGTTTTCGCGTTACTGCTCTCCACCACTATGCATCACAGAACCTGCAGTGTCCCATGATTATGCAGTCTCCCATTCATGGCCGTACATGTGTTGACATCCCAGCAACAGTGAAGAAGCACTCCGATATCACCTCACAGGTCTGGCCCTTCATGCCATAAGTGGATGCGATACTGTGGCGGCCACTTACGGAGTTGGAAAGGTAACGGCAATATCAGTGGCAAAGAAAGGACTTAAACTCGACACTGTTGGTAAAGTGGATGGTGATATGAAGCAGGTTGAGACGGAGGCAACCACGTTTATGGTTGCATGTTATGGTAGCAAACTCAAGTGTGACTCCATGACAGAGTGCCGCCAACGCATGTGGGCGCTGAAAACCGGAAAGAGTACTTCATCTGCCCCAAAACTGTGCTCTCTCCCACCAACAACTCCGGCATTCGTCCAAAATGTGTTCAGATGTCATTATCAAGTTGCACAGTGGTATGGGGCTCTAGAAGCGGATCCACATACCCTTAACCCAGAAGAGTTTGGATGGGAGGCAGACCATGTCAATAAAGCTCTATCTCCTCGCACTGTTGTTGGGGGAGTACCTCTAGCTCCTGAAACTGTTCTCAAGCTCATTCGATGTGGCTGTGAGTAGGAACGAGCCTGTAAAGGCAACAACTGCGGATGCACTGGACGCCAAGTCGCATGTACCATCTTTTGTGGCTGTGGGTTAGGGCTTGACTGCCATAACCCATTCAATGACAAGCTGTCTACTGAGGATGATGATGACGAGGATGTGCCAGACGAATGTACTAATTCTGAGTAATTGTAGCATAATGATAATTACACATATATACATTATCAATGCTGATGTTCTTTCAATATGCATGTTGTAACTCATTATTGATGCAAATGTGAAAGGGTGTGTATTTCCTGAAACGTTCACAATTCACGAACACAGACATTAACTTCATGAATGAGCCATTGCATAGTGACATGTATTGTTACAATCTCGCCATTGTGACCAGCGTAGCCGTATGTTGTTCATTATTCAGTCACCATGGCACAAATGTATTATGTTTACTGACACTACGTTAAATCTGTTTTTATCACCAGACACATAGATCTATTAGGGGCCATGTCATTTGAAATGTGTACATGAACGTCTACATGTACTTGTATCAACACGTACATGTTTCTACACAACTTGGTTGCGAAAACAATCACATGGTTTTCACTGGTTTCGCTTATTTGTTTCGTATATTGCATCGCAACATGTAGGCAAACACTTGTCGTTGGTTGAATGGAGATCATACATGTATTTCCTTGGCTACAAGTAGACGTACACATACACATATCAAACCACAAGGTCCCTATTTTGCCAACAATAATTGTTGGCATCAGCTATTTTCATCAGATGACTGAATAAGATTTCAACAACTGATCATTATTATCAACGCTCTATGTCATGTATGACTTAAATAATTAAAATGATTTTTAAAAATTAAGCAGTCATTCTGTAGGTCACCACCAAAAAAACCCGATATCTAGAACCAAAGATCACATTCCTAAGTCAATTTGTTCATAAGTTGTGTCATTTTAACATTTTGGCTGTGATCTTAGCGGCCATCTTGGGTTTTTATACATAGGACTAAGTCGAAACACATATTTGACATCAGAAACAGAATATTTGACCATGCAATCCTATGTTTAGACCCCAAGCTTACCTTCCTTAGTCAATTTGTTTTTGCATTTTGGCGGCCATCTTGGTGGCCATCTTGGATTTTTATATGCATTTTGGCGGCCATCTGGGATTTTTTCTATACATGACTAACTCTAAACATACATTTCACATCAGAAACAGAATCCCTGACCCCGAAAACCTATGTCTAGACACCAATATCACCTTCCTACGTCAATTTGTTTAGAAGTTATGCCATTAGTAGCATTTTGGCGGCCATCTTGGCGGCCATCTTGGATTTGTATATACAGGGACTAACTCGAAACATACATTTCACATCAGAAACAGAATCTCTGTCCCTGAAAACCTATGTCTGGGCGCCAAGATCACCTTCCTACGTCAATTTGTTCAGAAGTTATGCCATTTCTAGTATTTTGGCGGCCATCTTGGAGGCCATCTTGGATTTGTATATACAGGACAAATTCGAAACATACATTTCACATCAGAAACAGAATCTCTGACCCAGTAAACCTATGTTTAGACACCAGGATCACCTTCCTAAGTCAATTAGTTCAGAACTTATGCCATTTCTAGCATTTTGGCGGCCATCTTGGCGGCCATCTTGGATTTTGAAAAAGCCAAGCCAGGTTGAAGTCCACACCCGGTGGACTTCTGTCTACATGGACTAATCAAAAATGCAAAGAAATGATTTTAGGAGAAAACTTCTAGGTACCCTGACTGTGCCACTGGACTATAATCCTAATTTAGGGGAAGGGGCCAAGTGACTTGGTGTGGTATGGACCTGGCACCATGTCGGGTTATTCTAATTTCAGGGCTGAATATAATTTTTCTCGATGTAAATATTCCGTTCTGATTTTGGGATTTTCTCCCCAATGCAGCAGGTTAAAACGGGATCGAACCCGTTTGCCTGGCCTTACATGACCTTAGCTGTTGATAGGCCGTTAAACACCAATACACAAACAAACAAACAAACACATGCAGAAAACCCTATCCAAAAATTATAATCCAATCAAGCGTTATTCAAGTTACACAACTCTGAAAACGTTCAGTCAATCGATCTGAAACTATACACACGTCTTCTACACATATTGAAGATATGTGCCAGAGCTCCAGATAAGCTTTGTGTCTAAAGCGTACTACATTCACTGATTTCAAAATCATTGCGTATTTTACTTTTGCAAATGGATTATTTATTTTCTTCATTACTAAATAGGGAACAAAGGATAAAAAAAATATAAAAATTTAAACATTCACTTATTTGAGCTGCAAAAATCAAACACTGTTTGCTTTTTGCAGCTCAACTAAGTGAACTTTCAACTTTATGACAGTGTTTTCACTACTCAATTTGAAAATCAATGCGTATTTTCACATTGCTGTGCGTATTTTGTACTCCCACTTTTGATAATCAATGCGTATTCAACTAAAATAATATTCAGTTCTGATTTTGGGATTTTCCCCCCATTTGTACATGTACTTGAACATGTACATGTACTTGTACAGGTAATATATGGGATTTAGTACTACACCCATTGGTGGGTGGAAGGTGGGTGCAAGCGATGGGTAATTTAACGATCGGGGTTCATCCTTACCGGAATTCCGATTGGAGACCTGGTTTGGCCCTCACATACGTCTTTGGCATTTTGTATGTGACAGTTGAATCTGGTTATACCCCTTATGTGAGTATTACGATTATTCGTAATCCTATTTTAGGGGAAGGGGCCAAATGACTTTGGTGTGGTATGGACCTGCCACCAGGTCAGGTTATTCTAATTTTAGAGCTGAATATATTGTTTCTTGATGTAAATATTCAGTTCTGATTTTGGAATTTTCCCCCCAATGCAGCAGGTTAAAATGGGATCGAACCCGTTTGCCCGGCCTTACATGACCTTAGCTGTTGATAGGCCGTTAAACACCAATAAACAAACAAACAAACAAACAAACTAAACCCATTGACCCGGCCTTAAATGACCTTAGCTGTTGATAGGCCTTTAAACCCCAACAAACAAAACAAAAAATCAACTAAAATAATTGTGTAAAATACGCCAATACGCACTTTATCTGGAGCTCTGCATGTGCACCTTGGTTGTTTTATGCCGATTTTTTTTTTTTTAACAAAAATATCACCTTTTTTCTACATTTTTGTATCCAATTCTATATAATTTCTACTTTACACATCTCTACCTAAATTAGTATACCTGTTTATCACAACCAGAGGAAGAAATAATGCTATGCATTTTCAAATTCTCATGAATGTTTTTTGCCTTGGTGACAGCTTCACATTTCTGCATCTTCGCTGTCGAGCCCATCTTCGGCGGGCGTATTTTGTGACTGACGGCACTCTTGTTTCATCATAAATTATCAAGTTTTTGTAATAGAATAATGTGAAGAAAAAAAAATTAGATTGAATATAAATAATTATACAAAATAATTATGTCTCCCCCCATGAATGGGGAGACATATTGGTTTTGTCCGTCTGTCCGTCTGTCTGTCCGTCTGTCTTGCCCTCCATCTGTCCGTCTGTGAATGGGGAGACATATTGGTTTTGGCTTGGTTGTCCATCTGTCCGTCTGTCCAAGCAAACGAGAGCTACATTGTGAGGTTAACCACACAGTGATGGACTTATTAAGAGATGCTTATTCCGTTTTAACCCCGTTATGAATTGCTCTTGTGGGGTTATTTTGTCTTATGGGGTTGTTTTTTATTGTCGCGCCCGCTTGCGGAAAGCGCGATATAGTTGGCACTTTGGCGTACGTACGTACATGTGTCCGGTTAAAGTTTTTGGTTAAGTTGTTTGGTTAAGTTGTTTGGTTAAGTTTTTTGGTTAAAGTTTTTGGTTAAGTTCTTTGGTTAAAGTTTTTGGTTAAGTTCTTTGCTTAAAGTTTTTGGTTAAGTTCTTTGGTTAAAGTTTTTGGTTAAGTTCTTTGGTTAAAGTTTTTTGGTTAAGTGTTTTGATTAAAGTTTTTGTTAAAGTTTTTCGTTATAAGTTTTTTCGTTATATATCTCTGCAATTGCTTTGCCCATTACCTTGAAACTTCACATGGGTGTTTATCATCATCTATATTTCCATTCTACCCCCCTCCCATGCGGCCCCTGGGCCCAATGTCAAGGTCAAATTACTTTGAAGTTTTTGGTTAAGTTTTTTGGTTAAAGTTTTTGGTTAAGTGTTTTGGTTAAAGTTTTTCGTTATACTATATCTCTGCAACTGCTTTGCCCATTACCTTGAAACTTCATATGGGTGTTTATCATCATCTATATTTTCATTCTACCCCCTCCTGTGCGTCCCCTGTGCCCAATGTCAAGGTCAAATTACTTTGAAGTTTTTGGTTAAGTTCTTTGGTTAAGTTTTTTGGTTAAAGTTTTTGGTTAAGTTTTTTTATTAAGTTTTTTGGTTAAAGTTTTTCGTTATACTATATCTCTGCAACTGCTTTGCCCATTACCTTCAAACTTCACATGGGTGTTTATCATCATCTATATTTTCATTCTACCCCCCTTCCTTGCAGCCCCTGTGCCCAATGTTAAGGTCAAATTACTTTGAAGTTTTTGGTTACATGTAAGTTCTTTGGTTAAGTTTTTTGGTTAAAGTTTTTGGTTAAAGTTTTTTTTGGTTAAAGTTTTTGGTTAAGTTTTTTGGTTCAAGTTTTTCCTTATACTATATCTCTGCAACTGCTTTGCCCATTACCTTGAAACTTCACATGGGTGTTTATCATCATCTATATTTTCATTCTACCCCCCTCCCGTGCGGCCCCTGTGCCCAATGTCAAGGTCAAATTACTTTGAAGTTTTTGGTTAAGTTTTTTGGTTAAAGTTTTTGGTTAAGTTAAGTTTTTTGGTTAAAGTTTTTCGTTATACTATATCTTTTTTTTTAGTGTCCATGCCTCGCCACAAGGCGCGACATGCAGGCCGCGGCCATCTAGTGTTTGATTGATCTTTATGGGGTTTGATTTAGGATGGGTTAGGGTTAGGAACCCCACAATGTACGTCTCGTAAGTACGTCTGTCCATCCGTCCGTCCGTCCGTCCGTCCGTCACAAAATTGGTGTCGTGCATATCTCCAAAAGTTTTTGAGTTACAGTCGTGAAACTTTACAGGAATACTTGTCATCATGTGAAGTTGCGCACCTGGGGTTTTAGATGCGGATTCATTCTGTATTTACGGAGTTATGGGCCTTGACTTAGCGAAAATTGGGGATTTTCAAATTGTGTCGCACGTATCTCCAAATGTATTGTAGTTAGAGTCGTGAAACTTGACAGGAATACTGGTCATTGTGTATAGTTGCGCACCTGGGGTTTTAGATGTGGATTCATCCAGTATTCACGGAGTTATGGCCCTTGACTTAGTGAAAAGTGAGGATTTTCAACTTGTGTCGCGCATATCTCCAAAAGTATTTCAGTTAGAGTCGCGAATCTTTACAGGAATACTGGTCATCGTGTGAAGTTGCGCACCTGGGGTTTTAGATGCGGATTCATCCAGTATTCACGGAGTAATGGACCTTGACTTAGTGAAAAATGGGGATTTTCAACGTGTGTCGCGCGTATCTCCAAAAGTATTTCACTTAGAGTCGAGAAACTTTACAGGAATACTGGTCATCGTGTGAAGTTGCGCACCTGGGGTTTTAGATGCGGATTCATCCTGTATTTACGGAGTTATGGCCCTTGACTTAGTGAAAAATGGGGATATTCAAATTGTGTCGCGCGTATCTTCAAAAGTATGCAGAAAATACAAGGTAGCTATATATGCTGTTGCTGCCTTAAATTCTTCTTTTCCAAGTCCTGATAACATGCATAACTGATACATGGTAGTATTGGGGGAGACATATGTTTTTGTCGGAAAAACAACCCTCTAGTTTAACCTGCAATTGTGAGACTTAGAACCGAACCAAATTGCATCAAACACTCGACATTTCTGCTCAGAACATAGTTCGATAAACTATTGTTGTAAAATCCCTTAATCAAAAGCCATGGCATTAAATTTATCTTCTTGTTTGTATGTGCTTTACTCATCAAAATGTTTACAAAAAAAGCTTATGACTTGACAAGTGGGTGGGGCTCGGGCGAATGAGACGGCGTAAATTAACGGTATGGGTTCCTCCTTATAGGAATCACGATTTTCCTGGTTTGGCCCTCAGGTACGTTTTTATGTACATATTATGTTTTACCGCGGGGCGGGCGGGCGGCTGACAGAAAAAGTGCATAGTTCGTGTACACAACTCCTCCGAAACCGTTCAGTTGATCGATTTGAAACTATACACACGTCTTCTACACATATTGAAGATGTGCACCTTGGTGTTTTTATGCCGAAAAAATATTTGTTTTAACAAAAATATCACCTTTTTAACTTAGCCATTTTTTCTACATTTTTCTATACAATTATATATACGGTACATAGTTTGTGTACACAACTCCTCTGAAACCATTCAGTCGATCGATCTGAAACTATACGCACTTCTTCTACACATATTGAAGATGTGCACCTTGGTGTTTTTATGCCGAAAAAATATTTTTTAACAAAAATATCCCCTTTTTAACTTAGCCATTTTTTCTACATTGTTCTATACAATTATATATACGGTACAGAGCATAGTTTGTGTACACAACTCCTCCGAAACCTTTCAATCGATCGATCTGAAACTATACACACGTCTTCTACACATATTGAAGATGTGCACCTTGGTGTTTTTATGCTGAAAAAATATTTTTTAACAAAAATATCGCATTTTTAACTTTTTAAGCCATTTTTTCTACATTTTTGTATACAATTCTATATAGGGTACATAGTTTGTGTACACAACTCCTCTGAATCCGTTCAGTCGATCGATCTGAAACTACACACTCGTCTTCGAGATGAAGAAATAATGCTTTTCAGTTTCAAATTCTCATTAATGTTTCTTGCCTTGGTGACAGCTTCACATTTCTGCATCTTCGCTGTCTGGCCTATATTCGACGGGCGTATTTTGTGACTTATGACACTCTTGTTATCTTTGGCCCTTTACTTACCTGGGAGTTGAATTGGGTTATTGCCCATTATAAAAGTAGTAAGATTATTACTGATCCTACTACTTTTTGGAGGGGCCAAGTGATTCTGGTGTGGCGAGGACCTGGCATTAGATAGGATTATTCGGATTTCAGGGCTGAATATATAGTTTTGTTATTGTAAATATTCAGTTCTGATTTTGGGATTTTCCCCCCATTTGTACATGTACTTGAACATGTACATGTACTTGTACAGGTGATATATGGGATTTAGTACTAATATAAACCCATTGACCCGGCCTTAAATGACCTTAGCTGTTGATAGGGCGTTAAACCCCAACAAACAAACAAACAAACTTATAACGTGATAACGCCTTTTCCTATTCTTTTATTGTTCATGATTCATGGAAACAAAAATAAACAAGATGGCGGCTTTAAGATTTAATCTCATTTGAGGTGCTCCATCACTGCATCCCAAACTAATCATTAAATATGCTTACTTTACTCCGGTTCAACAGTTGAATGTTCTGCTGTTGTATTTTCAATGATTTTGTCACTAACATTGGACATGTGAAATTACAGCTTCTTTTCAACAAAATTTGCTCTCAAAGTTCACCAAACTCATCCATTTTCATTCGGAGCTGGTTCTGCAACGACTGAGATCTGTGCAGTATAATAAACAACATGACAAACAACGCTTTTTAGCTCGACTATTCGAAGAATAGCAAGAGCTTATGTAGTCACCCCGGCGTCGGCGTCACCTCACGCATTGGTTAAGGTTTTTAGTCAAGCTGGTATATGGAATACTCCTGGCCCTACACCCACCATACTTAGACAACTTCATCTCCTAGTGATGTACATCAACAACCCCTGACCTATATTTGACCTTCACCTACATTTAACCTTGAATTACTTAGTTAATTCCCCTTGGTTAAGGTTTTTAGTCAACCTTGGTTAAGGTTTTTAGTCAAGCTTGTACATGGAATACTATTGTGCATACAGACACCATACTTGGACAACCTTTTCTCATAGGGATGTACATCAATAACCCCTGATCTATATTTGACCTTGACCTACATTTCCTCTTCAATTACTTAGTTAATTCCCCTTGGTTAAGGTTTTTGGTCAAGCTTGTAGATGGAATACTCCTGGCCCTACACCAACCATACTTGGACAACTTCATCTCCTAGTGATGTACATCAACAACCCCTGACCTATATTTGACCATGACCTACATTTAACCTTGAATTACTTAGTTAATTCCCCTTGGTTAAGGTTTTTAGTCAACCTTGGTTAAGGTTTTTAGTCAAGCTTGTACATGTAATACTATTGTGCATACAGACACCATACATGAACAACCTTTTCTCATAGGGATGTACATCAATAACCCCTGATCTATATTTGACCTTGACCTACATTTCCTCTTCAATTACTTAGTTATTTCCCCTTGGTAAAGGTTTTTAGTCAACCTTGGTTAAGGTTTTTAGTCAAGCTTGTAGATGGAATACTATTGTGCATACAGACGCCATACTTCGATAACCTTTGCTCATAGGGATGTACATCAATAACCCCTGACCTATATTTTACCTTGACCTACATTTAGCCTTGAATTACTTAGTTATTTCCCCTTGGTTAAGGTTTGTACTCAAACTTGGTTAAGGTTTATAGTCAAGCTTGTATATGGAATACTCCTGGGCCTACAGCAACCATGCTTGGACAACTTCATCTCCTTGTGATGTACATCAATAATCCATGACCTATATTTGACCTTGACCTACTTTTACCCTTGGATTACTTAGTTATTTCCCCTTGGTTAAGGTTTTTAGTCAAGCTTGTATAAGGAATACTACTGGGCCTACAGCAACCATACTTGGAAAACTTCATCTCCTAGTGATGTACATCAATAACCCCTGACCTATATCTGACATTGACCTACATTTAACCTTAAATTACTTACTTAATTTCCCTTGGTTAAGGTTTTTAGTCAACCTTGGTTACGGTTTTTATGCAGGCCAGGCCACCTTGTCGTAGTCGAGCTATGCTGTTCTCCTACAGCTCTTGTTATACGCCCGTTTGAAAAAAAATGGACGTATTATGTATTCACCTTGTACAGGCGGGAGGGCGGCTGGCACAGTTTGCCCACGCAATAACTAGAGTACTACTTGACGGATTGTAACCAAATTCGGTATTCATGTTTATCACGGCAAGACGAAGAAGCCTATTGATTTTCAAAAATTTCCAATAACTTATCTCCCCTTGGCGGCCATTGTCCATGCAATAACTCAAGTTCTACTTCACCGCTTGTAACCAAATTCGCTATACATGTAATATATTTATCACGGCAAGAAGAAGTCTATTGATTTTGAAAAAATTCAGATGACTTGTCTCCCCTTGGCAGCCATTTTTCGCACTCTGTATCCTTGTCCACGCAATAACTCAAGTTCTACTTCACCGATCGTAACCAAATTTGGTATACATGTTATCACGACAAGACGAAGAAGCCTATTGATTTTGAAACATTTCCGATGACTTTTCTTCCCTTGGCGGCCATTTTTAATTTTCTCACTCTATATCCTTGTCCACGCAATAAGTCAAGTTCTCCTTCACCGATTGTAACCAAATTCGGTATACATGTTTATCACGACAAGACGAAGAAGCCTATTGATTTTGAAAATTTTCACACTCTGTATCCTTGTCCACTCAATAACTCAAGTTCTACTTCACCGATCGTAACCATTTTTTGTATACATGTTTATCACGGCAAGACGAAGGAGCCTATTGATTTTGAAAAAATCCGATGACATTTCTCCCCTTGTTGGCCATTTTTAGCTCGCCTGCACGAAGTGCAGAAGAGCTTATGGCATACCCCCGGCGTCGTCGGCATCCACAAACTTAACGTTGGGGTAAATGTCTTATAACTTCTGTTTCCTTTCATGGAACGCCTTGATATTTCATACATGCATTCCTCTGCATTCCTCAGATGACCCTCTATCATGCTGTAGCAAATCCATGACCCACCACCCAGCCCTTACCCCAAGGTCAAGGTCACAAACTTAGCACATTCTTAAACTTAACGTTGGGTCAAATGTTGTGTAACTTCTGTTTATTTACAGGGAACGCCTTGATATTTCATACATGCATTCATCTGATGATACTCTATCGTGCTATAGCAAATCCATGACCCACCGCCCACCCCTTTCCCCAAGGTCAAGGTCACAATCTTAGCACATTCATAAACTTAACGTTGGGGTAAATGTATTATAACGTCTGTTTCCTTTCATGGAACGCCTTGATATTTCAAATATGCATTCATCTGATGATACTCTATCATGCTATAGCAAATCCATGACCCACCGCCCATCCCTTACCCCAAGGTCAAGGTCACAAACTTAGTACATTCATAAACTTAACGTTGGGATAAATGTTTTATAACATCTGTTTCCTTTCATGGAACGCCTTGATATTTCATACATGCATTCCTCAGATGACCCTCTATCATGCTGTAGCAAATGCATGACCACCACCCAACCCTTACCCCAAGGTCAAGGTCACAAACTTAGCACGTTCATAAACTTAATGTTGGGGTAAATGTCTTATAACATCTGTTTCCTTTCATGGAACGCCTTGATATTTCATACATGCATTCCTCAGATGACCCTCTATCATGCTGTAGCAAATCCACCACCCACCACCCAACCCTTACCCAAAGGTCAAGGTCACAAACTTAGCATGTTCATAAACTTAATGTTGGGTTAAATTTTGTGTAACTTCTGTTTCTTTACAGGGAACACCTTGATATTTCATACATGTATTCATCTGATGATACACTATCGTACTATAGCAAATCCATGACCCACCTCCACCCCTTTCCCCAAGGACATGGTCACAAACTTAGCACATTCATAAACTTAACGTTGGGGTAAATGTCTTATTATGCCCCCGCCACCAAATGGTGAGGGGGGCATATAGTGTTACCGGCGTCCGTACGTACGTAACGTACGTAGGTCCCGAAACCTTAACGCTCGGGTAAATGGCTTATAATTTCTGTTTCCTTGCTCGGATCTGCTTCACATTTCACGCACACATTGCTCCAATGGTCCTCTCCCGCCCTGTGACAAATCCACATTCGTCCCGCCCCCGCTAAGGCCAGGGTGAAGGTCACAGACTTGGTGCGTTCAAAACCTTAACGCTCGGGGTAAATGGCTTATAATTTCTGTTTCCTTGCTCGGATCTGGTTCACATTTCACACATGCATTGCTCCAATGGTCCTCTCCCGCCCTGTGATAAATCCACATTCGTCCCGCCCCCGCTAAGGCCAGGGTCAAGGTCACAGACTTGATGCGTTCGAAACCTTAACGCTCGGGTAAATTGCTTATAATTTCCTTACTCGGATCTGCTTCATATTTCACACACGCATTGCTCCAATGATCCCCTACCGCCCTGTGACAAATCCACATTTGTCCCGCCCCCACTAAGCCCCGGGTCAAGGTCACAGACTTGGTGCATTTGAAACCTTAATGCTCGGGTAAATGGCTTGTAATTTGTGTTTCCTTGCTCGGATCTGCTTGAAATTTCACACATGCATTGCTCCAATGGTCCTCTACCGCTCTGTGACAAATGCACATTCGTCCCGCCCCCGCTAAGCCTAGGGTCAAGGACACAGACTTGGTGCGTTTGAAACCTTAACGCTCGAGTAAATGGCTTATAATTTCTGTTTCCTTGCTTGGATCTGCTTCACATTTCACACACGCATTGCTCCAATGGTCCTCTGCCACCCTGTGACAAATCCACATTCGTCCCGCCCGCGCTAAGCCCAGGGTCAAGGTCACAGACTTGGTGCGTTTGAAACTTTAACGCTCGAGTAAATGGCTTATAATTTCTGTTTCCTTGCTTGAATCTGCTGCACATTTCGCACACGCATTGCTCCAATGGTCTTCTGCCACCGTGTGACAAATCCACATTCGTCCCGCCCGCGCTAAGCCCAGGGTCAAGGTCACAGACTTGGTGCATTCGAAACCTTATCGCTCGGGTAAATGGCTTATAATTTCTGTTTCCTTGCTCGGATCTGCTTCACATTTCACACACGCATTGCTCCAATGGTCCTCTGCCACTCTGTGACAAATCCACATTCGTCCCGCCTGCGCTAAGCCTAGGGTCAAGGTCACAGACTTGGTGCGTTCGAAACCTTAACGCTCAAGTAAATGGCTTATAATTTCTGTTTCCTTGCTCAGATCTGCTTCACATTTCACACACACATTGCTCCAATGGTCCTCTACCGCTCTGTGACAAATCCACTTTCGTGCCGCCCCCCACTAAGCCCAGGGTCAAGGTCACAGACTTGATGCGTTCGAAACCTTAACATTCGGTTAAATGGCTTATAATTTGTGTTTCCTTGCTCGGATCTGCTTCACATTTCACACACGCATTGCTCCAATTGTCCTCTACCGCCCTGTGACAAATCCACATTCGTCCCGACCCCGCTAAGCCCAGGGTGAAGGTCACAGACTAGGTGCGTTCAAAACCTTAACGATCGGGTAAATGGCTTATAATCAAATATGCCTTGTTTTCTTTGGCTGCCAGCGGGGGCATTCGTGTGCCGACAAGCCACATTTCTAGTAAAATCTGTTTCCTTTCATGGAACGCCTTGTTATTTCACACATGCATTCCTCAGATGACCCTCTATCATGCTGTAGCAAATCCATGACCCACCGCCCACCCCTTACCCGAAGGTCAAGGTCACAAACTTAGCACATTCATAAACTTAACGTTGGGGTAAATTTCTTATAACATTTGTTTCCTTTCATGGAACGCCTTGATATTTCATACCTGCATTCATCATATGGTAGTCTATCATACTATAGCAAATCTATGACCCACCGCTCATCCCTTACCCCAAGGTCAAGGTCACAATCTTGGCATGTTCACAAACTTAACGTTGGGGTAAATGTTGTGTAACTTCTGTTTATTTACAGGGAACGCCTTGATATTTCATACATGCATTCGTCTGATGACCCTCTATCATGCTGTAGCAAATCCATGACCCACTACCCAGCCCTTACCCCAAGGTCAAGGTCACAAACTTAGCATGTTCATAAATTTAATGTTGGGGTAAATGTTGTGTAACTTCTGTTTATTTACAGGGAATGCCTTGATATTTCATACATGCATTCATCTGATGACCCTCTATCATGCTGTAGCAAATCCATGACCGACCACCCAGCCCTTACCCCAAGGTCAAAGTCACAAACTTAGCACATTCATAAACTTAACGTTGGGGTAAATGTCTTATAACATCTGTTTTCTTTCATGGAACGCCTTGATATTTCATACATGCATTCCTCAGATAACCCTCTATTATGCTGTAGCAAATCCACGACTCACCACCCAACCCTTAACCCAAGGTCAATGTCACAAACCTAGCACATTCATAAACTTAACGTTGGGGTAAATGTTGTGTAACTTCTGTTTATTTACAGGGAATGCCTTCATATTTCATACATGCATTCATCTGATGATACCCTATCGTGCTATCGCAAATCCATGACCCACCGCCCACACCTTACCCCAAGGTCAAGGTCACAAACTTAGCACATTCATAAACTTAACGTTGTGGTAAATGTCTTATAACATCTGTTTCCTTTCATGGAACGCCTTGATATTTCATACATGCATTCCTCAGATGACCCTCTATCATGCTGTAGCAAATCCACAACCCACCACCCAACCCTTACCCCAACGTCAAGGTCACAAACTCAGCATGTTTATAAACTTAACGTTAGGGTAAATGTTGTATAACTTCTGTTTCTTTACAGGGAACGCTTTGATATTTCATACATGCATTCATCTGATGATCCTCTATTGTGCTACAACAAATCCATGACCCACCCTCCACCATTTTCCCCAAGATCTTAACGTTGGAGTAAATGTCTTTTTATAACTTCTGTTTCTTTACAGGGAACGCCTTGATATTTCATACATGCATTCGTCTGATGATACTCTATCGTGCTATAGCAAAGCCATGACCCACCCCCACCCCTTTCCCTAAGGTCAAGGTCACAAACTTAGCACATTCATAAACTAAACGTTGTGGTAAATGTTTTATAACATCTGTTTCCTTTCATGGAACGATACTCTATTGTGCTAAACAAATCCATGACCAACCACCCATCCCTTACCCCAAGGTCAAGGTCAAGGTCACAAACTTAGCATATTCATAAACTTAACGTTGGAGTAAATGTCTTTTTATAACTTCTGTTTTCTTTACAGGGAACACCTTGATATTTCATACATGCATTCATCTGATGATACCCTATTGTGCTATCGAAAATCCATGACTCACCGCCCACCCCTTACCCCAAGGTCAAGGTCACAAACTTAGCACATTCATAAACTTGACGTTGGGGTAAATGTCTTATAACATCTGTTTCCTTTGATGGAATGCTTTGATATTTCATACATGCATTCCTCAAATGACCCTCTATCATGCTGTAGCAAATCCACAACCCACCATCCAACCCTTAACCCAAGGTCAAGCTCACATTCTTAAGCATGTTCATACACTTTACGTTGGGGTAAATGTTGTGTAAATTCTGTTTCTTTACTGGGAACGCTTTCCTCAGAGTAAATGTCTTTTTATAACTTCCGTTTCTTTACAGGGAACATCTTGATAATTGTATCCCCCGGACTCCGTCGGGGGATACTATGGATTTGACAGCGCGTCCGCGTCCGCGTCCGCCGCAGACACTTCTTGTCCGGAGCATAACTCGAACACCCTTTGGAATATTTTCATGAAACTTCACACATGCATAGACCACGACCCGAAGGTGTGTCGCGCACTAGAATGACAACTCTTGCATAGCTAATTTTTGAGTTATCTCCCTTTTTTGTTTCGCGCACTGATTCACCATAACTCGACCACCCTTTGGAATATTTTTATGAAACTTAACACATTCAATTAGACCACGAACCGAAGGTGTGTCGTGCACAAGAATGACAACTCTTGCATAGCTAATTTTTTAGTTATCTCCCTTTTTTGTTTTCGCTCACTGATTTCCTGTCCGGAGCATAACTCGACCACCCTTTGGAATATTTTCATGAAACTTCACATATGCATAGACCACGACCCGGAGGTGTGTCGCGCACAAGAATGACAACTCTTGCGTAGCTAATTTTTCAGTTATCTCCCTTTTTTGTTTTGCGCACTCTACAAACTGGACAATAATGCATGAAGACCTGTTTTCTCGTCTGCTCTGTACACCTTTTCTCGTGTGCTCTGTACACCTTACCTGTATAGAGAACAATAGAAACTGGGAGAACCATGTGCTAGCATGGGCTAGCATGTGCAGATGTCCAGTGCTTGACCACTGCTGACCAGGTAATTTATACAGGTAAATCACTACATTGGGTACTGTGTTGAAAATATTGTGGCATTATGTGGACCTGTGCAGATATACAATACAATATATGTAGATAAATATAGGACTATTAAAAAAAAATCTGCTCTCCAATAGTAAGCATTATTATTTTTAAACTTTTTTTTTTCATTTTTTTTTTTTTTTTTTTTTTTTTTTTTTTTTTTTTTTTCATTATTTTTTTTCATTTTTGTTTTCAAATTATTTTTCAATTTTTGTCCAGTAGCATAAGGTCGTAAGTGCTATATACAGACTATTCACCTGTGCATGTGCTAGCATGTGCTAGCATGTGCAACTGACCACTGACCACTTACAGGTAATTTATACAGGTAAATGATTATATTACATTTCCGTAAACTGTGTTGAAAATATTGTGGCATTATGTGGACCTGTGCAGATATATGTATACTCAACAAAACTAGAAACGTCCCTGTTTTATAGCCGGTGTTAGCTCTGTCTATGTATGTACCACATGTTCAAAGTACATGTATTTTAAACCGTGGCGATGTTCAGAATACGATCGTGTAGAGTTTAGCCGATACACACGGTTTACATAGCGGCCAGTGACCGGAACGTTGATTTCCACTTTTTGCACGTGCACGCTATACTTGTCATCGATAAGGTGATTCAGTTCATGTCGTACCATTCATGCGATAGGGGCTATTCGGAAAATCAAAAAACTTTTTTAATTTTTCACTGTTTTCGATATGCCACGGCTTTCCGAAAACGAGCAAAATCAGGCAATTGGGATGCTTGCGGGTGGGATGGCCGCCAGGGCGGTCGCGCCTCGGTTTGGTTGCTGTCGGAAGACGATTGATCGTCTTGCAGCCCGGTACCAGCAGACTGGGGCTGTTCACGACCGGCAGCGACCTGGTAGGCCTCGTGTAACGACGGCTAGAGCCGATCGTTACATTGCGTTGACGCACTTACGTCAACGTCGATTGGCAGCCACAGTCACTGCTAGGCGATACGGTGTCTCAGGGCAGACCATTCGCAACCGGTTACGTCGTAACGCCCAACCAATCCGGGCACGCCGCCCGTACACTGGTCAGATAATGACCCAACGTCACCGTGCTGCCAGACTGTTATGGGCGCGACGTCATCTGAACTGGAGAAGGGCTGACTGGAACCGAGTTTTGTTCACCGATGAATCTCGGTTCACAGTTAGTCATGCTGACGGAAGATTACGGGTATACAGGCGTAAAAATGAAAGATTCACCGATTGTTGCATTGTTGAGAAGAACAGGTTTGGGGGAGGGAGCGTAATGGTCTGGGGTGGGATCATGGGAAACCGGAAGACAGATTTGGTTGTTGTACAGGGCAACATCAATGCACAACGTTATGTTGCAGATGTGCTAAATGCACATGCCTTACCATTTATCCGTCAGCATGGTCCTGGTGTGACATTGATGCACGACAATGCCCGCCCTCACGTAGCCAGGGTCACCACTCAATACTTACAGCAAAACAACGTCGACGTCATGCCATGGCCCGCGGTCTCCCCGGATCTCAATCCCATTGAGCACATATGGGATGAGCTGGGCCGCAAAGCACGAGCTAACCATCAGATTGACAATGTTCGCGATCTTACACGGGCGTTACAACGGGAATGGAGGAATTTGCCCAACGCATTGGTATTGCGTTACGTCACGTCGATGCGGCGTAGGATCATTGCATGCATTCATGCAAATGGTGGCCACACTCGGTACTAACGAGATTTACTGAATTTGCCACATTACTTATTGAAATTCCATCTCTAAACATTAAGTAACACATTTCTGAGTTTTTGTGATTTTTGATTTTGACCCCTACCGCCCTTGGCCGGTTATCTCTCGAATATTTAACAAGATATCCAAATGCAATTTATTGGCTTTGATACAGAAATGAATGAACTTGTTTTTCCATTTTGATTTTTAAAAGTAACCCTTTTGGTTTTTGATGAATCTTTCCTTAAACATGGAGGGACGTTTCTAGTTTTGCTCAGTATAGATAAATATAGGACTATTAAAAAAAATTCTGGGCTCCAGTAGCAAGCATTATTATTTTTAATTTTTTAACTTTTTTTCCATTTTTTTTTTTCATTTTTTTTCTTCAAATTCTTTTTCAATTTTTGTCTAGTAGCATAAGGTCGTAAGTGCTATATACAGACTATTATCATATAATAAAACAATTATTGACTAGTGAGCCATAGAATATAATCTGATATTCTATGGTTCACTAGTCAATAATTGTATAATATGTTCGGGCCAGTGAAAATTGCTTTCGGGCCCAGGCTCGAGGTCAAGGCGGGACAAGGCGAGACATCTGATTCCGCGGAATTCTTGTTTACTTATCTCCCTTTGTTGTTTCGTGCTCTGATTTTGTATCCAGAGCATAACTCGAACACGCATATAACGCATTGCTCTAATGGTCCTCTACCGCCCTGTGCCAAATCCACGTTCGTTCTGCCCCCCGTCAAGCCCAGGGTCAAGGTCACATACTTAGTGCTTCAAAAACATTAACGCTTGGGTAAATATCTTATACTTTCTGTTTTCTTTCATGGATCATGGATCATCTTCATATTTCATATACGCATTGCTCTAATGGTCCTCTACCGCCCTGTGCCAAATCCACGTTCGTCCTGCCCCACCAATCCCAGGGTCAAGGTCACATACTTGGTGCTTCAAAAACTTTAACGCTCAGGTAAATATCTTATAATTTTTATTTCCATTCACGGATCAACTTCATATTTCATATACGTGTTGCTCTAATGGTCCTCTACCGCCCTGTGCCAAATCCACGTTCGTCCTGCCCCCGCCAAGCCCAGGGTCAAGGTCACATACTTAGTGCTTCAAAAACTTTAACGCTCGGGTAAATATCTTATAATTTCTGTTTTCTTTCATGGATCATCTTCATATTTCATATACGCATTGCTCTAATGGTCCTCTACCGCCCTGTGCCAAATCCACGTTCGTCCTGCCCCCGCCAATCCCAGGGTCAAGGTCACATACTTGGTGCTTCAAAAACTTTAATGCTCAGGTAAATATCTTATAATTTTTCTTTCCATTCACGGATCAACTTCATATTTCATATATGCGTTGCTCTAATGGTCCTCTACCGCCCTGTGCCAAATCCACGTTCGTCCCGCCCCCGCCAAGCCCAGGGTTAACATCATATACTTAGTGCTTCAAAGGGTCAAGGTCACATACTTGGTGCTTCAAAAACTTTAACGCTCAGGTAAAAGAAAATTTTGACTTACAATTTGGCCTCGTTTATTATCAAAGCGATATGTGGGACATCCGTGTTCTATGAACACATTTTCTAGTTTATTAAACTTCACACATGCATAGAAGACGACCCAAAGGTGTGTCGCACGTAAGAATGACAACTCTTGCATCGTTAATTTCTTAGTTATCTCCCTTTGTTGTTTCGTGCACTGATTTCGTGTCTGGAGCATAACTCGAACACCCTTTGGAATATTTTCATGAAACTTCACACATGCATAGACCACGACCCTAAAGGTGTGTCCCGCAAGAATGACAACTCTTGCATCACTAATTCTTTAGTTATCTCCCTTTGTTTTTCCGTCACTGATTTTGTCTCCGGAGCATAACTCGAACACCCTTTTTTCAAACTACTTGTGTATCTGGGGAGGGGGATACACATGCGCTTGTCGACAAGCGTCCATTTCTAGTTCATACATGCATTCATCTAATAATCCTCTATTGTGCTACAGCAAATCCATGACTCCCCACCCCTTTCCCCAAGGTCAAGGTCACATACTTCACACATTCATACATGCATTCCTCATGTGAATAGCTATCATGCTGTAGAAAATCACCAACTTAGTGCGTTCATAAACTTAACGTTGGGTTAAATTTTGTTTTACTTCTGTTTTCAGGGAGCGCATTGATATTTCATACATGCATTCATCTTAAAGGTACATGCCCACGCAACAGGTTACACTGTACTACTACTTTTTATTTTCTGTCATGCCTTATATGAGCCATTTGTCTACCCACTAACGAGTTATTTTTAATTACGGCGCGTGTTACTTGGTGTTAAATCGCATTTTATATGCCGCGACCAGAGAGGGTATTTTCCGACCTCGTACTATTTTTACCAATACGCGTCACGTGACACGGTCAATCATATCACATCTTTGACATGCGCAGTGAAGTATCGGAAGTTGAGAAGAAAAATCTCTGTTCGAGTCCAAATCTAAATCTCCACGTAACTCTTTCCATTTGGTGATCTGGTCGCCAATATTAACCACTCTCTCTCTGTACTGCCTGTCCCTCAGACATTTCGCCTTTTTTTTGGCCAACACCGTTTCATACAATTTCCGTCCTGGACGTTTCAACATATTGGGAAGCCTACTGGCGCGCGTAGTATACTGCGCATGCGCACCGCAAGCTGTGATGTGAAATTCGTCGTCCCCACACATTATCAAAATAGACTGTTACCGCCGCGTGTCGCTAACAGTAAATTGATAATTAATAAATGATTATATTTGTATAGTGGGCACTCGTAATTTTTAGAACTGGTGGAATAGTGACATAATTATACACTTATTTAATTCCTATAAAGAACATTTTGTGCCTACTGCGTGGGCATGTACCTTTAATATGCTATATCGTGCTATAGCAAATCCACGACCCACCTTCCACCACTGACCTGAATGTCAAGGTCCACCGCACACCCCTTAAACCAAGGTCAAGGTATATAATATTCATGTTTTTTATACAATTGTGCCAAGTTTGAGTGAAGGCTGTCAACAGGCGAGCTTCGTTGTCTTCTGACAACTCTTGTTATACGCCTGTTTGAAAAACAGGACGTAATATTCACCTTGTATGGGTGGTCGGGCACAGCTTGTCCACACAATAACTTGACGTATCGTTTCCAAATATTTATGTTTGTCACGGCAAGACGAAGAACTTCCACGGCAAGACGAAGAACTCTATTCATTTTCAAAAATCTCCGATGACTTATCTCCCCTTGGTGGCCATTTTTAATTTTCGCACTTTGTATCCTTGTCCACGCAATAACTCAAGTTCTACTTGACCGATCATAACCAAATTCGGTATACATGTTTATCACGGCAAGACGAAGAAGTCTATTGGTTTTCAGTGATTTATCTCCCCTTGTTAACTGGCCTTGCCCCGACGGGCGTATATTTGGCACTCTTGTTTATTATGCCCCACCACGATAGCGGAGGGGGCATTTAGTTTTACCCTCGTCTGTTCGTCGCATCCCGTCATGTCCCATCCCGTCCGTCCGTCTTTCTCTCCGTCCGTCCGTCCGTCCGTCCGTCACAAACCTTGTAAGTCGTAAAACTTTTAAACTTAGAATTTGACAATTTTGTCTTGTAAGTCATACAATTTTTAAACCGTGCTAGCTACACACCTGAAAATTGGTATGTAGCTTCCTTATGATGCGTAGATGCACAAAGTTTATTTCGATTTTTTCATTCGACCTTGGGGTCATGGATTATCTCCCCTTTTCGACTTAGAATTTGGAAATATTGCCTTGTAAGTCGTAAAACTTTTAAACCGTACTAGATACACACCTGAGTCTTAGTATGTAGCTTCCTTATGATGAGCAGATGCGCACATTTTTTTCTATTTTTGATTCGAACCCGGGTCATGGATTATCTCCCTCTTTTCAACTTAGAATTTGGTAATTTTGCCTTGTACTTGAAACTTGGTATGTAGCTTCCTTATGAGGAGTAGATGCATAAAGTTTATTTCTATTTTTTTATTCGACCTTGGGGTCATGGATTATCTCCCCCTTTTCGACTTCCTTATGATGAGTAGATGCACAAAGTTTATTTTGATTTTTGATTTGACCCCCGGGTCATGGATTATCTCCCCCTTTTCGACTTAGAATTTGGTAATTTTGTCTTGTAACTCGTAAAACTTTTGAACCGTAATAATTACAGACCTGGTATGTAGCTTCGTTATGATGAGTAGATGATAGTTTCAATTTTCGATTCGGCCCCCGGGTCATGGATTATGCCTCGTTTATTATCAAAGCGGTATGTGGGGCATCCGTGTTCTCATTATGAACACATTTTCTAGTTAATGTATATGATATATGTTAGACTTATTGATGTAATTAAAAGTATGACGTCAGTCATGTCTTTTCGTAATTAGAATTATGACATCAGTCATGTCTGAATGACGCACGGCTTGGGCTAAAGTGCGAACACAATTGGAAAGCGAGACTGAATGCAACTTGATTTGGCATCCAGGAAATCGCATGCCACTTGTTAGCAATTTTAATTTCAAGAGATAACGTTTTTATTTGCGAAATTTAACCAACACACTCTGAACAGTCCCATTTTCACCAGTCTGATCAATCAGGCACTGGTCAACATTGTGTTTTGAACATTTCTTTGTAACCGCGTATGAATTGTGATTAGGTCGTATTGACAGGATATCAAATATGTTTCACAGCACTGTGTTTCACGGCACATAGGCACAGCATTGACGGGATAATATCATTTTCTGTAAATGACATTGAAAATTGACAGAGTTTTCATAGCAAATGCGGAATTCTATTCTGCATTTGCTCTGTAGATTTTGTCAACTTTTGACGTCCTGTACCAAAAATATTGTAAATATTGTAAAAGATATCATGCATCTTCTTAGGTACGATCACATGTACTCTCTATTTGTGACAGGTGGTGGCAGATTGTTGGGCAAGATTGGTATCTCGGTTACCAAAGGTGAACTGAGCAAAACAAAGGTAACTACCTGTACTAGACAATATGAAATTCCAGCTACAGAGTGCTTGTGTAGCGTAACACTTCTCATACTCCTGTACCAAGTGTAGCATTCCCCCGCATAGAACCGACTCAGACCTATTTCAACTGTAGTTGTCATTTATGACACATTTTCTAGTAGTATACCCCCTATGCGATAGCAAGGGGGGCATACTGCATTGCTCTTGAGGTTCCGTATGTCCGTCCGTCCGTCTGTGTACATTTACGTCGAAAAGTTTGTAAGAATTTCTTCAACATGTAATATCTTCAATAACACTAGAATCACCTGAACATTTGTCATACACTCGCACCACCATTAACACAACCTTGACCATGGTCACCTTCGAAATGTCGCTGAAACGCTTAGCCATTTTGTTGCGTCAAAAAGTTGTTTAAGTTTCTCCAACATGTAATATCTTCATTATAACGTGAAGGATTGCTTCGATACTTGGACACTTGAATCACCTGAACATTTGCCACCATTAACATAACCTTGACCTTGATCACCTTCGAAATGTCGCTGAAACACTTGGCCATTTTGTTGCTTCAAAAAGTTTGTAAGTGTTTCTCCAACATGTGATATCTTCAATATTACGCTAAGGATTGCTTCCATACTTGGACACTTGAATCACTTGAACATTTGTCACACACTCGCGCCACCATTAACACGACCTTGACCTTTGTCACCTTCGAAATGTCGCTGAAATACGTAGCCATTTTGTTTTGTGGCTTTTTCCTCATGTCTTGTTCTTTTTTATGGTCCAGTATGCCAGGGGGCATACCCATATTTTACAAAAATAACCCTCTCGTTTAAATAACCCTTACAATGCTGAATTATTTTTTCTTATCTGCTATGTACTTTTTATCTTGCATTTTTCTCAACAGTAACATTGTTTGACCAATGGAAATGATTCTTAAGTGCAGTTAACCATATTTTTATTGAGGAAGAAAACAAAATATAAAGCATGTTTGCTGTGTAGGTAGATGTGTTGGTTAGTCAGTGCCACATGTTTGCTTTGTAGATAAATGTTTTGGTCAGTCAGTGCCACATGTTTGTTGTAAGTAGATGTGCTGGTTAGTCAGTGTTGGTCAGTGAGTGTCTCATGTTTGCTGTAGGTATATGTGTTGGCCATTCAGTGTCACATGTTTGCTTTATATAGACATGTTTGCTGTAGGTAGATGTGTTTGTCTGTCAGTGCCACATGTTTGCTCTATAGGTAGATGTGTTGGTCAGTCAGTGTCACATGTTTGCTGTAGGTAGATGTGTTGGTCAGTCAGTGTTACATGTGTGCTGTACGTAGATGTGTTGTTCAGTCAGTGCCACATGTTTGCTGTAGGTAGGTGTGTTGGTCTGTCAGTGTCACATGTGTGTTGTAGGTAGATGTGTTGGTCAGTCAGTGTCATATGTTTGCTGTAGGTAGATGTCACATGTTTGCTGTAGGTAGGTGTGTTGGTCTGTCAGTGTCACATGTGTGCTTCAGGTAGATGTGTTGGTCAGTCAGTGTCACATGTTTGCTGTAGGTAGATGTGTTGGTCAGTCACTGTCACATGTTTGCTATAGGCAGATGCATTGGTCAGTCAGTGTTATATTTTTGCTGTAGGTAGATGTGTTGACCAGTCAGTGTTACATGTTTGCTGTAGGTAGATGTGTTGGTCAGTCAGTGTTACATGTTTGCTGTAGGTAGACATGTTGATCAGTCCGTGTCACATGTTTGCTGTAGGTTGACGTGTTGGCCAGTTAGTGCCACATGTTTGCTGTAGGTGTTTGTTTTAGTCAGTCAGTGTCACATGTTTTTAGGCAGATGTGTTGGTCAACACAACTTCGCCAAACCTGGACCTCAACAGTGGCGCTGTGTCATCCTCGTTATTGCGGTCAGCCGGTCAGCAGTTACAGCGGGAACTGCACAAATATTACCCAGACGGACTACAGAGGGGGGAGGTGGCCAGAACAAGGGGGTATAACCTCGACTGTCAGTATGTGTTACACGGAGTGCTCTACCCTTTCAAGGGTCAATGCCAGGATGAGGAGAGGTTTTACAGGGAGGTAATTATCTTTATGCATGCTTGGAAACTAGTGTTGTATTGCTGGGATTTAATGAACAAAACTCAAATCCATCTAAAATTATTACTTATTAATTCAATTAATTTACAAGTTTATTAAGCTATGTAAAGTTTCTAAATAAAGTTAGCATTGATTGTGATTCCCTACTTCGCGTAGTGCATCTCGTTGTGTGCGGCTGTCCCAGTGAACCAGTCTTACATGTATATACCCTTGGTCAAGCTCCTCCTCCTACTGATGACCAGCGCCATCTGAATACGTCATCAGCAACCAATAGTATTTAAGGGACTTGGGAGTATCAAGAATAGCATCCAATGGGATTGAAGTGAAATGATGCAATCCTTGACATTTGGCAATGTCACCAATTTGGGAAAGTGCCAGGGTCTAATGTGTCACAAGATAAACTGGTGGACCAAATGATTCGCATTGGCCGTTATTTATATGGCTTACTTTACAGAGATAAACTATTGTCACCTCCTGCCATCAAACTGTCAATCATGTGCATTGTTAGTACAACTAGCGGATGTTTAAATGTCATTCACATATAAACACCTTGCAGTTGAAACACACGCTTTGTCAAACAACGCCCACGTGAGAATATTATACATACCAAAGTTAACACCTGCACCTGGTGGAGGCTGCAATGTTACACTAGTGGGCTATAAATAGTTAAAAAATAGCAGATGAAAATCTGTTATATTTTCTTTTATTAATCCCTGTAAATGTCATGAATATGTCTTGGAATTTCATTAGAATTGAGTCGTGTGGACTCGATTCTAATGTAATTCCAATACATATTTACAGAGAGAAATACGAAAAATATCCTAATTAGTTGGCTGTTATTTTCACCGCTATCATTCAAAGAGCTAACACATTATAATTGGAACTCCCGTAAAACTCAAATTATTTATCGCAATTTTTCTTCTTAAAAGTATATGATGTCACCACTCATTTGAAATTGCAGTTTGTATACCCCTAAACTGCAATTTCTTTCACTCATTTGTCTCATTTCTCATCAGTATTTGAACCGTCACAGCGACATGGGTGGTTGGGTAATTTAACGATCAGGGTTCATCCTTACCAGAATGCCGACTTACAGTAGCGCCTTTCTGCTGCGCTGCATGGTTACCTATTTGTATAATTATATAAATATTGTATCGTATACGTATCATATGATTGTATAATATTGGTATGTTTGTACCGTATCATCGTATTATACCATTTGTTTATATTATACAAACGTGCTATACGAATATTATACAAATGAGATGTTGTTGTGACTGGAGAAATGGGGCTTATAGGTTTTTCGATGATTGTACATCCAGATCAGGATCTGCACTGTTCGCCATTCCATTAATGAAACTTCCATCATTTTCTAAAAAGCAATATAGATCGTTATCAGGCTACAGGCGTGTGCTATGGTCATAAAACCCAAAAGCCCCATTTCTCCAGTCACAGCGACATAGTTTGACCTCTAAAAAGTTTATAACATGATAAATTCTCTAAATGTTTTGTTTATTCCTATAATATTCCCTCTACCAAGGTTAGTGTTTATATACCGTAATAACTTAAATACTTAAATAGTATTTATCATTTACACCATAGAAATATATGGATTCCCGACAACAGCGAGCGTGCCAATATTATAAGTTATTGTCATTCTATGCATTCAATATGGTGTCATATTGCACGTTTGAATGAATCTATATTCACCCGAAGCGCAACCGAAGGAGGGATATAGTTTCAGACGGGCAATATGACACCATATTGACTTTATAGATTCACATTAACATATTTGTCATACCGTAGTTTCTTTATATTTTGTTTTATAAATGTTTTGGTGCATGTTTAACGGCAAATATGGCTCCAAACGGCACGACGTCATGACGTTTAAAGCATTACCTGACGTCATCCCGACATAAACAAGTAGAAATTTGTTAATAATTTTCCAATTTCTTGGCCGATTTTCAAAATCTAACATTTATTTCCTTTGTTAGGTCATTACCAATCGATATGACTATGTTCGGAGGTGATTTTCAAAGATGTTCATTTTCGACTCGGCCTCAACCCGCCACCATTTAATATTCAAGCCATATTGACAGGATTGACAAGTAATATGGGCACATATTACCTGTCATGCTGACCAATTGGGAAACCCCTTTCCAAAGCAAATTGTGTCCGTATATTTAGGGTTATTACGGTAGTACTTTAAAATATCTTTTTTTCAGAGTGTGCGCACCTTTGTCACCCGGTGCCTGTATATGGCCAATGAACTGAGATTCCGGTCCGTAGCTTTTCCCGCCGTTGGTGCCGGAAATCTTGGCTACCCGGTGGGTCTTGTAGCAGAGGAGATGTTTAATGCCGTCAACCATTTTCAAACTCAACATGACGAGACGACGTTGCAGGAGGTGGTTTTTGTGATCTACGTCACGGATGATGAAGCATTTGAGGTAAGTTTGATGTGAAATTACTGTAAATGTGACTTATGACCACAGGCTCTTGAAGAACGGTTAATAGTTGTTAATAGTAGGTGTTTTATGGGTTATTTCGGTATATCTGGTGGTTTGGGTGCATTGTTACCAACATACAATTTACGTCACCTCCCGCGAGTTTCACATATAAGTACTGTAATACAAAGGTTTGAAAGTGAGCTACGACCCATGTACGTTTTTAATTTGTTAACTGATAGCAATAAAACCGGTCGCAAATGTTTGTTTAGATTAATGTAATGGATCTGAAATGCCAATGCAAGTCAAACATGTCTTCAAATATTCTTTGACAGATGATCAAGCTCACAAAGCGGGGAAATTTGGTTACACATCCTTGTATAGATGTCTTTACATCGCGATGCTCATTGGCTGACATCTAATAATAGCGTGACGGGGGGATGTTGTAGTGGATTTTTTAGAAAATCGTGCAATTGTATGACTTTTAATGTCTTTAATGTAGGAACAGATAACTGAAGTTTACATATTCTATCGGCATCAACAAATTGATATATGTCTCCTGAATCAATAGAACCCAAATTCAAAGTTTGTGGTTTAAAATTGATGATATAATCGATCTGAAAGCAACGCATGTTGGAAATTTTATGGGTCAAATATTGAAAAAGCTTTCATTCCTTTGTTCCATTGTGGGTATTGACAGTATAAAAGGGGTCCGAAATATTGGAACAGTGGATGTGTAGATAATTGACGATTTCTGTCGTGTATAATGGTTGATCATTAGTAGTTGCATAAAACTATGTAAATTACCCAAAACCAACAAAATACACGCAAATCTACCCAAAATTCACCAAAATACCCATATGACACCAAACATACTGACCATCAGTAGCCTATTTCACCAACATTGCAAAGTATATTTTTCTTGCAAAGTATGCTTTGAGGGAGAAATTTTCAATTTTAGGATAAATTTATTAAGTTTAAGTCCATTTCTTTGGTACTGTACCACCTAGGACCACCACACTTTCACAGCTTCATAATCAAGGGGTGCCCACCACATATCACTATCCAACATGTTACTTTTTTTTTAACTTGACCCATTTTTTCCGCGCAGTCGACTTAGCCATTTTCAATGTTAAGTTTTCGCGTTTACAATGTTAAGTTTTCGTGTTTAAGTCCATTTCTTTGGTACTGTACCACCTAGGACCACCAAACTTTCACAGCTTCATAATCAAGGGGTGCCCACCACATATCACTATCCAACATGTTACTTTTTTTTTAACTTTGCCCATTTTTTCCGCGTAGTCGACTTAGCCATTTTCAATGTTAAGTTTTCGCGTTTACAATGTTAAGTTTTCGTGTTTAAGTCCATTTCTTTGGTACTGTACCACCTAGGACCACCAAACTTTCACAGCTTCATAACCAAGGGGTGCCTACCACATACAACTATCCAACATGTGACCATTTTTTTACCTTTACCTATTATTTCTACGTAATTGACTTTTAACGTACGTCTGGTTAAAGTTTTTTGCTTAAAACTTTTTCGTTATACTATATCTCTGCAACTGCTTCGCCCATTACCTTGAAACTTCACATGGGTGTTTATCATCATCCATATTTTCATTCTAACCCCCAACCGTGCGGCCCCTGTGCACAATGTCAAGGTCAAATTACTTTGAATTTTTTTGTTAAAGTTTTTAAGTGTACTATATCTCTGCAACTGCTTCACCCATTACCTTGATACTTCACATGGGTGTTTATCATCATTGTCGCACCCGCTTGCGGAAAGCGCATTTTAGGCATTTCGGCATACGTCCGTCTTTCCATCCGTACGTCCGTGTTCGGTTATTAAAGTTTTTTCGTTAAAGTTTTTCCATCTACTACCGTATTTACCATATATATTGGGACAGTAAAAAAAAAAATTTAAAAAAAATTAGTGTCCCAAAATATAATATAAAAAAAATAAAAAATAAATTTCTGTCCCAATATTTATGGTAAATTCGGGAATATTTGTTCATTTCATGTTTGCATTGTCATTATTAAAATTTGAATTAAAGTTTGTGTTTGTGTTAAATAATCCCTAATTATCGATTCTCACTGTGACTATGAATGATTTTCGACGAAGATAAATCTGATAATAGTGATAATAGTGTACATTTTCTGTAAACGATATCGAATGTTGACGAATATTAAATTAGTAATTATTACGCATTTGCTCTGAAAATGTTATCAACTTTCCGATATATTTGCAGAAAAAAGTCAAATCATTCTCGGCGAAAATCTCAGTTATATAATAAAGTTGATTATCTCATGCACTGGCTCAATTATGACGTAGCGAAACAAGGCCAGTTGTCACGTACACATTTGTGTACATGCGCCGGGGGCAGTGCTGTAACAATTTAGTTAATCTGGGTCGAGTTAATCTGCGCGACTGATACGCGATCTCCGATTGGTCAGCCTTTACACCTAATTAATATTCCACCAATGGTGAGCGTGAACGCATGCCGCAAAAGTGAAATCGAGCACATAACAATTAGCACTGCTTTGTTACTGGGACCAATAATTGATCTTATTCCCAGTTTGCTCGGATTAATTTACGAAATGTGCAAACGTGATCAGCTGCATGCACATTCACATCGGTGAGATAAAAGGAGGCTATGCGTCCATAAAAAAAAAAAAATCCTCCATTTTGGGTCTAATTTGATGGAATATTTTTTATATTTATTCACCAAAAATGGCAAGTTGGGAGTGCTTACGATTCTAAAGCACTCCCAACTTGCCATTTTTGGTGAATATATATCAAAATTTCCATCAGTTAAGGTGATTAATTTGAGGGAAATTTTAACTGGAAACTTGATTATCTCATGCACTGAATTGTGACGTAGCGAAACAATGGCACTTGTCACGTACACCATTTTGGGAAGGATTGAACAACGTGTTTGTGGGATTTAAGAATGCAGAATATCAAAAGTGCATGTTCTTCCAAATATGTGTACACACTCCAAATGGATTCACACAATGATGAAAAAGGGTTGTCCCAAAACTTAATACGAAAAAATTATGGAATTTTACGCTGATTTGAGGTATGTCCCAAATCTTAATCTCCCAAAAATAATTATTTTCGTAAAAAATAGAGGTGTCCCAATACTTCCGGTGTCCCAATACATACGGTAAATACGGTATATCTATTTTTTTAGTGTCCATGCCTCGCCCCAAAGCGCGACATGCAGGCCACGGCCATCTAGTCTACAAAAAGTGGGTATAATTATGTTATCCAAGTGTCTATGCTTGGAAAAAACCTGGCCTTCGTGGCTTTGCCTCGTTTCTTGTTATTATACTGAATTTATTACATTATCACAGCCAATTTGGCTGTGATAATGTAATAAATTCAGTATAATACTTTTGCATACTTTTAATCATGAAATATATGCATTTGTTAGTTCTATATGAAATAATGCATTTCAGGAAAAATAAATGATTACTCCCTCAAAGTATACTTTGCTAGAAAAGTATACTTTGCAATGTTGGTGAAATAGGCTACTGATCAAACACCTGTGCTCGTGACTGTAGAAATGGGGTTTATGTTATGGTTCCTGATATGCTAGTAGAAATGTATGTATGTAACAAGATGAGTGTTTCACTGAACAGTGAACATTGCAGATCCAGATCAGACTGTACATGTCATGGTATGCATCAGTAACTGCAGAATGCTATGTGAGCTTCATTTTCACCTTGACCTACTTTTTCTGCATCAATTACTTAGTCAATTTCAATACTAAGTCTTTAATGTTTATGTCTTTTCGAAATGCGACCTTTGTGTCTTGTCTAAATTTAGCATGCCATTTCCCAACCCTAATTTGAACCGCTCTCAAGCATACAATAGAACTTAGTATTTTCAGTAGATTTATTATACCCCCGCAATGTGTTGTGGGGGGGTATACTAGAGTCAGGTTGTCGCTGTGTCCGTGCGTGCATGTGTCTGTCTGTCACTAAGCTTAACATCAGAGAAATATTGTCATAACTTCTATTTCCTTCATCTAAAATGCTTAATATTTCACACATGCATTCCTGTAAGGCTCTACTACCATGCTGTGCCAAATCCACGACCGTCCAACCCCTGCTGATCCCAAGGTCAAGGTCAAATACTTAGTCTCTTTACAAAACTTAACATCAGATAAATATGTTATAACTTCTATTTCCTTCATTTAAAATGCTTAATATTTCACACATGTTTTCCTGTAAGGCTCTACTACCATGCTATGCCAAATCCACGACGTCCAACCCCCCGCTGATCCCAAGGTCAAGGTCAAATACTTGGTCTCTTTACAAAACTTAACATCAGAGAAATAACTTCTATTTCCTTCATTGAAAATTCTTAATATTTCACTCGTGCATTCCTCTAAGGTTGTACTATCTGTGACAAATCTACAACCGTCCAACCACATGATCCCAAGATCAAGGTCACATACTTAGTCTCGTTACAAAACTGAACATCAGAGAAATATGTTATAACTTAATATTTCATGCATGCATTCCTCTAAGGCTCTACTATCATGCTGTGAGAAATCCCCGCTGATCTCGAGGTCAATGTCACATACTTAGTCTGTTTACAAAACTTAACATCAGAGAAATCGATTATAGCTCTATTTCCTTGCTCGGATCTACTTCACATTTCTCACACGCATTGCTGCAATGGACTTCTACCACCCTGTGACAAATTCGCGTTCGTGCCGTCCCGGCTAAGCCCAGAGTCAAGGTCAGAAGCCCACAAATTTGGAATTTTTTATGCCAACGGGTTTCAAAGAAACGGGTGGCATATAGTGTTTGGACCGTCCATCCGTCTGTCTGTCCGGGCACACATTAGGGTACTTATGTGACTAGCCCCACAGGGTTATGGCCTTGGTAAAGGATAGGGTTGGTTACAATTAGCCACCTAAAAAATCCTTTTACAGTTGTTTCTGTCAAAATGTTCCGGGTTTATACGTGTACAAAGTGTTGTGCGTTGCGTATCCGTGGAGTTTCCGTTAGTTGCGTTTCAAACCGTGTGTCGTCTACGTGTAATACGTTTTCGGCCATGCGTTGCGTTTCCCCACTCTTGCGCATGCGCGAAAGTCGAACAAACCGTGTTCAACGCATTGAGTTTCAAAAGCGTGTAATCCGTGTACAACGGTTGTAAACGTATACAACGGTTGTAAACGTATACAACGCTAAGGTAAACCGTTTAAACGATTTAACGCTTTCTTTGACGAACGGTTACACGCATCTACATGTACACAGCACCGTACAGATGAAACCGTGTTATACGTATAACACGTTTACACGGGTTTTAAAGCATTACATGTTTTGGTATGCCAACCGTGTATCGCGTAGAATGCGCATGCTCAGATCGTTATTCGTGTGTGTATATATACTTCTGGACTCACTGCAGGGCTTCTAACATTTTCAGTTTTCCGGTTCTGGACCGATTTGTGAACTCTCAGACCGATTGAGATTTGAAAACTAGTCTTAAAAATCGGTCCGAGAAAAATTGCCAGTCGGCTGCTATTTCGCTATAAACCTTGTAAATTTACCGGTTTTGACCACCAAGTAATTTATGACACATATCCGCGGGCCATATCCGTGTTAAACCAGTGTGCAGCTCGCTGTGTATTCAGTTTCTCCAAATATCAATTAATCTTAACACACGCGTGAGACAGGTGTATAGCGGATTAGTGACTGAAATAGACTGGCTTCAGCGTAAAGATACGAGAGTTCCTAGACTCGCCATTTCTGATGATGTTAAAATAAAATAAAGAAACCATGCACTGTGTTTATCTGTGTTCGTAATATTTAACCCCAAGTAACTGACACGGACTATCGGCCCGGGCTATTCCATATTAAGTTAGGAACTGTTACATTACGCTGTATTAGGGGTCATTTTTGTGTATATAAAATGTACATAGGAATGCCGCAGATCCTGATGAGCCGGCTCACGTGATGTACAATTCGCAAACATTTTGATAAACGACAAGGTACATCTGTCGTGTTAAAAGCGTGACTCATTAGGCATCTGGGATTAGGGATCAATTGAAGTGCTAAATCACACCGCCGATGTACTTTGAACTCGATCTGAGGGTATGTATTCGCGATATTTTTAAAAGGACGAAACAAGGACGCCTTGAAGCGATCGGGCCTTGAACCGAACAGGTATTTGGCTTAAAACGTGTAACCGTTGTACACGTTTCAACGCTTTCATATAGCTACACGCTTCCAGGTAAAGCGTTGTACACGTTTCAACTCTTTCACCTCGCTACACATGTATACGCCAAAGCGTGTTATACGCCTTGAAGATAAACGTATTACACGCTTTAAAACTAAACGGTTTGACAATGTGTATTACACGTGTACGAACCGTATTATACGTTTAAACAACGTATACAACGCTTTTACACTAAACGGTTTGACAATGTGTATTACACGTGTACGAACCGTATTATACGTCTAAACAACGTATACAACGCTTTTCAACTAAACGGTTTGACAATGTGTATTACACGTGTACGAACCGTATTATACGTTTAAACAACGTATACAACGCTACACCAAACCGTTGCGTTCGCATTGCGTTCGCGTTGAGTTTGCAAGTGTTGTCTACGGTGGAACAAAAACGGAGACTGCACTGTATGTGGCTAAAAATCGTTTTATGTGGCTAATATTTAACATGTGATAAGCCACATAAGTATAGTACTGTAAGAACGTCCGTCCGTCTGTCCGGCTGTCCGTCCGTCACACTTTTCGGTTAACCACTTTGTCACAGTTTCTCAAATATGCTGCAGGTGGCATCCGCGTTCGACAGACGCATTTCTTGTTTTCATATTTAAGTGTACCTGGGCCCACGCGGGGACTATTCTATAAGCCTCGCTTACTGATTAATCTAGTTAAATTGGGATTTGCTTTCACAGATTGTGCATACTTAAATTATTAAAATGTTATTGTATACTGGAGTCAGGTTGTCCGTCCGTCAGTCACTAAACATAACATCAGAGAAATATGTTATAACTTCTATTTCCTTCATTGAAAATTCTTAATAGTTGACCCATACATTCCACTATTAAAGGCTCTACTATCATTCTGTGACATATCCACGATCGTCCAACTCCCGCTGATCCCAAGGTCAACGTCACATACTTAGTCTCATTACAAAACATAACATCTGAGAAATCGGTTATAACTTCTACTTCCTTCATCAAAAATTATTAACATTTATTTTTTGTCATTAATTTTTTAGCTCACCTGATCGAAGCTCATGTGAGCTATTGTTACCGCAATGTGTCCGTCGTCCGTCCGTCGTCCGTGAACATTTTCATACGTCTTCTCCTCGGTAACCATTGGGCCTATAGTCACCAAACTTCATGGTCATGGTCCTTAGGTAGGGGGATTACAAAATTAATAAAATAACGTCATTACGTAATCCAAGATGGCCACCATCTAAAAATAGCACAAATTCTTCAAAAATCTTCTTCTCAAGAACCGCCAACCGGATTTCGACAAAACTTGGTAGGAATGATCGATGTACAATGCTCTGTCAAAGTTGTTAAAATGGTGACCCCGGGGTCAAAAATGGGAGTGGCCCATGGGGTCAAATTGGGGTCAAATTTTATTTTTGACCGATATGGTCATGTCTATATCAAATCGAAGGTATCAAAGAGCCGATCGCTCTGGTACATTTTTTTTTTGTCAAAATTGGATGGTCATGTCATCCAAGACGGCCACCAAAAGGTCAAAAGGTTGTTCTTTTATTAGAGATTTAAAAATTCTTCTTCACACGAACCGCTTGGCCCATGGTGGCCAAACTTCACTGTTATGGTCCATGAGTGAAGCCTTTTCAGATTTGTTAAAACGGGAGGTCGTCGCTAATCCAAGATGGCCGCCGTCTAAAAATAGCACAAATTCTTAAAAAATCTTCTTCTCATGAACCGCCAGCTGGATTTCGACGAAACTTAGTAGGAATAATCGACGTAGAATGCTCTTTCAAAGCTGCTAAAATGGTGACCCTGGGGTCAAAATGGGCGTGGCCCGTGGGGTCGAATATTATTTTGGGCCAAATATGCTCATGTCATATATCAAATTGAAGGTATTGATGAGGCGATTGGTCTGGTGCAATATTTGTCGGAATCGGATGATTATGTCATCCATGATGGCCTCCAAAAGGTCCATTTATTCGAGATTTTGAACGTCATTTTCTCAGGAACCACATGGCCGATGCTGGCCAAACTTCATAGTAAGTTAAGATCCTTGGGTGAAGCATTTTCAGATTTGGTAAAATGAGAGTCATCGCTTAATCCAAGATGACCGCCATCTAAAAATAGCACATTTTTTTTTAAAACACATGAACTCAATGTCACATTCTCCTCTGGTGTTCATGGAGTCAGGTGAGCGAGTTAGGGCCATCATGGCCCTATTTCTCAAAGTATTTCACATTTATACAGATACACAAGTATATGGATACATACATGACATGAGAAACAAAGTTGTTGTTTTTTTATCGAGGAATATAGATTGAAATCAAGAAGGATAGATTGTGATGCAGTATATATAGGCATATTTGAGATGAGAAAAATAATAAGCTGTGTGTCAGCTTAGAAAAGGGCATATAGGATAGTGATTTCCAGCCTGTAACATTCCAATTTTACATGTAAATAAAATATTCACATACATAATTTCAATACACGGTATTTGCTGTTTGTATGCCACATATTACACTTGACACATGGTCCTTGCCCCTTGATTCTAATATGTAAAACAAAACCAATAGTTGTGGTTGGTAAATGAGTTAGTTATCTGTTATTTTACGTCTGCTAGTATAATATTACTGGAGTCAGGTTGTCCGTGTGCCCGTCCGTCACTCTAAACTTAACGTCAGAGAAATATGTTATAACTTCTATTTTCTTACATATTTTGGGGCACAAGGGCTCACACGGTGGGTATTCCATATTCGCTTACTGACAAATCTAGTTTCCACTGGAAAGTCTTTGTCTATTATTAATATTTCACGCATGCATTGCTTTAAGGGTCTACTATCATGCTTTGACAAACTCATGACCGCCTGACCCCTACCGATCACAAGGTCAAGGTCATATACTCTTCACAAAACTTAACATCAGAGAAATCTTTTATAACTTCTATCACCTTCATCGAATATTCTTAATATTTCAGGCACGCATTCCTCTAAGGGTCTACTATCTTGCTGCAACAAATCATATTTCTAGGTACCTGGGCCCACGCTGGGGCTATTCCGTAAGCCTCGCTTACTGACCAATCTAGTTTGTTCTGGATATGACACCTTTATTTTTTTTGTGATTTGACTACATTGGGCCCTTTAAAGGTAAATGTATTGCCCATTAGTTCTAGAGCTCCAGATAAGCTGCGTATTTGCTTAAATACCCAATTAAAATTGCCAAAAACCCAATTGAAATCAGAAAGAGCGAGTATCAAAAAGCAATACAAATTTTGTGGTACCTTTATCATGCTGCAGAAAACAATAAACAGACCACACATTTTGCATATTTTTCTTATTTTTCATGAAAACACATCTTGGTATTTCATTAGAATTGTCTCCAAGGAGAAGATTCTAAGAAATGCCAAGACATATTTTCATTTCGAAGCCATAATTGCTTGTGTTGATGTGTAAACAGTAGTGTGATTTTATTTTACCCAATTAAAATTTTGAAATACCCAATTGCTTCAGAAATGATGGAGTGACAATACTCAATTACTAATTCCTTATCTGGAGCCCTGTGTTCACTGCTGTTGCATGAAGTCTCCATATTTTGTAGGAATACAGCAAACAGAAAACAGAGTTTGATCGCAACAACCGTAAAGGTTAGTGAATTACGTAAATCAGCTTGAACATGATAAATTTTCACTGAAAATAGTAAAAATGTTATAAAACAAACCGGTGACTGTAAAACTGAGCATGTACTCCGATTTCAAATTGCTAATCGAGCAGGATGGTTGCCTGAGCCTGAGCAAAGCACACTGTAAAACAATGAAATAGCATGATTTTGGGAATGCCATGATATGAATGCGCTGTATGGTTTTGGCCAGATTGTTTAGAAATTGAATTGCTGAAAGCCGAGCGGCAGGCAGCAGCATATGGCGTCCACAATGATAAGTTTTCACGCTTAACCCTTTGAACCCGAAAGCCCGATATAGCGGTTTATGCAAATAGTGCAGATTCAGATGAGCCGGAGCCGTCTCATCAGGATCTGAACTTTTTGAAAGAAAAAAATACCTCTTTTCATAAATGGAATAGTCTGAAAACAATTTTGTGACAGTTGGATTGGTTGCAAATTTAACATATCAAAATCCATTCAAGTTACTTAGGGGTGAAAGGGTTAAGTCCATTTCACACTTGCTACTATAATGGCTACAACCACAAAACTTGAACAACATCATCTGCCAGTAGTTGACACCAGAACCTGCACTAATCATCGAATATGACCTTCATTTGACCTTGGCCTACTTTTTCTGTGTCAATTTCAAGCTTAGTTTTCGTATTTGTGGCTGACTGGAGAAATGTGATTGACCAATGTACAATGTAGATCCAGATCAGCCTGTGCATCCGCACAGTCTGATCAGGATCTGCACGGTTTGCTATTCCATAAATTAAACACAATATAGATAGTTATTAGGTTACCGGAGTGTGCTGTTTGATTAGGATCTACACTGGTCACAACAAATCCCATTAGTCTCATTTCTCCAGTGACAGCCACATTGAAATCCGTTTCTCACTCACTGTAATGGTGCATCTGCTGATGGTATGCATCAGAAACAGCAGAATGCTATATGAGCTTCATTTCACCTTGACCTACTTTTTCTGCATCAATTACTTAGTCAATTTCAATGCTAAGTTTTTTGTGTTTACCGGTATGTCTTTTTGAAAACCCGACCTTTGTGTCTTGTCTAAATTTAGCATGGCTTTGTTCAACGTTATGATTTAGCCATTGCTGTTTTTTCTATCAAAATACCTACCTGAATTGTCTGTCTGTAACACAGGGTGACTTACAGCCAGAAGGCTCAACGGTTCTTTTTCTGTTGATTCTGCGCAGGGAGTTATGCATATAAAAAATCATTAAACTATCCCAATTTCCTTCAATGGGACATTTATCTATTCAAAACAACATGTACCTCAAAGATTAAATCTAATAAAACGTATTTATTCACATTATTCCCAAAACCATGTCTCATTGACATTCTCTGTTTTCCATGATATTAACGTAATTACTCCCTTTAACTATTAAACTATTATTATACCCCCCCCCCCCCCCCCCCCCCCCCCCCCCCCCCCCCCCCCCCCCCCCCCCCCCCACCCCCCCCCGCCCATTTTATATCACCCCCCCCCCCCCCCCCCCCCCCCCCCCCCCCCCCCCCCCCCCCCGCAACGAGTTGTGGGGGGGGTATACTGGAGTCAGGTTGTCCGTCCGTCCGTCCCTGCGTCCGTCCCCGCGTCCGTCCGTCGTACCGTCCGTCCCTGCGTCCGTAAACTTAACATCAGAGAAATATTGTTATAACTTCTATTTCCTTCATCACCAAAATGCTTAATATTTCACACATACATTCCTGTAAGGCTCTACTACCATGCTGTGCCAAATCCACGACCGTCCAACCCCCGCTGATCCCAAGGTCAAGGTCAAATACTTAGTACAAAACTAACATTAGAGAAATATTGTTAACTTCTATTGTTCCATTCATCTAAAATGCTTAATATTTCACACATGCATTCCTGTAAGGCTCTACTACCATGCTGTGCCAAATCCACGACCGTCCAACCCCCGCTGATCCCAAGGTCAAGGTCAAATACTTAGTCTTTTTACAAAACTTAACATCAGAGAAATATTGTTTTATAACTTCTATTTTCCTTCATCTAAAATGCTTATATTTATCACACATGCATTCCTGTAAGGCTCTACTACCATGTTGTGCCAAATCCATGACGTCCAACCCCCGCTGATCCCATGGTCAAGGTCAAATACTTAGTCTCTTTACAAAACTTAACATCAGAGAAATATTGTTATAACTTCTATTTCCTTCATCTAAAATGCTTGATATTTCACACATGCATTCCTGTAAGGCTCTACTACCATGCTGTGCCAAATCCACGACCGTCCAACCCCCGCTGATCCCATGGTCAAGGGCAAATACTTAGTCTCTTTACAAAACTTAACATCAGAGAAATATTGTTATAACTTCTATTTCCTTCATTTAAAATGCTTTATATTTCACACATGCATTCCTGTAAGGCTCTACTACCATGCTGTGCCAAATCCATGACGTCCAACCCCCGCTGATCCCATGGTCAAGGTCAAATACTTAGTCTCTTTACAAAACTTAACATCAGAGAAATATTGTTATAACTTCTATTTCCTTCATCTATAATGCTTGATATTTCACACATGCATTCCTGTAAGGCTCTACTATCATGCTGTGCCAAATCCACGACCGTCCAACCCCCGCTGATCCCAAGGTCAAGGTCAAATACATGGTCTCTTTACAAACCCTAACATCAGAGAAATATTGTTATAACTTCTATTTCCTTCATCTAAAATGCTTGATATTTCACACATGCATTCCTGTAAGGCTCTACTACCATGCTGTGCCAAATCCACAACCGTCCAACCCCCGCTGATCCCAAGGTCAAGGTCAAATACTTAGTCTTTTTACAAAACTTAACATCAGAGAAATATTGTTATAACTTCTATTTCCTTCATCTAAAATGCTTTATATTTCACACAAAATACAAAATACTTTTTGCAGCTCAACTAAGTAAATTTTCAACGTTATTACAGTATTTTCACTGCTCAATTTGAAAATCGATGCGTATTTTCACATTGCTGTGCGTATTTTGTACTCCCACTTTTGATAATCAATGCATATTCTGCTGAAATAAGTGCGTAAAATACGACAATACGCGTCTCTGCGAAAGTCGTCGGTCCGTCGGACATGTCCGTTAAAAGTGCCGCTGGTCCGACGGTAAACCATTTTTTGTTTACTTTTTGTCGCGCCCGCTTGCGGAAAGCGCGATATAGTCGGCCGTTTGGCGTACGTACGTACGTACGTACGTGTGTCCGGTTAAAGTTTTTGGTTAAGTTGTTTGGTTAAGTTTTTTGGTTAAGTTGTTTGGTTAAGTTTTTTTGGTTAAAGTTTTTGGTTAAGTTCTTTGGTTAAAGTTTATGGTTAAGTTTTTTGGTTAAAGTTTTTGGTTCAAGTTTTTCGTTATACTATATCTCTGCAACTGCTTTGCCCATTACCTTGAAACTTCACATGGGTGTTTATCATCATCTATATTTTCATTCTACCCCCCTCCCATGCGGCCCCTGTGCCCAATGTCAAGGTCAAATTACTTTGAAGTTTTTGGTTAAGTTTTTTGGTTAAAGTTTTTGCTTAAGTTTTTTGCTTACGTTTTTTGCTTAAAGTTTTTTGTTATACTACATCTCTGCAACTGCTTTGCCCATTACCTTGAAACTTCATATGGGTGTTTATCATCATCTATATTTTCATTCTACCCCCTCCTGTGCGGCCCCTGTGCCCAATGTCAAGGTCAAATTACTTTGAAGTTTTTGGGTAAGTTTTTTGGTTAAGTTTTTTGGTTAAAGTTTTTTGTTACACTATATCTCTTTTTGTTGTGTCCATGCCTCGCCACAAGGCGCGACATGCAGGCCGCGGCCATCTAGTTTATTCTAAGCTTCAATTAAATCACTTTCCTTTGGTATGCGCTAGCTAGCTTTTATTTTTCTTATGTGACTGATATACTTAAAAAGCTAAAACACTTAAATATCACACAAAATCAATTTTATTTTTTATAAAAAAAATTTGGTCTGGTAAATTTTTGTCCGGTCTGGTAAAAATTTCAAGTTCACCAGACTGAATGTCCTGTAACATTTTGGCAGTTTCGCGGAGACTGCAATACGCACCTTATCTGGAGCTCTGCATAAGGGTGTGTCAATTACAGACCAATCAATGGGCAATGTGACGGAGGAGAGACGATCATCAGCTTATACCGTCATACGGCTGGTGGGCTTTGCCAACTGGATAGAAAAGGCAACTCAGCATATAGAAGACAAACTGGATGTAAGTGTTAGAGACAATGTCTGCTGCCCTGTAAATTTGTATATTTATCAGGCCCACACCGGCGGTGCCTTATATGTTTCGCCATGTCCGTCCATCTGTCTGTCAGTGTGTTTATTTTTTGGAAGTTTTTGTAAGAGTTTCTCAAATCACCTATAATTTCTGTTTGCCTTCAGCTAATATCTTCATATTGCACACATGCATTACTTGAGTAATGGTACATCCTTTCACATTAATACAACTACCCTCACTACTGATCATGTGTCCATCTGTCTGTCTGTCTGTCTATTTATTTTTGAAAGTTTTTGTAACGGTTTCTCAAATCACCTATAATTTCTGTTTGCCTTTAGCTAATATCTTCGTATTGCACACATGCATTACTTAGTAACGATACATCCTTCAACATTAATACAATTACCCTCGCTACTGATCGTACGTCCGTCCTTCTTTGTTTATTTTTATGCGCCAACACGATAGTGGAGGGGGCATTTAGTGTTACCCTTGTCCGTCTATCCCGTCCGTCCGTCCATCCGGTCCCGTCTGTCCATCACCAACCTTGTAAGTCGTAAAACTTTTAAACCGTACTAGCGACAGACCTGAAACTTGGTATGTAGCTTCCTTACGATAAGTAGATGCACAAAGTTCATTTTTTATTCGACGCTGTGGTCATGGATTATCTCCCCCTTTTCGACTTAGAATATTCCAATTTTGGCTTGTAACTCGTAAAACTTTTAAACCATGATAGCTACACACCTGAAACTTGGTATGTAGCTTCCTTATGATGAGTAGATGCGCAAAGTTTTATTTTGATTTTCGTTTCAACCCCCGGGTCATTGATTATCTCTCCATTTGCGACTTAGAATTTCCCAATTTTGCCTTGTACCTCGTAAAAACGTTTAAACCGTACTTGCTACAGACCTGTAACTTGGTATGTATAGCTTCCTTATGATGCGTAGATGAGCAAAGTTTATTTCGATTTTTTATTCTACCCCCGGATAATGGATTATCACACCATTTTTATATGACCGTTTTTAAAAAACGGTACATATTATGTTTTACCACGGGCGGGCGGCTGACAGAAAAAGTGCATAGTTTGTGTACACAACTCCTCCGAAACCATTCAGTCGATCGATCTGAAACTAGCCATTTTTAACTTTAAGCCATTTTTTCTACATTTTTAGCCAGGTTTTTTGAAGAAAAAAATCCAGGCTATTGGATTGGCGAGCGGGCGGGCCGGCCGGTGGGCGGGCGGCGTCCACAATCAATGTTAAGTTTTCGTGTTTGAGTCCATTTCTTTGTTACTGTACCACCTAGGACCACCAAACTTTCACAGCTTCATAATCAAGGGGTGCCCACCACATATCACTATCCAACATGTTACTTTTTTTTTAACTTGACCCATTTTTTCCGCGCAGTCGACTTAGCCATTTTCAATGTTAAGTTTTCGCGTTTACAATGTTAAGTTTTCGTGTTTAAGTCCATTTCTTTGGTACTGTACCACCTAGGACCACCAAACTTTCACAGTTTCATAACCAAGGGGTGCCTACCACATACAACTATCCAACATGTGAGCATTTTTTTACCTTCACCTATTATTTCTACGTAATTGACTTAGCCATTTTCAACGTTAACTTTTTAACGTATGTCTGGTTAAATATTTTGGTTAAAACTTTTTCGTTATACTATATCTCTGCAACTGCTTCGCCCATTACCTTGAAACTTCACATGGGTGTTTATCATCGTCCATATTTTCATTCTAACCCCCAACCGTGCGGCCCCTGTGCGCAATGTCAAGGTCAAATTACTTTGAATTTATTTGTTAAAGTTTTTTCGTGTACTATATCTCTGCAACTGCTTCACCCATTACCTTGATACTTCACATGGGTGTTTATAATCATTGTCGCACCCGCTTGCGGAAAGCGCGATATCGTCTGCATTTTGGCGTCCGTCCGTCCGTCCGTCCGTCCGTACGTCCGTACGTCCGGTTAAAGTTTTTTTGTTAAAGTTTTTCCATCTACTATATCTATTTTTTTAGTGTCCATGCCTCGCCCCAAGGCGCGACATGCAGGCCACGGCCATCTAGTCTACAAAAAGTGGGTATAATTATGTTATCCAAGTGTCCATGCTTGGAAAAAACCTGGCCTTCGTGGCTTTGCCTCGTTTCTTGTTCTATACAATTCTATATACGGTACAGAGTTTGTGTACACATCTCCTCCGAAACCGTTCAGTCGATCGTTCTGAAACTATTCACACGTCTTCTAGACATATTAAAGATGTGCACCTTGGTGTTTTTATGCCGAAAAAATATTTTTTAACAAAAATATCACCTTTTTAACGTAGCCATTTTTTCTACATTTTTCCATACAATTCTATATAGGGTACATGGTTTGTGTACACAACTCCTCTGAAACCGTTCAGTCGATCGATCTGAAACTATACACATGTCTTCTACACATATTGAAGATGTGCACCTTCGCGTTTTTATGCCGAAAAAATATTTTTTAACAAAAATATCACCTTTTTAACTTTGTCACCTTTGTATCCAATTCTATATCATTTCTACTTGACACATCTCTGCGTAAATTAGTATACATGTTTAGCACAACGAGATGAAGAAATAATGCTATAGAGTTTCAAATTCTCATTAATTTTTCTTGCCTTGGTGACAGCTTCATATTTCTGCATTTTCGCTGTCTGGCTGTCCTTACGGCACTCTTGTTTACTTATATTTTGGCAATTTTGCCTTGTAACTCGTAAAACCTTAAACCGTAATTGCTACAGACCTGAAACTTGGTATGTAGCTACCTTATGATTAATAGATACGCAATGTTTATTTCAATTTTTTATTTGACCCATGGGTCATGGATTATCTCCCCATTTTCTACTTAGAACTTTTCAATTTTGCCTTGTAACTCGTAAAACTTTCAATCTATACTAGCTACAGACCTGAAACGTGGTATGTAGCTTCCTTATGATGAGTAGATCCGCAAGGTTTATTTCGATTTTTCATTTGACCCTCGGGTCATGGATTATCTCCCCATTTTCGAGTTAGAATTTCCCAATTTTGCCTTGTAGCTGTTGAAACATTTAAACCGTACTAGCTACAGACCTGAAATTGATATGTATTTCCTTATGAGTAGATACGCAAAGTTTATTTTGATTTTTCATTCGAACCCCGGTCATGGATTATCTCCCCTTTTGGACTTGGAATTATTATCAAAGCATTATGTGGGGCATCCGTGTTCTATGAACACATTTTCTAGTTTTGAAGGTTTTTGTAAGAGTTTCTCAAATCACCTATAAATTCTCTTTGCCGTCAGCTAATATCTTCATATTGCACACATGCCTTACATGAGTAACGATACATCCTTCCACTTTAATACAACTACCCTCCCTACTTATCGTATGTTCGTCTGTCTGTCTGTCGTTTATTTTTTCAAAGTTTTTGTAAGAGTTTCTCAAATCACCTATAAATTCCCTTCAGCTAATATCTTCCTTCATATTGCATACATGCCCTCGCTACTGATCGTACATCCGTCCGTCTGTCTGTTTATTTTAAAATCACCACATTTTCTAGTTAGCATGACCATTGGTATTTTACTTTCTTATTCTCAGTTACTCGCCATCATTTGAAATTAGTAACGGTCAAATAGTCTTTATTAAAACAATAGCCTATGTGACTCGACCTGTGAAAATCGCAATTTTTTGAAAAGGAACTTCGATCTGGTTATATGTATCTGTGTTTACCAATCTCCCACCACATACGCATAGACATATCTCTTCACTGATGCTGGTATGTTAGTCATAAATTGAACCCTTAGACCACTACACACAACACTGCTGTTTATTTTTTATTTTCCATTTTTCTCATCAAAACATGTTTTGACAGCCCTTTAGATGGAAATGATTCGAAAGTGCTGTCAATGACGTTTTGTTTTTGAGAAAGAAGATAAAATACAAAACAACATCAGACGACTATTTACATTTTCCACATTCTAAGGGTTAATAGTAGTATTAACATGATTAAGAAGAAACCGTCGACTGCACAAACATTAATATTTTATTTTTAAGTATTTTAATCACTTGTTTACCAAGTGTGATGCTTACAGGTTATAGTAGGCACAGTTTGGTCCAGAAATACGATACAAATCTACTGTTTAAAAATCTGGATTTTTACAAAATTGTTCTGTTCCCTTTCTGCGCAAATCTGCCATTTGGGTCTTTAGCTACTTTGTTAGATTCATTTTGGATTGTTTGTTGATGGAATGGCATGCAGTTGCATTAGACCTGGTTTTTTATTCCCCTGGGGACCTTTTCACTAAACTTTGTACAACTGAAATGTTTGTAAGTGCAAAATTATGATAATCTGTGAATTTCACAGTAACAATGTTTTCTTGTAAACAATTATTGGGTTTACATTTATCCATCAATTGAAATTTCCAGACGATCCTAAATTTGCACTTACGAACATTTTAGTCGTACAAAGTTTAGTGAAACGGCCCCCAGGTCTCGGTAGCAGCGAGGCATAATTATAGTGTTTGGACTGTGTGTCCGTGTGTCCGTCCGTGTGTCCAGGTAAGAAGTTTGCCCGAGTTCTTCCAATCTGCCACCCGGGTAATTCATGTGCCAACAGGCCACATGGTCTTGTTCAGATTGTGGCCAATATTTGTAATCACATTGATAAATATGTGACTATGACTGGAGAAATGGGGCTAATGGGATTTTTGACCAATGTAGATCCAGATTAAATAGCACACTCCTGTTGCCTGATAGCAATATATATTGCTTGATAGAAGCATGGCGGCTGTTTCATTGCTTGAATGGCGAACAGTGCAGATCCTGATCAGACTGTGCGGATGCACAGGCTGATCTGGATCTACACTGATCGCAAACCCCATAAGCCCCATTTCTCCAGTCACAGCCACATATATCAAGTCAATGTAGCTGTGACTGAAGAAATTGAGATTATGACATGTGGATAGTCTGGCTCTTGATGTAGTGGCCTGCTAAGGATATACAGGTATTTTACTGATTGAATAAAGAACGGTGCAGACCCTGATGAGACTGCGTGGATGCGCAGGCTGGTCTGGATTTACATTGGTCACAAATATCATAAGCCCAATTTCTCCAGTCACACACGGATAAGTCTACTACTGTCTGTTGCACAAAACCTGCCCAAATTTTACGGCCATCCTAGTATAAACAATGCAAAAACAATATCTTTTTTTAGCTCACCTGAGCGAAGCTCATGTGAGCTATTGTTACCGCAATGTGTCCGTCGTTCGTCGTCCGTGAACATTTTCAAACGTCTTCTCCTCGGTAACCATTGGGTCTATAGTCACGAAACTTCATGGTCATGGTCCTTAGGTAGGGGGATTACAAAATTGTTAAAATGACGTCATTACGTAATCCAAGATGGCCGTCGTCTAAAAATAGCACAAATTCTTAAAAAATCTTCTTCTCATGAACCGCTAGCCGTATTTCGACGAAACTTGTTAGGAATGATCGATGTACATGGCTCTTTCAAAGTTGTTAAAATGGTGACCCCGGGGTCAAAAATGGAAAAATGGGCGTGGCCTGTGGGGTCAAATTGGGGTCAAATTTTATTTTTGACTGAATATGGTCATGTCATATATCAAATTGAAGGTATCAATGAGGCGATCACTCTGGTGCATTTTTTGTCGAAATCGGATTGTTATGTCATCCAAGATGGCCGCCGAAAGGTCAAAAGGTCATTCTTTTATTAGAGATTTCAAAATTATTCTTCACATGAACCGCTTGGCTCATGGTAGCGAAACTTAAAAGTTATGGTCCATGGGTGAAGCCTTTTCAGATTTGTTAAAATGGAGGTCATCGCTAATCCAAGATGGTCGCCGTCTAAAAATAGCATAAATTCTTAAAAAATCTTCTTCTCATGAACCGCTAGCCGGATTTCGACGAAACTTGGTAGGAATGATCGATATACATTGCTTTTTCAAAGTTGTTAAAATGGTGACCCCAGGGTCAAAAATGGGCGCAGCCTGTGGGGTCAAATTGGGGTCAAATTTTATTTTTGACCGAATATGCTCATGTTATATATCAAATCGAAGGTATCGATGAGGCGATTGCTCTGGTGCAATATTTGTCGGAATCGGATGATTATGTCATCCATGATGGCCACCAAAAGGTCCATTTATTCAAGATTTTGAACGTCTTTTTCTCAGGAACCACATGGCCGATGCTGGCCAAACTTCATAGGAAGTTAAGATCCTTGGGTGAAGCATTTTCAGATTTGGTAAAATGAGAGTCATCGCTTAATCCAAGATGACCGCCATCTAAAAATAGCACAATCTTTTTAAAAACACATGAACTAAATGTCACATTCTCCTCTGGTGTTCATGGAGTCAGGTGAGCGAATTACGGCCATCATGGCCCTCTTGTTTGTTGATAATATTAAATTTGATCAAAATGAGCCATCTTTTTATTTCGTGAAATTTGGTCAAATATTGATTTTATTGCGAAAATAAAATTTCCATATGTTGAATCCACACAGAGTGAAGATGTCTATGGGGATTTAACATGGGTCAATTTTTATAATTTCAAAAATAGTGGAACGATTTTCAAAATTTAACTTTTGTTTTCGGAGTTAGATCACTTCGTAGCTATCTAGCCAGATTTTAGAGTAAATTTCCAATTTTTTTTAAGAGTTGAAACCGAGGACCCATCTCTATATACGGCTGTTGCTGGGATGTTAAACACCTTCACATTTCTCCAGCCACAGCCGGACTATTTTGTTTTCCTGTACAGTTGAAACGTACCCTATCCAACTCCAAGGGCCAAGGTCACACTGCCCAACCTTTGACCTCTACTGACCCTGAAGATGCCACTGATGACGATGAGGATTCGAGTCCTGGTGCTATCAGTGCAAAAAAACCTCATGATCATATCAATATCACAAATGTTACAAAAAGTGATATAGAACCAGCAGAAACAGGATCCATCAAGAAGGCTACTTCAGAGAAGCTGACATCTACAACAAGCAAATCTTACAAAGGTCACAGAGGAGATGACAAAGCGCGATCTACATACAGCATTTCTGCAATAGACTGGAAACTTGTTAATCACTTTCATGGTCATCTTATTCAAAAGTACGAAGATGCTGGAGTTGTATTCAATCACAAGAACGACGAGCTAGTGCTTGAAAAAGATGTGGGTAGATTGGGTATATTTGATGTTGAATTCAAGAGTGTAGTTTCAAAGTTGAAATACTTACTAAGGGAGGAGATGGATATCGATATGGATATGGACATGGAACTGGCTAAGAAGTATTCACAAGATGTGACATCGCCAGGCGAAATTTTATGCGTTTTTGACGCTGACAATACACAGGTGTTATTCTACAGTGATTGCTGGAATACGATCCAAAAGGCAAAACATTCGCTGAAGGTCAAACTGGGACTGCTGAAGCCAACCATGCGAGGACCACGCAAATTTTCATCGGATAAATCAACGTCTGATGATGAAAATGGATTCAAGCAAACAGGGTCTGTGGTTATAGAACTTCCTGAGCATTTGTTTGGTTATCATGTGCAAAATCTGGAAGTTTTATTGGTCGAGGCTGAGCTGCTCAGCCTCAACCAATCAAACTGCCTGATTTTGAGTAGAATAGAATACTTTTTATTGTCGAGCCCACTTGCGGAAAGCGAGACATAGTGATCACAATGATGTCCGGGTGTCCGTGCGTCTGTCCGTGCGTCCGAAATCTGCGTTAAAGTTTTTAAATACCTTATATCTCTGCAGTCCTAAGTCACATTGACTTGAAACTTCATATGCTTATTAGTCATCATCCATATATTCATGCTGTATCCCACTCATGCGGGCCCCTGTGCCCAAGGTCAAGGTCAAATGACTTAGAAGTTTGCGTTCCAAAATCTGCGTTAAAGTTTTTAAATACCTTATATCTCTGCAGTCCTAAGTCACATTGACTTGAAACTTCATATGCTTATTAGTCATCATCCATATATTCATTCTGTGTCCCACTCATGCGGCCCCTCTGCCCCTATGTCAAGGTCAAATGACTTAGAAGTTTGCGTTAAAGTTTCTGTCAAAATTTGCGTTAAAGTTTTCACATACCTACTATCTCTGTAACCGTAAGTCAGATTTGCTTGAAACTTTGTATGCTTATTGGGCATCAAACTTCAAATAAATACACTCCGAGACCATCAAATGCCTCGGCGGGCTCGACATGCGGGCCGCGGCCATCCTCGTTTACAATCATGGGCCATCTGTGGTGTAAAATCACATACAAATGTGATGATAAAAGGACGTAATGTAGAGGATATGAAACCATGTGAAATCTCGCACTACCTGGTATATACTTGCCCGTTTAATCCACTAGCCAGTTTATGTGGAAATGTTATACCACCCTATTTAAACGTAAAATTTAAATATCGGAATGAAAAACTGATAATATCCAACTGTTAATAGTTTCAGTCCATTCCAAATAGATTTTCCTATTATTATCCCCTCGCCGATAGGCAAGCGGGGATATAGCGTTAGTCCATATACATGCATTAGTGTACATACGTGCGTATGTGCGAGCATTAGTAACACCTTTCATTTTTAGCGCGCCTTCCGAAGGAAGAAGTGCTTATAGCAAACCCTCGGGTTCCTAGGCGTCCGTCTGTCTGTCCGTCCGTCTGTCCGTCTGTCTTCAAAAATTATAATGACCTATATTTTATGTTTTCTTGCTTGCATTTACTTCATATTTCACACACGCATTGCTCCAAGGGTCCTCTACTGCGCTGTGGCAAATCCACGTCCCTTCTAAGCCCAGGGTCAAGGTCACATACTTTGTGCATCTCGAAACCTTAACGCTCGGACGCTCGGGTAAATGGCCTATATTTTCTGTTTCCTTGCTTGGATTTGCTTCATATTTCACACACACATTGCTCCAAGGGTCCTCTACCTCTGCTAAGCCCAGGGTCAAATACTTTGTACGCTCGAAACCTTAACACGCTCTGGTAAATGACTCATAAATTTTGTTTCCCTTATCCAGCACGTTGTGTTTTCAAATGTGCCCTCGGTTCCTTTGCTGCCACCGGGCGCGCTTCGTTGTCCTCTGACAACTGATGTTCAACAACTTATGAACCATTTGACTGATTTTGATAATATTTAGCCACAATGTGTATCTAGGGATGGTGCTTTGTTTTGCATACGACCAACGTCACCTGGTTTGTAAGGCAAATGTGTTAACATTTTATTTTTTTTATTATTATTATTATCTAGGCTGCCAGCGAGGGGATTAGCTTAATGATAATAATGCCCTTGTTGCGTGGTTGTTTTAGAAGTTAACCCTTTCACCCCTAAGTAACTGGAATGGATTTTGATATGTTAGTTTTGCAACCAATCCAACCGTCAAAAAACAGTTTTCAGAGTAGTAAAAAGGGGGTGTTTTTGTTTTGTAAAAAATTATTTGCCAAAAATGCTGATTCTGATGAGACGGCTCATGACGAACTGGCTTATCTGGATCAGCACTGTTTGCATAATCCGCTATAGTGGGCTTTCGGGTTCAAAGGGTTAAACTGTATACCCTAATCCAAGGAGTAGTTAGATGTGATTTAAATAAGAAAACAAGTTAGATTTTGAAAATCTATCCACAAATAAAAACTTTTTGTTATTGATGAAAAATTACTTACAATTAAATATTTTTTAGATTTTATGTGTTTAATGGCCAAAAGTTTGTCATCAGCAAAACGTGGAACAGACAATGGGTAGTTAATTCAAGGTTTATATAGAGAGCTTCCAGTCTACGTTGTGTGTGTAAGTCTATGGAAAAAAACTGATTGTTGATCTATATACATGTATAACTAAAATACACAGGATACATAATATGGTGAGCAACTTTTAAAAAATGCATGGTTTATGAATGCCATTGTTAGAAACTTGGAGACTGTGTTCAGAAAGTCTTATAAGCACTGACTCTAATGGTGTGAATTACAGGGGACTGTTTCACTATAAAACTTTGTACGACTAAAATGTTCATAAGTGCAAAATTATGATTGTCTGTAAATTTCACATTAACAATATTTTCTTGTAAACAATTATTGAATTTACATTTATTGAGCATAGGCTGCATATGCAGCCTATGCTCAATAAATGTAAATCCATCAATTTGAAATTTACAGACCAACAATTCAACATGGAGAACCAGACTGTATTGTCAACGCAGCCAATGAAAAGCTGAAGCATGGCGGAGGTGTTGCCAAGGTGATTGCAAAGGCTTCTGGGAAGGAATTAGTGAAAGAATGTGATGTATTTGTAAGAAGTCGTGGAAAATTACAAACGGGTGATGTGCATACGACGTCTTCCGGTAAACTGCAGTATAAATGTGTGATTCATGCAGTGGGGCCGCGCTGGGCAGATTATAGGCCATATAGCAGCGACTTGGTCGATTATTGCGAGACTGACCTCTTTGCGGCCATTTTGAATAGTCTGAAAGAAGCGGAGCAGTTGCATATGACGTCTATCGCGATACCTGCCGTCAGCTCAGGTGAGTAGCATCCTTCTACAGTTCGTTTTTACTTGTTTTAAATATTTATGGACGATAAAAAAGATATTAACATTGCATGAGAATCTTCTCCAATGGTGACGATTCTCATGTGCTCTCAAAGCATGGTTTTTGTCCTGCCCGTTTGTGGAGAGTGCGATACAGTCGGCACATTGGCGTACGGCCGTACACATACATGTTTTTGGTTAAAGCTTTTCGGTATACTATCAAAGCTCGGTTAGCACTATCAAGTGCCTCGGCGGGCGTCGCCATCTAGTTATTAATAAATATGACACAAATGAAAATCTGTGCATGACTATTAATTTCGCGTTTTCGGTTTTCTGTTTGCACAGTCACACTCAGTAGACTGTCCACAAAATGTCATACATTACCCCTTTCACCCCTAAGTAACTGGAATGGACTCTGATATGTCCAATCCAATCATCACAAAATGATTTTCAGACTACAGGTAGTCCTTTTATAGAAATCGAGTGTTTTTTTTGTCCCTAAAATATATGAAAATTACTTGCAAAAAGTGCAGATCCTGATGAGACGGCTCGTTACGAGCCGGCTCATCTGAATCTACACTGTTTGCTAACATCACAAAAGAGGTATGTGGTGTTGAAAGGGTTAATAAGTCTCATTACTCCAGACACAGATCAGGAGCTAGGCTGACCAAAATGTCATAAACTCCTCAATTCGTGCAATATTGTCAAACCTGAATGTTTGCATTATAAGTTATTGTGATTCTACACAGGCTATATGGGCTATATGGTGTAATATTGCCCGTCTGGAGGTACATACCATATAGCCTGTGTAGAATCACAATAACGTATTTGTCATACCGCAGATCCTTTATTTGGCCGTTTAAACATATCTCTTCTTATGGAAAAATAAACAATAAAGACTGTGTTTGAGTGTACAATTTGTTACTTTTATTGATCAATTAGGGGTTTTATTGTGTTTAGTGAGGAATACAATTCGAAATCGCTAGACGCTTGCAAAATGTGTCTTCATTGGACGCGAGGCGCCGGAGGGGAATCGCAATTTCTCTATGTTCTCTATGTTTCTCTATGTCCGACGGCCTTGGCAGGTCATATAATATATATGACCAGGCAAGCTAGCCAATCAAAAGCCGAGAAACTTATCTGCGGTATGACAAATTTCTCCATAAACAATAAATAAATAACCTAGATTCATATGAGACAAGTCGTGTGATTTTGTACCTAACATGTGCAATATCTCTTGAAAAATATTTCCAAATTGTTCAACATTTTCTGTAAATGACTAAGTTGATGAAATATTCAGAACTTAAGTTTTGTCGGCTTTCAATGTCATGTACAGAAAATGTCACCATTTTTTGTCGAGCCCGCTTGCGGAAAGTGAGACAGTGATCACAATGATGTCCGTGCTTCCGTCCGTCCGTCCGGACATCCGTCCGTCCGTCCGTCCGAAATCTGCGTTAAAGTTTTAAAAATACCATCAAATGCCTCGGCGGGCTCGACATGCGGGCCGCGGCCATCTGGTTTTAAATATTTTTCATGAAAAATCGCACAACTTTGTGCGTACAAAATCACACGGCTTGTCTCATATTTGTCTGTTTTCCAGCCATATATGGTGTCCCCTGGCAGATCTGCACAGTCCAGTACGCTAGCGCCATCCTGGAATACAGCCGGCGCCGATCACTGTCGTCACTATTGACTGAGATTCACTTCATCGACATAAACCCGGTGATGGTGAACCGTATTCAGGAGACATTCCGCGTAATGATTCCTGGTGGGAGACTTCCAGATTTCTACACGGGTCGTACATTCTTGAAGACGGTGTCTGGGAGACCGTTCAGCAGACAAGAAGGTATACTGTGATAGGCCTAAATATTTGGACACCATTTATTCTGGCAAACTAATATGAGACATGCCATGTGATTTTGTACACAGGCATTCGGCGTGTTTCGGCTTTTATCGGTATAATTCTATATATATGAACAAGGCTTCAACTTTCGTCGGACACAACCTTGTATCATAACAAAACTAGAAAAAGTCGATGGCGCGCCATCGCAATATACCCACTTTCCCCAAATGCTAAGTCCGAAAGGGGGAAGTAATCCATGATGGAGGGTCGGATAAGAAATCCGAATTCACTTTGCGCATCAGCACATCAAAACGAAGCTACGAACCAAATATCAGACGCGTAGGTATTAAGGTGAATTTTTTTTTCGACCTACGAGGAAAAATAGTGAAATTCTAAGTCCGAAAGGGGGAGATAATCCATGATGGAAGGTCCGATCAAAAATCGGAATTCACTTTGCACATCATAACGAAGCTACATATCAAATATCAGAAATGTAGGTATTAAGGTGAGAAAGTTTTTCGACTTACAATGAAAAATAGGGAAATTCTGAGTCCGAAAGGGGGAGATAATCCATGATGGAGGGTCGGATCAAAATTCCGAATTCACTTTGCGCATCTGCACATGATAACGAAGCTACATACCAAATATCAGGCGCGTAGGTATGAAGGTGAAAAAGTTTTTCGAGTTACAAGGAAAAAATGGGAAATTGTGAGTCCGAAAGGGGGAGATAATCCATGATGGAGGGTCGGATCAAAATTCCGAATTCACTTTGCGCATCTGCACATGATAACGAAGCTACATACCAAATATCAGGCGCGTAGGTATGAAGGTGAAAAAGTTTTTCGAGTTACAAGAAACGTGACGGACGTACGGACGGACGTACGGACGGACGGACGGACACCCGTGATGAAAACAATATACCCATTTTTTTTCCCTAAAAACGTGGGTATAATAACATGTTTAAAATTGTAATTTTCTATACATTCTATGTATTTCTACAGGATAACGATAATTCTCAAATGATCATATCAACTTGCCACTACCATATTCGCGTTAGAGCCTTAAGCACATTATTTCATTTGTTATGATACGAGGTTGTGTCCGACCTAGGAAAAGCAGCTGAAATTCGATATTCTTTGCATAATTATGTTCTAACAATAATTCTCTATTAATGAACATGTACACTTTCTGCCAAAATATTCACATTAGCGTTATTCAAATCACGGAATTTGTTATGATACGAGGTCGTGTCCGACCAAAGTTAATATGAACAAGGCTTTTAACTTCGGTCAGACACAACCTCGTATCATATATATATATTTGTCATACCGTAGATAAGTTTCTCGGCTTTTGATTGGCTAGCTTGCCTGGTCATATATATTATATGACCTGCCAAGGCCGTCGGACATACAGGAATTGCGATTCCCCTCCGGCACCTCGCGTCCAATGAAGACACATTTTGCAAGCGTCTAGCGATTGCGAATTGTATTCCTCGCTAAACACAATAAAACCCCGAATTGATCAATAAAAGTAACAAATTGTAGGCTCAAAAACAGTCTTTATTGTTTATTTTTCCATAAATAATCTTCGCTCATCAAAATATGAGCGAAAAATTAGCCAAACTGTCCTGTTTAGTGAATCTCAACTCACTTGGCTTCGTGACACGGCTATATTTAGGTCACAAACTATGGGTTCCACGCACGAAACGCGGCGTAGCAATGACAGCGAATGTTTGGGAACCAGTCGCATTCTTGTAGAGGCGCCAAAGGGAGAGCAGATCGATAGAGCAGTGGAATATAAATTAAATTACACGATATAAAAAAACTGTCATTAAGTCGTTTTCGATGGATTTCTTACTCCATATTTAGTTTGTTTTCGTTAATAAAAAAACAAAATGTTCATTTACGCCTTTATATTAAGACTGACGGTAGAAAATTGAATCTCGGATTATTTTTCTTCCTGAAAAAACACAAAGATCAAAAGAAGAGATATGTTTATATGGCCAAATAACGGATCTGCGGTATGACAAATACGTTATCGCCTCGGACGGACATACCTCCAGACGGGCAATATTACACCATATAGCCTGTGTAGAATCACAATAACTTATAATATATATACATGCCGAATGCCTGTGATTTTGTACCTTATAATATATATACATGCCGAATGCCTGTGATTTTGTACCTTCGGACATCTGCATAATTTCATGAAATACGTTTACATAACATAGGCGGCGGAAGCCGAACATTATTGGGGGGGCCCAATGTTGAGGGCCCAAAGGGCCCGATAGCGCTAGGGGGAGAAGTGAAATCCAAGTGGTGTGAAATGCCATTTCCTGCATTCTCAGCAAAGTTCAAAATTACACAAATTACACCATGATTACACAAATATATTAGAATAAAGAATCCAAAATTTACAGAATTATTGGGGGGCCTAGGCCCCCCCGTTCCCCCACCCCCCGCTTCTGCCGCCCCTGCATAATTTACAATATTTTCTGTAAATGGCGTCAAAAGTTGACAATATTTTCAGAGTACATGCAGAGTAAATTTTGTAAATATATTTAATGAAATTACGCAGATGTCCGAAGGTACAAAATCACATGGCGTGTCTCATATAAATATTTGGTTTACCGTATTTAGGTTTAGTGTCGTTGTACTCGTTTATCACATTAACAATGTATTTTTATACAATTTGTTTTGGAAAAGCCCTTGTTATATAGGTTTTCCAAAACAAATTGTGTCCGAATATTCCGGGTCATTACTCATAATGCATGGTATGGCCAGAAAGGGCGCATTTAGTGCGTTAAGCTTTGAAAAAGGGGCACATTTAGCAGAGCTCTAGATAAGGTGTGTACATGTATTGGCGTATTTTACGCACTTATTTTAGCAGAATACGCATTGATTATCAAAAGTGGGAGTACAAAATACTCTCGGCAACTTCTCAACGTACATCGACAGCATATAATCACTGTTTACATCGTCATCATTTTAGTTGTAAAGTTTATTCATGAGATGAAGGATGAGCTGTGGCTCAGTAGCCTATTTCACCAACATTGCAAGTATACTTTTCTAGCAAAGTATACTTTGAGGGAGAAATTTTGAATTTAAGAATAAATTTATTAATTTTTATTATACTGAATTTATTACATTATCACAGCCATTTTGGCTGTGATAATGTAATAAATTCAGTATAATAATTCTGCATACTTTTAATCATCAAATATATGCAGTCGTTAGTTCTGTATGAAATAATGCATTTCCGGAAAAATAAATGGTTACTCCCTCATACTATACTTTGGTAGAAAAGTATAATTTGCAATGTTGGTGAAATCGGTTACAGGGGTAGAATACAGGAATTCAATATTGAAGTTTGTGAGTTCAAAATCTACATAGGATATGAAAAAGTATACTATCACAGTATAGGTGGGATCCCACTGGTCTGTTGGATGAGACTTGAAAATGTGGTCCCCTCCCTATAAGACCTTAGCTGTTGCTGGGACATTAAACCCCATTCTTTTAATTTTATTCACGAGATGTATATACGTGGCTTTGACTGGAGAAGTGGGGCTTATGGGATTTGTGACCAGTGTAGCTCCTGAGCCAATAGCACACTCCTGTAGCCTGATAACAATCTACATTGCTTGATAGAAACATGACGTGTGTTTCATTGATGGAATGGCGAACAGTGGAGCACAGGCTGATCTGGATCTACACTGGTCGCAAAACCCATGAGCCCCATTTCTCCAGTCACAGTCACATACAATGTAAGAGTGAATAAAGAATTCTTTGTCGGCGCGTTTCCGAGCCTAGCCTTTCAAATTTGATATCAACTGACACTAGCCTGGTATTCTCCTATGTAATTCAGATGATACGAAAGACAGAAGTAACGATTCAATCAAGTCTGATGAGAAACCACCGAAGGCAGCCTCCACCTATACTGCAAATACTCCAAGATCAATCACTGGACCCGACAATCTCTTCCCATATTCTTCTCAGACCATAATACGTGGGAGAACAGATAACATATTTACATGCCATTTATCGGACAAGCAGATGTTGTATGTTTACCAGTACGATATACTCGACTTGAAGGACATTGATGTCATTGTATGCAGTGATGATACAACCGGTTCAGGGAAAGGAATCGTTGCAAAGAAATTGGCTGAAAGTGGCGGGAAAAAATTTGAAAAGGCGAAAACCAATTCATATAAGCGGAGTCCTGTAGTGGGCGATGTAGTTTTGTGTGAAGGGACAGACACAGAATTCAAGTGGGTAATCCATGCGATATTGTACAGCAAGAAAGATATATCCAACGATGAGGATAGGAAACTGAAGCAACAGGCGGTGTTTGATAAGATCTTCCACAAGGTCAAAGGGCTGCAGCCAAAGGTCAAGTCAATGGCAATACCTTTATTGGGTACAAGTAAGCTGGATTGAATGTAGTATAAAACAATGGCAAGCTGTTAACACATTAACCCTTTAACCCCCTACGCATCTGACATTGATAGGTCCATGCTCATGTCTGGACTATTCCATTAATAAGATAATACCCTATTGGACAGCCTTCTGTACAAAGCTTACCCCTACCAAGAGTAGAACTTTATGAAATTCATCTATCTTCATGCGAAATTCATCTATCTTCATGCGAAATTCATCTATCTTCATGCAAAATTCAGCCTAAAAACCGAATCCACCTGTTAATATTGCATAAACTGCGGCCGTCTACTGCAATACTGCAATACTGCTACTGATGTTAACACATATGTCTATTGATTATAACTGCAATGGTTCATGGCGGCCATTTTTGTCGAGGCCCTCTTGTGGAAAGCGAGACAGTGATCACAATGACGTCTGTGCGTCCGTCCGTGTGTGCATCCGTCCATCCATCCATCTATCCGAAATATGCTTATTAGTCATCATCCATATATTCATGCTGTATCCCACTCATGCGGCCCCTGCGCCCAAGGTCAAGGTCAAATGACTTAGAAGTTTGCATTAAATTTTTGTCAAAATTTGCGTTAAAGTTTTCAGATAACTACGATCTCTGTAACCGTAAGTCGGATTTGCTTGAAACTGTGTATGCTTATTGGTCATCATCCATATATTCATTATGTGTCCCACTCATGCGCCCCCTGTGCCCCAAGGTCAAGGCCAAATGACATTGACGTTTGCGTTATTATAAGCTCTGCGTTAAAGTTTTTACATATGATTGTGACGCCAGTTTTCGGGATAATCGGAATTTTCGGGGTATTCACATATTTTATATTTTTAAACATGTGTGCAGCCGCGATCTGCTTTACGTCAGGTTATTAAAATAAGCATGACATGGTTTACATTAAGTCCTTTAAAATTGCCACCAACTCCAGTGTTTGGACTAAATATTGGTTTTGCCATTTATGTCATTTTGTTCACGAACCTACCGTGATTTTCTGCGTCCGCCATTAATATGCTCCTTCATATTGTTAAAATCATAAGCAATAGAAAATGTTCAAGTTTTCCTTCACCTCATTCATCTGCGAGATGATCAACAGCCAATGAAAATTCGGCACGAATTAACAAATTTATTGACACTTTCGGAATATGCCCCGAAGTCTCCACATTTGTCAAGATTCAAGATGAACACGAACACGAGCTAACATTTATCATTGGATTTAACTGACACTTTACCTCATATGTTATGTTTTATGAAAACCGCTAGTTGATGAACTTGTTAATACCCCGAAAACTAGACCCACCACCATACCTTATATCTCTACAATTGTTGCTCCAATTTACTTCCAATACTTCCTTTTCATCAGCCATATTTATACCCCCCGCAACGAGTTGTGGGGGGGGGGGTATACTGGAGTCAGGTTGGAGTCAGGTTGGAGTCAGGTTGTCCGTCCGTCCGTGTGTCCGTCCGTCACTAAACTTAACATCAGAGAAATATTGTTATGACTTCTATTTCCTTCATCTAAAATGCTTAATATTTCACAAATGCATTCCTGTAAGGCTCTACTACCATGCTGTGCCAAATCCACGACCGTCCAACCCCCGCTGATCCCAAGGTCAAGGTCAAATACTTAGTCTGTTTTGTGCAAAACTTAATATCAGAGAAATATTGTTATAACTTATATTTCCTTCATCTAAAATGTTTAATATTTCACACATGCATTTCTGTAAGGCTCTACTACCATGCTGTGCCAAATCCACGACCGTCCAACCCCCGCTGATCCCAAGGTCAAGGTCAAATACTTAGTCTCTTTACAAAATTAACATCAGAGAAATATTGTTATAACTTCTATTTCCTTCATCTAAAATGCTTAATATTTCACTTGTGCATTCCTGTAGCGCTCTACTACCATGCTGTGCCAAATCCACAACTGTCCAACCCTCGCTTATCCCAAGGTCAAGGTCAAATATTTAGTCTCTTTACAAAACTTAACATCAGAGAAATATTGTTATAACTTATATTTCCTTCATCTAAAATGCTTAATATTTCACGCATGCATTCCTGTAAGGCTCTACTCCAAAATGCTGTGCCAAAAATCCGACGACCGCCCAGCCCCCGCTGATCCCGAGGTCAAGGTCAAATACTTAGTCTCTTTACAAAACTTAACATCAGAGAAATATGTTATAACTTCTATTTCCTTCATCTAAAATGCTTAATATTCACTCATGCATTCCTGTAAGGCTCTACTACCATGCTGTGCCAAATCCACGACCGTCCAACCCCCGCTGATCCCAAGGTCAAGGTCAAATACTTAGTCTGTTTACAAAACTTAACATCAGAGAAATATGTTATAACTTCTATTTCCTTCATTGCAGATTCTTAATATTTCATGCATGCATTCCTCTATGGCTCTACTATCATGCTGTGACATATCCCCGCTGATCTCAACGTCAAGGTCACATACTTAGTCTCTTTACAACACTTAACATCAGAGAAATCGGTTATAACTTCTACTTCCTTGCTCGGATCTGCTTCACATTTCACACTCGCACTGTGACAAATTCACGTTCGTGCCGCCCCCGCTAAGCCCAGAGTCAAGGTCACAAGCCCACGCACTTGGAAAATTTTATATATTTAGGGGTACCTGGCTCGCTTACTGACCAATCTAGTTTCATTCCATAACCTGCCCATGTGGACCATATGCCCAATGTCAAGGTCAAATGACTTTGAAATTTGCGTTAAAGCTTTTACATACCTTATATCTCCACAACCCTTAATTCAAACTTCGAATAAATACACTCTGAGACCAGCAAATGCCTCGGCGGGCTCGACATGCGGACCGCGGCCATCTGGTTAAAATTAAAATGACTGAATTACAGGGTTTATTGCTCATTGGATTATATTATAGCTAACATGTATACATTTGTGATAGTTATTGGTACCATACCGTGTGAAGTACAGACAATCTGGATGCTTCAAAATAATATCTGTCAACCGGTAGTTGTGTTGTTTCATGATGGCCATTTTGAAACGAAAAAATACCGAAATTGGTCTTCCATTTTCTGTACTCATAAGTAGGATTTTTCGTAAATGTCTTTATCTGCTGAAAGTACATGAATACGGAGCTCTAAACAAAAATGACAGGATATGGTATGTTGGTTCTTTCATTTTCTGGAATCGCGGTCACCTTGGAATTTATGGCCATCTTCGTTTTGGAAAAACTAAGCAATGTTATTTTTTTATTTCCTTGCAACATAAAAATGCAGAATTAATCAAAAGTTTACGTTCAACACAAATATTTGACCGGAAAAGTTACATTCTGACCGACATTTAGCTCAGGAGCAATCCGCTCCAAAACACCCGAACCTGGAAAAAAAATGCAGAAAGCTGATTTTTTTTCACCAGTGGTAGCTAGCATATTTTTTAATTGATTGGCAAAATGTTATCATCTGAAAAATGTGAGCTCACTGAGAAATCCAAGATGGCCGCCAACAAAAATACAAATTACATTCTATTAATGTATATTCAGAAAACAATGCATAATTTACCTCTAATATCTGGTTTTGGGATGTAAGGTAGTAGTTTGGTAACTGCATTATTGTTCAAATGCTTCAAGGTCAGCTAATGAGACCAAGGTCAAGGTCAAATGTAGAATATCGCTTCTGAAAATTTTATTGAATGTCCGTTTTGGAACATGAATACTGTATTTATATATACAGATCCATTGTTAATGTATGATACCTATAATGGTAATAAACTAGTTATGCACCATGTGTCGAGGAATAACAATAACCCTACTCATGATGGGTGAGGCACTCTCCAACGAAGGTGTGATGCAATAGCAACAATCGGAGGAACATTACCAGAACAATGTTTGCGAGTAGTTGTATATTGAAGTGTTTTATGCCCCACCACGATAGTGGAGGGGGCATTTAGTGTTACCCTTGTCCGTCCGTCCCATCCGTCCCGTCCGTCCGTCCGTCCGTCACAAAACTTTAACGCTCGGGTAAATGTGTCATAATTTCTTCATCCTTCGACTGATCTGCTTCATATTTCATATACACATTGCTCTAATGGTCCTCTACCGCTCTGTGCCAAATACACGTTCGTCCTGCCCCCGCCAAGCCCAGGGTCAAGGTCACATAATTGGTGCATCAAAAACTTTAGCGCTCAGGTAAATATCTTATAATTTCTGTTTTATTTCACGGATCAGCTTCATACTTCATATACGCATTGCTCTAATGGTCCTCTACCACCCTGTGCCAAATCCACGTTTGTCCTGGCCCCGCCAAGCCCAGGGTCAAGGTCACATACTTGGTGCTTCAAAAACTTTAACGCTTGGGTAAATATCTTATAATTTCTGTTCCCTTTCACGGATCAGCTTCATACTTCATATACACATTACTCTAATGGTCCTCTACTGCCGTGTGCCAAATCCACGTTCGTCCTGCCCCCGCCAAGCCCAGGGTCAAGGTCACATACTTGGTGCTTCAAAAACTTTAACGCTCAGGTAAAACAATAATTTTGACTTTGGCCTCATTTATTATCAAAGCGATATGTGGGGCATCCGTGTTCTATGAACACATTTTCTAGTTTTGTTATTGTTGAATCCATATTGCTGTCATACCATATATTTATTCCAATAAATACATAGTTACCTCCCCTGATACCTAAAAGTGCCATTTGCATTCCTCAGTCAATTCATAGCCGACGAACTTCACCCAATTGGGTTCAAATAAGTGGTTTATCTACCATCGATAACCGCATAGAACCTGCACTGTAATAAAATACCCTTGTGAACAGATCTTTGTCTTTGACAACGTAGATATTGATACCACACACTGACTGGACATGGAACATGGCCCGTGCTAGGTGGCATTGCTGGTTCACTCCAGCCGGACAAAGTGGGTAAGAACAGCTGCCTCGTTCAACACAAGTTCAATCAGCTGATATTGCTGGCAGATTCGTGGAGATCCCTGTCAGAAAGGTTAGAAAACCATATGTACCTGCTCTCAAATAAATGTATTCATCGGACCACTTGAATCTGCCAAAGACAATATACCATACAATTGTTACATCCGACCAACCACTGTATATGAAAGCAGCCAAAATCATACAGGCATACCCAGAACTGAACGAACAGGCTGGTAGTGAGATTAGGTGGATTTCATCTGTTGATTTCATACATGGGCGCAATCGCGCATGTCATGGCCGAAAGTGGTTTGTCTAATCTATGGGAAATTGTATATGCCCCAAAGACAGTCAAGGGCCTGATTACAGGGCATACTTATGCCCGTGCACTCCTGGCACACATGCTGAGCACCTTGTCTCTTGTTGGGAACATGCTTGATACAGAGGAGTGTGTGTCTGCAATAAACATAGGGCATCTAAAGGCTATTCATGAGATGTTGCTCAAACATGAATTGGAGCCAGGTGCAGTTCAAATGGAGTCGGTTGTAACACAACTCACAGACGTTCTTGATGGTCTAGAAAGTGACCTGGCTGCAGAATCAAAGACTGGAAAATTGTGGATTGTCTAGCTGAAATGGTCCGGCTGATACTCTTATTCCTGCATGCCGAAAGAAGTGGTGATTGGGAACTGCTCCTGTTCTGCATTAATGCAATGATCCAACTATTTCACTCTCAGACTGGTGGTCATGTGGAATATGCAAAATGTGCACGTCTTTACCATACCAGATGATGAAACTCCCAAATATCATGGATGAAAATCAGCATACTATATATACCACTGCCAGACCATTGCGCAGGTGCTGATGTGGATGATAAAGACACGAAGAGGCTGGAAACATGGTCGTGGCATCACATGTAGCACACCGTCGATGTTGGTCCACGTTCTACCAAGGACTGTTCCTGTCTGTGAGTCACTTCTGTGGCATTCATTTGTAAACAAGTGACAAGCACAATAGCATGCGAGTCTCCAAACAGCGTGTGATGGACAGTTTTATGACATATTTTGGAGTTGGTTTGGTGATCACTCTCCTTTCCGTGACACAGGCCATCATTGTGACAGTCTGGTCTCTGTCTCAACTGAACTACCGGTAGTTGCACCAAAATCTGTTAATGCAGATTGTGCTTTCGAGCTCTGGAGGGAAGCTGCGATATGCCTCACATACAGGTGAGAATTATGCTGACGCTAAATTCAAAAGGAATGAACAATAGTGTGACAGTCCGTAATCATGAAGTTTAGAAAGATCCCAACCTACTGTTCATTTGTGTTACATGTGTCATGAAGAAACAATCAGACATGGAATATCACATTCGGCATGAGTTCAGAAAGGATCCACCGGCATTATTTGACAAGGGAGTGATGCGGAAGAACAATAAAGTGTTCTGGCTAATCAGCTGAAAGTCCCAGTTACCCCCACAACACGTGATGAACTTGAAAACCCGTACTACATTTTTGATGGCGGCCAGTTTTGTAGAGTGTGCCATGGCCAACAGATCCGGATACGTGTACATATGGTAACGTCTGTGACAACTATGTATCCAATGTGCTAAATAGTTATGACATGTGTACATTTTGTTTTGATGGTTATGCCAATGTCAATTAAAGTTGCATAACAGAATATGCGCAGTCTCCATCACACCATATCTGCAGACATAACTGTTGATCTTCACCGACCAATCTCTACAAATCAACGCTCGTTCTTAGCCATCTCTACAAATCAACGCTCATTCTTAGCGAATCTCACTTACAAATTCCGGCTGATAGAAATCGTCAGAAGAACACGGTCAAAGTTGTGAAATGTATTCAGACTACCGTAGACTCTGACTACATGTTGAGAAGTTCAACCATAACTTACGCCAATGCTCACCCACGTCGTCCCGTGGTACTGGTCAGCACAGACACTGACTTGCTTGTAATGCTGGTTGATAGTCACCACCACAAACTTCTACTTGCATTACTAAATGAATGTTGTTTATAAAGTCAGTGACATTCAACAAGCAATGCAACCCAACGCACATACAAACATTCTTCTCGGTCATGCCATCACAGGGTGTGATATGGTCTCTGCCCCCTTCGGCGTTGGGAAGAAGAAGGCACTTACTGTTGTCAGTAAGACTGACAGTACCATAGCGGATGTATTTCGAAAGTCCGACTCCAGTCAGGATGAAGTTGCACGGGTGGGGGAGACAATACTCTTGGAGCTATATAATGACAAAGCAGTCTACATCTCGTAACAAGCTGTGTTATGTATAATACATGCAACAGGTCGGCAAGAAGAGCAACATCAGCTTCAGACTGGAGAGCCTCCCACCAACACGTAGCCACTTTTTTTTGCATCAAAAAGTTTATACAAGCTTCATCATTGTATAACTTTAATATTATTTGATGGATTGCTTCAATAATTGGAGACTTGATATATGTGAGCATTTGGAACGAACACACTCATGCCACCGTTAACATGGCCTTGACCTTTTTTATGCCCCCGCCACCGAATGGTGAGGGGGGGCATATAGTGTTACCGGCGTCCGTCCGTACGTACGTCCCAAAACCGTAACGCTCGGGTAAATGGCTTATAATTGCTGTTTCCTTGCTCGGATCTGCTTTACATTTCACACACGCATTGCTCCAATGGTCGTCTACTGCCCTGTGACAAATCCACATTCGTCCCACCCCCGCTAAGCCCAGGGTCAAGGTCACAGACTTGGTGCATTCAAAACCTAAACGCTCGGGTAAATGGCTTATAATTTCTCTTTCCTTGCTCGGATCTGCTTGACATTTCACACACACAGTGCTCCAATGGTCCTCTACCGTCCTGTGACAAATCCACATTCGTCCCTCCCCCGCTAAGCCCAGGGTCAAGGTCACAGACTTGGTGCGTTCGAAACCTTAACGCTCGGGTAAATGGCTTATAATTTCTGTTTCCTTGCTCAGATCTGCTTCACATTTCACACATGCATTGCTCCAATGGTCCTCTACCGCTCTGTGGCAAATCCACATTCGTCCCGCCCCCGCTAAGCCCAGGGTCAAAGACTTGGTACGTTCCGAAACCTTAACGCTCGGGTAAATGGCTTATAATTGCTATTTCCTTGCTCAGATCTGCTTCACATTTCACACATGCATTGCTCCAATAGTCCTCTACCGCTCTGTGGCAAATCCACATTCGTCCCGCCCCTGCTAAGCCCAGGGTCAAGGTCACAGACTGGGTACGTCCCGAAACCTTAACGCTCGGGTAAATGGCTTATAATTGCTGTTTCTTTGCTCAGATCTGCTTCACATTTCACACATGCATTGCTCCAATGGTCCTCTAATGCTCTGTGGCAAATCCACATTCGTCCCGCCCCCGCTAAGCCCAGGGTCAAAGACTTGGTACGTCCCGAAACCTTAACGCTCGGGTAAATGGCTTATAATTGCTGTTTCCTTGCTCAGATCTGCTTCACATTTCACACATGCATTGCTCCAATGGTCCTCTATCGCTCTGTGGCAAATCCACATTCGTCCCGCCCCCGCTAATTCCAGGGTCAAAGACTTGGTACGTCCCGAAACCTTAACGCTCAGGTAAATGGCTTATAATTGCTGTTTCCTTGCTCAGATCTGCTTCACATTTCACACATGCATTGCTCCAATGGTCCTCTACCGCTCTGTGGCAAATCCACATTCGTCCCGCCCCTGCTAAGCCCAGGGTCAAAGACTTGGTACGTCCCGAAACCTTAACGCTTGGGTAAATGGCTTATAATTGCTGTTTCCTTGCTCAGATCTGCTTCACATTTCACACATGCATTGCTCCAATAGTCCTCTACCGCTCTGTGGCAAATCCACATTCATCCCGCCCCTGCTAAGCCCAGGGTCAAGGTCACAGACTGGGTACGTCCCGAAACCTTAATGCTCTGGTAAATGGCTTATAATTTCTGTTTTCTTGCTCAGATTTGCTTCACATTTCACACACGCATTGCTCCAATGGTCCTCTACCACCCTGTGACAAATCTACATTCGTCCCACCCCTGCTAAGCCCAGGGTCAAGGTAACAGACTTGGTGCGTTCAAAACATTAACACTCGGGTAAATGGCTTATAATTTCTGTTTCCTTGCTCAGATCTGCTTCACATTTCACACATGCATTGCTCCAATGATCCTCTAATGCTCTGTGGCAAATCCACATTCGTCCCGCCCCCGCTAAGCCCAGGGTCAAAGACTTGGTACGTCCCAAAACCTTAACGCTCGGGTAAATGGCTTATAATTGCTGTTTCCTTGCTCAGATCTGCTTCACATTTCACACATGCATTGCTCCAATGGTCCTCTACCGCTCTGTGGCAAATCCACATTCGTCCCTCCCCTGCTAAGCCCAGGGTCAAGGTCACAGACTGGGTACGTCCCGAAACCTTAACGCTCGGGTAAATGGCTTATAATTTCTGTTTCCTTGCTCAGATTTGCTTCACATTTCACACACGCATTGCTCCAATGGTCCTCTACTACCCTGTGACAAATCTACATTCGTCCCGCCCCTGCTAAGCCCAGGGTCAAGGTCACAGACTTGGTGCGTTCGAAACATTAACGCTCTTGTAAATGGCTTATAATTTCTGTTTCCTTGCTCAGATCTGCTTCACATTTCACACATGCATTGCTCCAATGGTCCTCTATCGCTCTGTGGCAAATCCACATTCGTCCCGCCCCTGCTAAGCCCAGGGTCAAGGTCACAGACTGGGTACGTCCCGAAACCTTAACGCTCGGGTAAATGGCTTATGATTTCTGTTTCCTTGCTCAGATTTGCTTCACATTTCACACAGGCATTGCTCCGATGGTCCTCTACCACCCTGTGACAAATCTACATTCGTCCCGCCCCTGCTAAGCCCAGGGTCAAGGTCACAGGCTTGGTGCGTTCGAAACATTAACACTCGGGTAAATGGCTTATAATTTCTGTTTCCTTGCTCGGATCTGCTTCACATTTCACACACGCAATTCTCCAATGGTCCTCTACCGCTCTGTGACAAATCCACATTCGTCCCGCTCCCGCTAAGCCCAGGGTCAAGCTCACAGACTTGGTGAGTTCAAAACCTTAACGCTCGGGTAAATGGCTTATAATCAAATATGCCTCGTTTTCTTTGGCTGCCAGTGGGGGCATTCGTGTGCCGACAGGCCACATTTCTAGTTTCCTTATCATTTTTGCGGAAACACTTGGCCATTTTTTTTGTGCCAAAAAGTTTGTATATGTTTCTTCATCATGATATAATTTTAATATTACTTGACGGATTGCTTCAATATTTGGACACTTGATACATGTAAGCATTTGGAACATACTCATTCTGCCATTAACATGACTATGACCTTTTTGACTTTCACATGGTTGTGGAAACACTTAGTAATTTTTATGTCAAAATGTTTCTTCAACCTTGACCTTTTTCGTGTTTTAAGCATGCACTTCTATGACGGTTTTTGTGATACTTACTTTAGCACATCCCCATGATCATTTTACGGTCAAATTCCTCGGCAGGCGCGACACCGCTTCCGTGGCGGAATTCTTGTGTTGTTAATTCAACGGTTGCCATGGAAATCAGTGATATTTCATAATTTTAACACGCAGATTCTACGATGAATTTTCGATAAGAATAGACATATTTCATATAAAGTTCTACTCTGGGTAGGGGTAGGTCAAAATTGCAAAGCAGTAATAGAGTTTCCATTTGATATTAGATCTATGAAACGAGTCACGCACAATTTATGCATCACTTTCATAAATCTTGTATCAAATGGAAACGTGTTTGAGATTCTGTTTATCGCATAACTTCACATCCCAAAGAACAGAAAACTGTTAAGATATCCAATACGTTTCAGTGAGAAGAAGCCATTGACATTGAATAAAATTATATTATAAATATGCCATAGTATACTTCGTATTATTAAACGGAAGCAAATTTTGACAATTGTAGTGATTTTACGGTCACTGACTAATGATGTAGCTTTGTCGAGCCATTAGGGACGTCTTCGTTTTGTCTGTTCGTTAGTACATAATACGAATATGTAATTAGGGTGATGCGGTCAGCCAATCAATTCGCTGCAGGTGTTATTACATGCGTGTCATATCACATTTATGAAATGGTTTACAACACGCCATGTGATTCATGTGATAATAAGGGGTATTTTTTAAAATATCTGAAAAATGCTGACAAACCTTGCAGATCCCAATGTGACGGCTTGTTACAAGCCGGCTCATATGGATCTACAATATTTGCCAATATTTGCTTTATGATCTATAGGGTTGAAAGGTGGAAAACAGGGGGCCGTTTCACTAAACTTTGTACGACTAAAATGTTCATAAACGCAACTTTAGGATCGTCTGGAAATTTCAATTGATGGATTTACATTTATTGAGCAATAAATATAAACCCAATAATTGTTTACAAGAAAACATTGTTAATATCCGTCCGTCCGTCCGTCACTACACTTAACATCAGAGAAATAATGTTATAACTTCTATTTCCTTCATATAGAATGCTTAATATTTCACACATGCATTCCTGTAAGGCTCTACTACCATGCTGTGCCAATTCCACGACCGTCCATCCCCTGCTGATCCCAAGGTCAAGGTCAAATACTTAGTCTCTTTACAAAACTTAACATCAGAGAAATATGTTATAACTTCTATTTCCTTCATCTAAAATGCTTAATATTTCACACATGCATTCCTGTAAGGTTGTACTATCATGCTGTGACAAATCCACGACCGTCCAGCTCCCGCTGATCCCAAGGTCAAGGTCAAATACTTAGTCTCTTTACAAAACTTAACATCAGAGAAATATGTTATAGTTTCTATTTCCTTCATCTAAAATGCTTAATATTTCACACATGCATTCATGTAAGGCTCTACTACCATGCTGCGCCAAATACACAACCGTCCAACCCCCGCTGATCCTAAGGTCAAGGTCAAATAATTGGTCTCTTTACAAAACTTAACATCAGAGAAATAAGTTATAACATCTATTTCCTTCACTGAAAATTCTTAATATTTCACTTGATGCTGTGATAAATCCACGACCGTCCACCCCCCGCTGATCCCAAGGTCAAGGACACATACTTAGTCTCTTTATAAAACTTAACATCAGAGAAATATGTTATAACATCAATTTCTTTCATCGAAAATTCTTAATATTGTATGCATGCATTCCTCTAAGGCTCTGCTATCATGCTGTGACAAATCCCCACTGATCTCGAGGTCAATTTAACATACTTAGTCCCTTTACAAAACTTAACATCAGATAAATTGGTTATAACTTCTATTTCCTTGCTCGGATCTGCTTCACATTTCACACACGCATTACTCAAATGGACCTCTACCACCCTGTGACAAGTTCACGTTCGTGCCGCCCCCGCTAACCCCAGAGTCAAGGTCACAAGCCCACATACTTGGAATATTTTAACATATTTAGGGGTACTTGGGCCCACACGGACGGGGGTATTCCGTAAGCCTCGCTTACTGACCAATCTAGTTATACCCCCCGCAACGAGTTGTGGGGGGGTATACTGGAGTCAGGTTGTCCGTCCGTGCGTCTGTGCGTCCGCAAACTTAACATCAGAGAAATATTGTTATAACTTCTATTTCCTTCATCTAAAATGCTTGATATTTCACACATGCATTCCTGTAAGGCTCTACTACCATGCTGTGCCAAATCCACGACCGTCCAACCCCCGCAGATCCCAAGGTCAAGGTCAAAATACATTAGTCCGTAAACTTAACATCAGAGAAATATTGTTATAACTTCTATTTCCATTCATCTAAAAATGCTTAATATTTCACACATGCATTCCTGTAAGGCTCAACTACCATGCTGTGCCAAATCCACGACTGTCCACCCCCACCCCCCAGATCCCAAGGTCAAGGTCAAATACTTATCTCGTTACAAAACTTAAACATCAGAGAAATATTGTTATAACTTCTAATTTCCTTCATCTAAAATGCTTTATCACCTTTCACACATGCCATTCCTGTAAGGCTCTACTACCATGCTGTGCCAAATCCACGACCATCCAACCCCCGCTGATACCAAGGTCAAGGTCAAATACTTAAGTCTCTTTACAAAACTTAACATCAGAGAAATAAGTTATAACTTCTATTTCTTTCATTGAAAATTCTTATTATTTCACTTGTGCATTGCTCTAAGGTTGTACTATCATGCTGTGACAAATCTACGACTGTTCAACCCCCGCTGATCCCAAGGTCAAGGTCACATACTTAGTCTCTTTACAAAACTTAACATCAGAGAAATATGTTATAACTTCTATTTCTTTCATTGAAAATTCTTAATATTTCATATGCTGTGACAAATCCCCGCTGATCAACGTCACATACATACCGTATATTAACCTTGAATTAACGCCCCCCTCCTAATAAACGCCCCCCCCCCCCAAATTAATTTTTTTTTTACCAATGACTGCCAATTTCAAACACAAATAATCTTTAAATCCTTATTTGTTTGTGTTTGAAATTGGCGGTCCTTGGTAAAAAAAAAAAAAAAAAAAAAATTTTTTTTTTCTTTTTTTTTTTTCTTTTTTTTTTATTTTTTTTTCTGGCTAATAAACGCCCCCCTTTTGTAAAATGTAACGCCTCCGGGGGCGTTAATTCGAGGTTATACGGTAGTCTCTTTACAAACTTAACATCAGAGAAATCGGTTATAAATTCTATTTCCTTGCTCGGATCTGCTTCACATTTCAAACACTCATTGCTCCAATGGACCTCTACCACCCTGTGACAAATTCACGTTCATGCCGCTCGCGCTAATCCCAGAGTCAAGGTCACAAGCCCACACACTTGGAAATTTTTATATATTTTAGGGGTACCTGGGCCCACGCGGGGGTATTCCGTAAGCCTCGCTTACTGACCAATCTAGTTTCTGTTTGTCTTCAGTTAATATCTTCACATTGCACACACGCATTACTTAGTAACTATACATCATTCTACATTAATACAATTACCCTCGCTACTGATCATACATCTATCTGTCTGTCTGTCCGTTTTTTTATTTGAAAGTTTTTGTAACAGTTTCTCAAATCACCTATAATTTCGGTTTGCCTTCAGCTAATATCTTCATATTGCACACATGCATTACTGAGTAATGATACATCCTTCCATATTAATACAATTACACACGCTACTGATCGTACTGTCCGTCGGTCTTTATTTATTTGATAGTTTTTATACGACTGTTTTTAAAAAACGGTACGTATTATGTTTTACCGCTGGGCGGGCGGGCGCTTAGTTTGTGTACACAACTCCTCTGAAACGTTTAGTCGATCGTTTTGAAACTATACACACGTCTTCTACACATATTGAAGATGTGCACCTTGGTGGTTTTATGCCCAAAAAATGTTTTTTAACTTAGCCATTTTTTCTACATTTTCTATAAATTCTATATAGGGTACAGAGTTTGTGTACACAACTCCTCTGAAATCGTTCAGTCAATCGATGTGCACCTTGGTGTTTTTATGCCGAAAATCTTTTTTTTAACAAAAATATCACCTTTTTAACTTGGCCATTTTTTCTACATTTTTGTATCCAATTCTATATAATTTCTACTTTACACATCTCTACCTAAATTAGTATACATGTTTAGCACAATAATAGGAAGAAATAATGCTATAGATTTTCAAATTCTCATTAATGTTTCTTGCCTTGGTGAAAGCTTCACATTTCTGCATCTTCGCTATCTGGCCCGTCTTCGACGGGCGTATTTTGTGACTTGCGGCACTCTTGTTGTAAATGTTTCTCAAATAGGGGCCCTAAGTGTGTCAACAGATCACATTTTCTAGTTCGTCCTAGGAACCCATGCCCTTATCATCATACTATGCAGAAATAATTGATATTCAACACTGTTTCAGATTTGTTAAAATGGTCGCCCCTGGGTCCAAAATGGTACTAAACACATAATCTAAACACCCAGTCAAAGTATTGCGCTTATATTCCAATGTTTACATTAGCCCCACATGATGACGGCGTGCAACATTGTTGAACGACTAACCCTTTCAACCCTGAATAACTGGAATGGACTATGATATGTTAATTGTATCCCCCGGACTCCGTCGGGGGATACTATGGATTTGACAGCGCGCCGCGTCCGCCGCAGACTCTTCTTGTCCGGAGCATAACTCGAACACCCTTTGGAATATTTTCATGAAACTTCACACATGCATAGACCACGACCCGAAGGTGTGTCGCGCACAAGAATGACAACTCTTGCATAGCTAATTTTTTAGTTATCTCCCTTTTTTGTTTCTCGCACTGATTTCGTGTCCGGAGCATAACTCCACCACCCTTTGGAATATTTTCATGAAACTTCACACATGCATAGACCACGACCCCCCGAAGGTGTGTCGCGCACAAGAATGACAACTCTTGCATAGCTAATTTTTTAGTTATCTCCCTTTGTTGTTTCGCGCACTGATTGACCATAACTCGACCACCCTTTGGAATATTTTTATGAAACTTAACACATTCAATTAGACCACGAACCGAAGCGCACTCTACAAACTGGACAATAATGCATGAAGACCTGTTTTCTCGTCTGCTCTGTACACCTTTTCTCGTGTGCTCTGTACACCTTACCTGTAGAGAGAACAATAGAGACTGGGAGAACCATGTGCTAACATGGGCTAGCATGTGCAGATGTCCAGTGCTTGACCACTGTTGACCAGGTAATTTATACAGGTAAATTACTACATTGGATATTACATTGAAAATATTGTGGCATTATGTGGACCTGTGCAGATATATGTAGATAAATATAGGACTATTAAAAAAAAATTCTGGGCTCCAGTAGCAAGCATTATTATTTTTTTAAACTTTTTGTTTTTTTTTTCCATTTTTTTTTTTTTTCATTTTTTTTTTTATTTTTTTTTTTTCATTTTTTTTTTAAATTATTTTTCAATTTTTGTCTAGTAGCATAAGGTCGTAAGTGCTATATACAGACTATTCACCTGTGCATGTGCTAGCATGTGCAACTGACCACTGACCACTTACAGGTAATTTATACAGGTAAATGATTATATTACATTTCCGTAAACTGTGTTGAAAATATTGTGGCAATATGTGGACCTGTGTATATATGATATGTAGATAAATATAGGACTATTAAAAAACATTCTGGGCTCCAGTAGGGAGCATTATTCTTTTATTTAAATTTAATTTTTTTTTTCCATTTTTTTTTTTTACATTCTTTTACAATTTTTTAACTGACCACTAACTTATTACAGGTAATTTATACAGGTACATTATTACATTTCCGTAAACTGTGTTGAAAATATTGTGGCATTATGTGGACCTGTGCAGATATATGTAGATAAATATAGGACTATTAAATAAAATTCTGGGCTCCAGTAGCAAGCATTATTATTTTTAATTTTTAAACTTTTTTATTTTTTCATTTTTTTTTTCAAATTCTTTTTCAATTTTTGTCTAGTAGCATAAGGTTGTAAGTGCTATATACAGACTATTATCATATAATAAAACAATTATTGACTAGTGAGCCATAGAATATAATCTGATATTCTATGGCTCACTAGTCAATAATTGTATAATATGTTCGGGCCAGTGAAAATTGCTTTCGGGCCCAGGCTCAAGGTCAAGGCGGGACAAGGCGAGGCATCTGATTCCGCGGAATTCTTGTTTACTTATCTCCCTTTGTTGTTTTGTGCTCTGATTTTGTATCCAGAGCATAACTCGAACACCCTTTGGAATATTTTTATGCCCCACCACGATAGTGGAGGGGGCATTTAGTGTTACCCTTGTCCGTCCGTCCGTCCGGACGTCCGTCCGTCCGTCCGTCCGTCCGTCGTCCGTCCACACGAATGGGTACTTGTTCGTAAAGCTGTAGGGGATCTTATTGGGTAGGGTTAGGATAGTGTTGGGTACTCTTGTTGGGTATTTTTATACAGTAAAAACCCAACAAGTATTCATTCGTAGGAACGTGCGTCCCGTCCTCCCGTCCGTCTGTCCGTCCGTCCGTCACAAAACTTTAACACTCGGGTAAATGTCTCATAATTTCTTCATCCTTCGACCGATCTTCTTCATATTTCATATACACATTGCTCTGACGGTTCACTACCGCCCTGTGCCAAGTCCTGCCCCCGCCAAGCCCAGGGTCAAGGTCACATACTTGGTGCTTCAAAAACTTTAACGCTCGTGTGCCAAATCCACGTTCGTCCTGCCCCCGCCAAGCCCAGGGTCAAGATTACATACTTGGTGCTTCAAAAACTTTAACGCTCGGGTAAATATCTTATAATTTCTGTTTTCTTTCACGGATCATCTTCATATTTCATATACGCATTGCTCTAATGGTCATCTACCGCACTGTGCCAAATCCACGTTCGTTCTACCCCCGCCAAGCCCAGGGTCAAGGTCACATACTTAGTGCTTCAAAAACTTTACTGTCGTAACCGCCCTCGAAAATAATCTATACTTTCTGTTTTCTTTCATGGATCATCTTCATATTTCATATACGCATTGCTCTAATGGTCCTCTACCGCCCTGTGCCAAATCTACGTCGTCCTGCCCCCCCAATCCCAGGGTCAAGGTCACATACTTGGTGCTTCAAAAACTTTAGCGCTCAGGTAAAATATTATAATTTTTCTTTCCATTCACGGATCAACTTCATATTTCATATACGCGTTGCTCTAATGGTCCTCTACCGCCCTGTTCCAAATCCACGTTCGTCCTGCCCCCGCCAAGCCCAGGTCAAGGTCACATACTTAGTGCTTCAGAAACTTTATTTAACGCTCGGGTAAATATCTTATAATTTCTGTTTTCTTTCATGATCATCTTCATATTTCATATACGCATTGCTCTAATGGTCCTCTACCGCCCTGTGCCAAATCCACGTTCGTCCTGCCCCCGCCAATCCCAGGGTCAAGGTCATTACTTGGTGCTTCAAAAACTTTAATGCTCAGGTAAATATCTTATAATTTTTCTTTCCATTCACGGATCAACTTCATATTTCATATACGCGTTGCTCAATGGTCCTCTACCGCCCTGTTCCAAATCCACGTTCGTCCTGCCCCCGCCAAGCCAGGGTCAAGGTCACATACTTAGTGCTTCAGAAACTTTAACGCTCGGGTAAATATCTTATAATTTCTGTTTTCTTTCATGGATCTCTTCTATTTCAATACGCATTGCTCTAATGGTCCTCTCACCGCCCGTGTTCCAAATCCACGTTCGTCCTGCCCCCGCCATCCCAGGGTCAAGGTCACATACTTTGGTGCTTCAAAAACTTTAATGCTCAGGTAAATATCTTATAATTTTTCTTTCCATTCACGGATCAACTTCATATCTATGCGTTGCTCTATGGTCCTCTACCGCCCTCTGCCAAATCCACGTTCGTCCCGCCCCGCCAAGCCCAGGGTTAACATCACATACTTAGTGCTTCAAAAACTTTAACGCTTAGGTAAATATCTTATAATTTCTGTTTTCTTTCACGGATCAGCTTCATATTTCATATATGCATTGCTCTAATAGTCCTCTACCGCCCTGTGCCAAATCCACGTTTGTCCTGCCCCCGCCAAGCCCAGGGTCAAGGTCACATACTTGGTGCTTCAAAAACTTTAACACTCAGGTAAAAGAAAATTTTGACTTGCAATTTGGCCTCATTTATTATCAAAGCGATATGTGGGACATCCGTGTTCTATGAACACATTTTCTAGTTTATTAAACTTCACACATGCATAGAAGACGACCCAAAGGTGTGTCGCACGTAAGAATGACAACTCTTGCGTCGTTAATTTCTTAGTTATCTCCCTTTGATGTTTCGTGCACTGATTTCGTGTCTGGAGCATAACTCGAACACCCTTTGGAATATTTTCATGAAACTTCACACATGCATAGACCACAACCCTAAAGGTGTGTCACGCAAGGATGACAACTCTTGCATCACTAATTTTTTAGTTATCTCCCTTTGTTTTTTCCGTCACTGATTTTGTCTCCGGAGCATAACTCGAACACCCTTTTTTCAAACTACTTGTGTATCTGGGGAGGGGGATACACATGCGCTTGTCGACAAGCGTCCATTTCTAGTTTAAAGACCAATTCCATTTGTCACAAAATCATTTTCAGACTAGTCCATTTATAAGAAGGGCGTGTTTTTTATGCCCCCCGGTCACTGTAGAGTCCGGCATATAGTGTTTGGTCTGTGTGTCCGTGTGTCTGGCACATTAAGAAGTTCGCCAGAGTTTCGAAATTCTGTTATAACTTCTATATCCCTCACATTAAGAAGTTTGCCAGAGTTTCGAAATTCTGTTATAACTTCTATATCCCTTAAAGGATTACTTAAATATTTCAACACAATATACCTGTGGGCAAGTGCCACACATCCATGCTGCCCTTAATATGACCTTGACAACTTTGAACTTTTTCCCACATTAAGAAGTTCACCGGAGTTTCTCAAATTCTGTCATAACTTCTATATTCCTTGAAGGATTACTTAAATATTTCAATACAGCATACTTGTGGACAAATGCCACACATCCATGCTGCCCTTAATATGACCTTGACGTTTTGATCTTCACAAGTTTTTCACACATTAAGAAGTTTGCCAGAGTTTCGAAATTCTGTCATAACTTCTATATTCCTTGAAGGATTACTTTAATAGTTCAATACATCAAAGCTGTGGACAAATGTCACGCATCCATGCTGCCCGTAATATAACCATCAATATTTGACCTTCACAACTGTGCTTATGCATACTTTCGGTTATTATGTCTCCCCCATGAATGGGGGGGAGACATATTGGTTTTGGCTTGGTTGTCCGTCTGTCTGTCTACATGTCTCACACAAAATTTGTGTCATGCATATCTCCAAAAATTTATGAGTTACAGTCGTGAAACTTTACAGGAATACCGTACTTGTCATCATGTGAAGTTGCGCACCTGGGGTTTTAGATGCGGATTCATCGTGTATGTACGGAGTTATGGCCCTTGACTTAGCGAAAATTGGGGATTTTCAACTTGTGTCGCGCGTATCTCCAAAAGTATTTCAGTTAGAGTCGCAAAACTTTACAGGAATACTGGTCATCGTGTGAAGTTGCGCACCAGGGGTTTTAGATGCGGATTCATCCTGTAATTACGGAGTTATGGCCCTTGACTTGGCGAAAATTGGGGATTTTCAACTTGTGTCGCGCATATCTCCAAAAGTATTTAAGTTGGAGTCGCGAAACTTTACAGGAATACTGGTCATCGTGTGAAGTTGCGCACCTGGGTTTTTAGATGCGGATTCATCCTGTATTTACGGAGTTATGGCCCTTGACTTAGCAAAAATTGGGGATTTTCAACTTGTGTCACGCGTATCTCCAAATGTATTTCAGTTAGTCGTGAAACTTTACAGGAATACTGGTCATTGTGTGAAGTTGCGCACCTGGGGTTTTAGATGCGGATTCATCCAGTATTCACGGAGTTATGGCCCTTGACTAGTGAAAAGTGGGGATTTTCAACTTATGTCGCACGTATCTCCAAAAGTATTTCAGTTAGAGTCGTGAAACTTTACAGGAATACTGGTCATCGTGTGAAGTTGCGCACCTGGGGTTTTAGATGCGGATTCATCCTGCATTTACGGAGTTATGGCCCTTGACGTAGCGAAAATTGGGGATTTTCAACTTGTGTCGCGCATATCTCCAAAAGTATTTCAGTTAGAGTCGCGAAACTTTACAGGAATACTGGTCATCATGTGAAGTTGCGCACCTGGGGTTTTGGATGCGGATTCATCCAGTATTCACGGAGTTATGGCCATTGACGTAGTGAAAAGTGGGAATTTTCAACTTATGTCGCGCGTATCTCCAAAATAATTTCAGTTAGTCGCGAAACTTTATAGGAATACTGGTCATCGTGTCAATTTGTGCACCTGGTGTTTTAGATGCGGATTCATCCAGTATTCACGGAGTTATGGCCCTTGACTTAGTGAAAAGTGGGGATATTCAACCTGTGTCACGCGTATCTTCAAAAGTATGCAGAAAATACAAGGTAGCTACATATATTCTGTTGCTGCCTTAAATTCTACTTTTCCAAGTCCTGATAACATGCAGTGGTGGTATTGGGGGAGACATATGTTTTTGTCTGAAAAACAATCCTCTGTCCGTCTGTCCGTCTGTCCGTCTGTCTGCACCAACATCCTATACTTATGGGCTTAGACTCCCACAGACTTATTCAGTAAGCTCATAATAGCTTCAATATTATGAGCTTTTTCTTTGATCTCACATCAAAGGAAAAAGCCCATAGCACGAAAATGTTAGAACGTCCGTCCATCTGTCCGTCACAAAATTTGTGTCGTGCATATCTCCAAAAGTTTTTGAGTTACAGTCGTGAAACTTTACAGGAATACTTGTCATCGTATGAAGTTGCGCACCTGGGGTTTTAGATGCGGATTCATCCAGTATTCATGGAGTTATGGCCCTTGACGTAGTGAAAAGTGGGGATTTTCAACTTGTGTCGCGCGTATCTCCAAAACTATTTCAGTTAGAGTCGCGAATCTTTACAGGAATACTGGTCATCGTGTGAAGTTGCGCACCGGGTGTTTTAGAATAGATGCGGATTCATCCAGTGTTTACGGAGTTATGGCCCATGACTTAGTGAAAAGTGGGGATATTCAACCTGTGTCGCGCGTATCTTCAAAAGTATGCAGAAAATACAAGGTAGCTACATATATGTTGTTGCTGCCTTAAATTCTACTTTTCCAAGTCCTGATAACATGCAGTGGTGGTATTGGGGGAGATATATGTTTTTGTCTGAAAAACAATCCTCTAGTTTCTTTATTGGACTTACACAGATATTTGGGACGGGTAAGGGAGACTGAGGTGGGGGAGAACAAATCGAGTATATCAAAATGATGTAGAATACACTTTATTTATTGTAACAGGCACTGCCAAAGGGAAACCAGAATATTCGGCTGAACAGTTCTGGTGCAGTTACATGCACTTCTCGCAGCAAAACAACGACTTGAGTCTCACAGCACATCTGGTGAATATCGACCCGCATAAAACACAATTGGCCATTCGAACAATAAAGGCACAGATAGACAGTTTTAAACCAGTTGTAAAACAGACCGGTCTTAGTAAACGATTGACGTCATCAACAACAACAGCAACAACGAATTCTAGTGTGCGATCACAGCACAACAAATCGAGTACAGTGCAAAGAGCCAGTGTCCATAGAAGCAGTGCAAGGTCATCAAGGAAGAGTGATGTCACAGATATGCACAAATTTCTGACATCACAACAAACAAGTGGACATACCAATGCTTCGAGTGATGAACATGGTTTCCAAAAGTCGCAAATCGCTGTCCATATAAGCAGTGCAAGGTCATCAAGGACGAGTGATGTCACAGATACGCACAAGTTTCCGACATCACAACAAACAAGTGGACATACCAATGCTTCGAGTGATGAACATGGTTTCCAAAAGTCGCAAATCGCTGTCCTATAAACGTGCAGGTCATCAAGGAGAGTGATGTCACGATAGCACAATTTTCGACATCACAACAAACAAGTGGATACCAATGCTTCGAGTGATGAACATGGTTTCCAAAAGTCGCAAATCGCTGTCCATATAAGCAGTGCAAGGTCATCAAGGAAGAGTGATGTCACAGATATGCACAAATTTCTGACATCACAACAAACAAGTGGACATACCAATGTTCGCGTGATGAACATGTTTCCAAAAGTGCAAATCGTGTCCATATAAGCATGCAAGGTCTCAAGGAGAGTGATGTCACATAGCCACATAAGTTCCGACATCACAACAAACAAGTGGACATCCAATGCTTCGAGTGATGAACATGGTTTCCAAAAATCGCAAATCGCGTCCATATAAACATGCAAGGTCACAAGGACGTGATGTCAGTACGCACAAGTTTTCGATCACAACACAAGTGGACTACCAATCGGTCGAGTGATGAACATGTTTCCAAAATCGCAATCGCTGTCCTATAAGCAGTGCAAGTCACAAGGAAGAGTGATGTACAGATATGACAAATTTCTGACAAACAAACAAGTGGACATAATGCTTCGAGTGATGAAATGGTTTCCAAAAGTCGCATGCTGTCCATATAAACAGTGCAAGGTCATCAAGGACGAGTGATGTCACAGATACGCACAAGTTTTCGACATCACAACAAACAAGTGGACATACCAATGCTTCGGTGATGAACAGGTTTCAAAAGTCGCAAACGTGTCCATATAAACAGCAAGGTCATCACCGACGAGTGATGTCACAGATTACGCACAAGTCGACATCAACAAACAAGTGACATACCATGGCTTCGTGATGAATGTTTCAAAAAGTGCAAATCGCTGGCTTACAAGTAAGAGAATTTACAAGTTAATCCTTTGAATGCTGGAAAACATGTTGTTTGCTTGTGTTTTCTTGTTCATGAAAACATGTTTTGCAGGCACATGAGAATCATCTCCCATGGAGATGATTCTCATGTGCCAGCAAATCATATTTAATTGAGAGAAAAAAGGAAATTACGCAAACAATAACAGACTATAAAATTTAATTGAGCAATATATCTAATCAACTTGCCCATGATCAAAGATTAGTGTACACTCTTTGTAGTGGGTGGCAGGTGAGAGCATGTGATGGGTAATTTAACACTCATGATCCTTACAGGAATCCCGACCAGAGACCTGTAACCAATTTCAACAAAATTGCAAAGTATACTTGTCTAGCAAAGTATACTTTGACGGAGTAATCATTTATTTTTCCCGAAATGCATTATTTCATATAGAACTAACGACTGCATATATTTGATGATTAAAAGTATGCAGAATTATTATACTGAATTTATTACATTATCACAGCCAATATGGCTGTGATAATGTAATAAATTCAATATACATGTAATAACAATTAATCAATTTATCTTTAAATTGAAATTTTCTCCCTCAAAGTATACTTTGCGAGATAACTATACTTTGCAATGTTGGTTAAATAGGCTACAGGTTTGGCCCTCAGATACGTCTTTGGCATTCTTGTACGAGGTGTGTACGTAAAGTTTGTGGTCACCCTGCATGTTAAGAAAAGTAACACAATTTTGTCAAATTAAACATGACTACATGTACTATTAAAATGTTATATTTTATAAATAAATTTATACCTACAATATTATTTAAATCACTCAATCTGTTCATGAAATATCCGTATAAATTACATACAAATAAATAGCGATTTGCGGGGCACGTCGAAGATGTTGGGTAAATTTAACAGACAGCACACCCGTAGATCATATGGACATTACATAGCGCCAGAGGGTTTAAACACGTCAAAATTTTACCGGAAACATATATATAACGTTAACGTCATATTCTGATATTAATAATTTTCGACGTCGGCAGTAACCTTCTTTAGATTTTGCAAGTTGTTTGCATACGTGGGCACAAAATGTGTGTTTTTGACGCAGCGGAAGAGCGCACAATTATTAAATTATGCGTTTCTATTGGGAAATCACCAGGCGACACCATTAAAATGCTCCAAAATGCTACTGGAAAACCAAAAGTGTGCTGTTAGTTTATAAGTAGCACGGAAGATTTACCAATGGAAGAAATTCAACGGATTATGACCACCAAACTGGACGACCGGGAGTTATTAGTGACCCTCGTGACGTTAGTCAGGCATAAATGGACCGATACCAATGAACTCGTAACACATGTACATGTACAGCAAGTTGTCTGGAGGTTTGGTGATCAATTTTATGGGTCGGTGTTCGCTACATGGATCAAACGACATCAGAAGTGCATAAACAGAAATGGACAGTACTTCGAAAAACTATGAACATAAGATAAACGTGGTGTGATCCCAACACCCAAAGACTCGTAGCAGCGTCAGAGCGACGTTGAACGTCATCATGACATCGGGACCTGCCCTGCTCACTGAAGAGTGTATTTTTTCATATGAGCATATAATCGTTAATACTCCGCATATCAGGTTGATATTTTACGGTTTGGGCGGTATTAATATAACTATGTATATGGCTGTATAATTCATGTTTAGTTTTTGGTTTATAAAGTGGTTTACAAGTCACTTGGCCCCTGCCTCTTAAAGTAATACTTGTAGGATTACTCTTATTAGGGTATAACCAGTTTCAACAGTTTAAAAAAAAAAAAAATGTACCTGAGGGTCAAGTCAGGTCTCCGGTCAGGATTCAGGTAAGAATGAATCCCGATCGTTAGATTACCCATTGTGTGCTCGCAACCAACCACCACATCATGCTTATAAGCTCCATATTACCTGTCACAGATCAGGAGATAGACTGGCCACACAAAACATAAGGCATATGACTCTAGTCACAGTCACATTTGTGGCTGTGACAGGAGAAATGGAATTTATGTGTTTAGCGACCAGTGTAGATCCAGATCAGCCTGTGCATCCGCACAGTCTGACCAGGATCTGCACTATTCGCCATTCCATCAATGGAACACCTTCCATGCTTATAACCTGCTACATACATATCGTTATCACGCAGGCTACATGAGTGCTATTTGATCAGGAGCTACACTGGTCACAAATCCCATAAGCCCCATTTCTACAGTCACAACCACATTTCAGATACCTTCAACATCATCCTCTTACAACAACAACAAATTTAAAGCAGACAACAAAGCAGACGACGGCGCAGACGATAAAGCAGACAATAACAAAGGAGACGACAAAGCAGACAGCCTTAAAGCAGACAGCCTTAAAGCAGACGGCAAAGCAGACGGTGGTAAAGCAGACATCAAAGCAGACGACGAAGCAGACGACTGTGTCATCTGCATGGATACAGTCACCAACCCAAAGAAGCTGCAATGTGGCCACATATTCTGCAGCGACTGCATCGCACACCAGTTTGCCATAAAGAAGGTGTGCCCGACGTGCGGTGCCTTGTGTGGCATCGTGACCGGAGACCAGCCGGATGGGGACATGGAGGTGACTGTTTCCCAGCATCACCACTGTGCCAGCTACGAGTCGGTTGGACGGATCGAGATACTCTACAGCTTCTTTAGAGGTGATCAAGGGGTGAGTAACATGGCTTTTGTTTTGATTAGTGTACAGTGGAACCTCTCTAAACCATACACCATGGGGACCCCATTGTCTTTAATTTCACTGCAATTTATGTCACTGTCATGTCTGTTTATGATTGGAAATGACAAAACATGTTTATGAAATGGTTAATTACAGTGGAACCTCTCTAAACCGGACACCCTGGTCAGAGATGGGCTGTGGCCTAGGGGACATGACATTGGACTTCAATACCGGAGGTTGTGAGTTCAGTTCTCACCCTAGGCATGAAAAGTACTTAAATAGTATTTCCATCCCACGGGTCTGTCGGATGAGACTTTAAATTTAACCCTTTCACCCCTAAGTAACTGGAATGGATTTTGATATGTTAATTGTCCAACCAATCCAACCGTCACAAAATGTTTTTCAGACTAGTCCATTTATGAAAAGTCTGTATTTTTTGTTCTAAAAAAAATTGGAAATTACTTTCCAAAAGGGCAGATCCTGTGAGACGGTTCATTATGAGCCGGCTCCTCTGAATCTGCACTGTTTGCATAAACCGCAATAGCGGGCTTTCAGGTTCAAAGGGTTAATTTTTGCATATCTCTGTATTAGCTGTTACTGGGACTTTAAACCCATTTACTTTCACTGTTCACGAGTGTTGTGCTCATTTATTTGATGAATGGGACCCAATCACTTGTGCTTTATTTCACGATAATCTGCCCACCTGGTTGAATAAACAGTATATAAGGATAATGTCTGTTCATACTTGCAAAGCACACAGGATTGGTATTGGACTGCTCATATAGCTGGATTACTGTGGAACCTCTCTAAACCGGACTCACAGATTAGTAAATTAGTATTAATAGGCTGTTGAATAGTAAGAAAACAATTGCATTAGCATCTATTTGATCTTGGAAATACAGATGTAATACTTTTACTAATCTGTTTGCAAAAATGAAATACGCATTTAGTTTGCATTCTAGGAGTACAGTACACAGTACAGCATATTTCACCAACATTGCATAGTATACTTATTTTAAGGATAAATTTATTAATTTTTATTATACTGAATTTATTACTTTATCACAGGCTGTGATAATGTAATAAATTCAATATAATAATTCTGCATACTTTTAATCATCACAATTTTGGGATTTTCGCCCCATTTGTACATGTACTTGAACATGTACTTGTACAGGTAATATATGGGATTTAGTACTAAACCCATTGACCTGGCCTTAAACCACCTTAGCTGTTGATAGGCCGTTAAACCCCAACAAACAAACAAACAAACAAAAATTAATCATGAAATATTATTTTTTATTATACTCAATTTATTACATTATCACAGCCAGTATAATAATTCTGCATACTTTCAATCATCAAATATATGCAGTCATTAGTTCTATATGAAATAATGCATTTCCGGAAAACTAAATGATTACTCCCTCAAAGTATACTTCGCTAGATAAGTATACTTTGCAATTTTGATGAAATTGGCTACTGAAATTGGCTACTAATTAATAAAGGAATCCCAATTTGTTGTGTTTTCAGCCAATGCACCCCGATCCTGGGCAGTCGTACAAAGGTATAACTCGAATGGCCTTCCTACCAGATAACAACGAGGGACGTCTTATTTGTCGGATGTTGAAGGTTGCATTTGACCGCAGACTGGTTTTCACGATTGGAAACTCTGTCACAACTGGTCAGCAGGGCGTGATTACATGGAACGACGTCCATCACAAGACTGACCCGTCACCACATGGCACGTAAGTACGACCATAGCCTATTTCAGAAGGGGGTGATTCAAATTAGTTGCCACAACATAGAGAATACCAGGCTATGCTACCATGTATTTCATTTTTATCGGGCAAGGCTGGAAAAGTATTGTAGAATTCCGATAGTTTCTGAGCCGAGCCTGATAAACTTGGTTGATGAAGAACTTTTTTTTATTACTAAACTCCATATACCAGTTGATATTAAATAGTTTTGACTAATTACCTGGGTTTTGACGTGCCTGGACAATAATTTTGCGTGCCCGGTCAATAGTTCCGCGTGCGGTCAATAGTCAGAACTATTTCACCCCTGAAAATCATGACGTGATTTTTGGCGAAGATTACGTCAAAAAACATAGATCGGTCCGTCGACCAAATTTACGTTCATTGTGTCACATACACTTTACAGGTTGAGTAATAAAACAGTTATTTCATGATAATTCAGGGAACAGTTCAAACATGTTGCCCCTCGATGCTGTGGACCACCCGATGCACCATTGCCCTCGGCCTTTGGCCTCTGGGCAATAGTGCCTCGGGTCATCCACAGCACCTCGGGGCAATAGTTTTGACTGTTCCCTGAAATACCATGAAATAACTGTATACTGTTTGCAAGTTCACTGCACCAAAACCACTTGTTTGTGCTTTCACGTTTTCTACACTAAAGCCTCTTTTTATACTAGTATGTAAATGTATTCACCAGTAGCCTATTTCATCAACATTGCAAAGTATACTTTAGTAGCAAAGTATACTTTGAGGGAGAAATTTTCAATTTTATGATAAATTTATTAATTTTTATTATACTGAATTTATTACATTATCACAGCCAATTTGGCTGTGATAATGTAATAAATTCAGTATAATAATTCTGCATACTTTTAATCATGAAATATATGACTGTTAGTTCTATATGAAATAATGCTTTTCGGGAAAAATAAATGATTTCTCCCTCAAAGTATACTTTGCTAGTAAAGTATACTTTGCAATGTTGATGAAATAGGCTACTGGTCCTGATTGATCAAGTGTTGATAGGTTGATGAAATAGGCTACTGGTCCTGATTGATCAAGTGTTGATAGGTTGATGAAATAGGCTACTGGTACAGACGGGTGGGCACAGCTTGACCACGCAATAACTAGAGTTCTACTGGACAGATTGTAACCAAATTCGGTATACATGTTTATCACGGCAAGCCAAAGAACCCTAATGAGTTTCAACTTTGTTTGTTAACTTATCTCCCTTTGGCAGCAATTTTTTAAAAATGTTCAACTTTGTATACTTGTCCACACAATAACTCAAGTTCTTCTTGGCGGATCGTACCCAAATTTGGTATACGTGTTTATCACGGCAAGATGAAGAACTTTTTGATTTTCAGTGAGTTATCTTGACTGGGGTATATTACTCTTGTCATGTTTTCAGGTTTGGCTATCCAGACCCCACCTATTTGGACAGGGTGAAAGATGAACTGGCAGCCAAAGGTGTCACGGAGAAGGATGTTACATAGTCACAAAAATGCACTACCTTTTACCCATTTCAACCATGGATATCGTACATCGGTTTTTTCTTACTATTTTTTGGACTATTCCATTTATGACAAAATGTGAATTTTTATACAGGTGAATAATAGTCACAAGTACTGCAGATTCTACATTGTTTGCACATGTTGGCTATCTGGCATGTAGGGTTGAAATGGTTAATATGAAAACACAAACACACACAATGCTTGAAAACAGAACCAAATTACCAGAAAACAGTGAAATGTCTCTCAACCAGACATTCCTGTGTGTATTTGTGGCTGTAACTGGAGAAAGGGGCCTTATGGGATTTGTGACCAGTGTAGATATAGATCTAATGACACACTTCTGTAGCTTGATAATGATCTATATTGTATGTTAGAATCATGGTGAATGTGTCATTGATGGTATGGCGAACAGTGCAGATATCTGATCAGACTGTACGAATGCACAGGCTGAACTGGATCTATACACATAGGCCCCATTTCTTCAGTTACAGCCACATATGATATTGCTGTTGAGTGGACATAAAATTACATTCAATCAATCAATTTATCTATAAATCTTGTACAAACAGTGAGTACTGAATTAGTCATTTCTAACACAGAGCAGAATGTCCGGCTTAGAGACGTTCCACTGTCATTCAGGTTTATCATCACTCAAAGACGTGTTTGTGATATGTGACAGCGAAACCCATCAAAGTTAAACAAACATATTTTTTCTGGACCTCCGATATATTTAGAGAGGTTCTACTGTATATTCCTTGTTCAAGATGGATTACCAGACATTTATATGACGTGTTTATGCAAATGAAAGGTCAAACTGGGAGGCTTCATTGATAGGTCAATACCTTGGTGGGCACAAGTGATTCTGGTGTGGCGAGGACATGGCATCAGATCAGAATTATTCTGATTTCAGGGCTGAATATAGAGCTTTTTAGCGAAGCTCATGTGAGCTATTGTTACCGCAATGTGTGTGTCGTCCGTCATGCGTCGTCGTCGTCCGTGAACATTTTCAAACGTATTCTCCTCGGTAACCATTGGGCCTATAGTCACCAAACTTCATGGTCATGGTCCTTAGGTAGGGGGATTACAAAATTGTTAAAATGACGTCATTATGTAATCCAAAATGGCCGCCATCTAAAAATAGCACAAATTCTTCAAAAATCTTCTTCTCAAGAACCGCCAACCAGATTTCGACAAAACTTGGTAGGAATGATTCATGTACAATGCTCTTTCAAAGTTGTTAAAATGGTGACCCCGGTGTCAAAAATGGGCGTGGCCTGTGGGGTCAAATTGGGGTCAAATTTTATTTTTGACCGAATATGGTCATTTCATATATCAAATTGAAGGTATCAACGAGGCGATCACTCTGGTACATTTTTGTCGAAATCGGATGTTATGTCGTCCAAGATGGCCGCCGAAAGGTCAAAAGGTCGTTCTTTTATTAGAGATTTCAAAATTCTTCTTCACATGAACCGCTTGGCCCATGGTAGCCAAACTTAAAAGTTATGGTCCATGGGTGAAGCGTTTTCAGATTTGTTAAAATGGAGGTCATCGCTAATCCAAGATGTGCGCCGTCTAAAAATAGCATAAATTCTTAAAAAATCTTCTCGTGAACCGCTAGCCGGATTTCGACGAAACTTGGTAGGAATGATCGATGTACAATGCTCTTTCAAAGTTGTGAAAATGGTGACCCCGGGATCAAAAATGGGCGTGGCCCGTGGGGTCAAATTGGGGTCAAATTTTATTTTTGACCGAATATGCTCATGTCGTATATCAAATTGAAGGTATCGATGAGGCGATTGCTCGGGTGCAATATTTGTCGGAATCGGATGATTATGTCATCCATGATGGCCGCCAAAAGGTCCATTTATTCGAGATTTTGAACGTCTTTTTCTCAGGACCACATGGCTGATGCTGGCCAAACTTCATAGTAAGTTAAGATCCTTGGGTGAAGCATTTTCAGATTTGGTATGAGAGTCCTCGCTTAATCCAAGATGACCGCCACCTACAATTAGCACTATTTTTTTTAAAACACATGAACTCAATGCCACATTCTCCTTTGGTGTTCATGGAGTCAGGTGAGCGAATTAGGGCCATCATGGCCCTCTTGTTTATTGTAAATATTAGTTCTGATTTTGGGATTTTCCCCCCATTTGTACATTCTACTTGAACATGTACATGTACAGGTAATATATGGGATTTACTAAACCCATTGACCTGGCCTTAAATGACCTTAGCTGTTGATAGACCGTTAAACCCCAACAAACAAACAAACCTTGGTGGGCAAAGTATGGCTGTCACTGACGAAATGGGGCTGATGAGATTTGTGACCAGTGTAGGTTCTCCTGTTCATTTAGCACACTCCTGCAGCCCGATAACTATCCATATTTGCTTGTTAGAAGCATGACTGTACTTCATTGATGGAATGGCAAACACAGGCCATCAATTATCCTATTTTATCCTATTTTTTTAGCAATTCCTATTTTTTTCCTATTTTCTGACCAGATGTTCCTATTTATCCTATTTTTTGGCCTTTTTGAAAAACCACACACATTTTTGCCCAATTTAACTATGAACATGGAAGTGAAATTGACTACAGTGTATATAGATAAATACTGTACATTGTAACATAACTACAAAACTATTATTGCATAACACTAGTATTCAACTGTGTTAGATGGCTATGGCAATCTTCTGTGCCATTTTCCAGCAGGTCGTCTTTCAAATTGTGCCTAAATTTGCATTAGTCCATTAACTGTACATTAGTATTTTGTGCATGTAGTTTGTAAATTGGAAATAGTTTGTTCCTTGCCTCCAGTGCTGCTTTTTATATCCCCAGCATATAAAGTATGCCGAGGGGTATATAGTTTTCTAATTTTAGTCCGTTCATTTGTAACATTTGCGTGAAAGATTTTCAGTACTTTAACCAAAAAGCCCGCTATATCGGTTTATGCAAACAGTGCAGATCCAGATGAGCCGTCTCGTAACGAGCCGTCTCATCAGGATCTGCACTTTTTGCAAGTAATTTTCATATTTCTTAGAACAAAAACACCCCCTTTCCATAAATGGACGAATCTGAAAATCATTTTGTGACCATTGGATTGGTCGGAACATTAGCATATCACAGTCCATTCCAGTTACTTAGGGTTGAAAGGGTTAAGTCTCTACAACCCTGTTACCAATTGACTTTAACATTTATAAGCATATTTATCATCCTCCATATATTCATTGGCCCTCACATACATCTTTGGCATTTTGTATGCGACAGTTGAATATGGTTATACCCTTTATGTGTATTACGATGATTATCCTCTCGCCGATAGGCAAGAGGGGATATATCGTTAGTCCATGTACGTACGTACGTTAGTAACACCTTTAATTTTTCAATAACTCATGAACCACTTCACCGATTTTAATAATATTTGGTCAC